>OX451741.1:137392633-137915668 GCA_948472305.1 Vicia faba
GTAAATGTTGATCAGGCTGATAAGCCTTCTACTGATAGACAAGTGACGAGATGACGGGACATAGTCGTACGCTTTAATCCCTAACTTTTTCCTGGACTGTCCTTTCAGATTTTCAGTCCATCGGGATACTCTTTTTTTCCCAAGCGGCCTTTTCAGGTTTTCAACTTGCAGGTGTACAGTTTTATTTATATATCCCTAATTTTTCTCGAACTCCTTTGGTTCGTCGGGATGCCCTTACTTTTTCATAGGCCAGTCAACCTAGAGGGTCTTTTTTCATGTGTAGTATTTTCCGACTATGTCTGCATTCATTGGGTGCGGAGAATTATCATTGTCCACAGTAGTAACTGTTGCAGCACTGCCAGAAATTTTTTTGCTCGATGGTACATGATCCTTTGCTAGAATTGATGTCTAATGCCCCAAGTGATTTAGATGGAGATCTGTACATGGCTATTCGAAACTTTTGAGGAATTCCTTGAATCTTGAATCGACTGCCCCCAGATCAGTTGGTCACCATGCCATGCCCCTTGATTATGAAAGGCCTACTATTGGAAATGTATTTCCATCTTAGGTGTTTTTGTTCATTGAGAGGATTTTCGTTCATTGAATATTCATCATGTGAATTTCTCGGTTGATGGACAATTAGTTATATGCAAACAATGGTATCAAAAAAATGCAAAGCTTATGTCTGTGTTGAAGTTTTTGAAAATTCATTTTTTAGTAAAACAAAATTTGCAAGAATGTGACATCGACTCAGGATTTATAGCAAACCTTATAAGAGTCAGGATACATTTTTGTAACAGTGTGCTTTCGAACTAGCCCATGCATCAGCTAAGACTTTTAAGGGTTGTAATGTGGCCTGGTTCTCGGTTTAAGAAACAAAGGATAAAGGCTCGAAATTTATTTGTACCCAACCCATTCTTCGTGATGTTCTTCAGTATAATACTCATCTAACTGTGCGTTTAGATCCCAACTGAGTTCTGGAATCTTGGCCCTGATATTCCGGTGATGGTTCGGATACTGAAAGTTTATTTTGAGGAGGCAGTCATTTTTTGTAATATTTTCTTTTTGTTGAGGATTTGTAGAGACCTCTTTTTTTATTTTATTATCCCTACCTTTTGCCTGAACTGTTTCTTTTGTGATTACAGTCAACGGGATGCCCCCGTTTTTTTTCTTAAGTCTCCTTCATAGGTTTTCACTTAGCGAGCTTTTCTTTTGAGAGATAATGACTGTCTGTTTTTATGATTATGTGGAACCATCACCATATTTTGTTTTGGAAGGATAACTCTGACACTACTCGTTGTGTACGAAGGGAAAGCTTGCGATTGGAATGCACCATGAATTAACTGAGAAACTACCCTGTCCCAAGTTATGATTAAAGGTTTCAATTTGTGTGAAAATAAAAACTCCTACTTCTTAGGCTCAAAGGGGTTGACTAGGGATTGTCTTACTTATAACTCCACTGTTTAGGATTTGAAACAACGCATGTACATCGTCAACAAGGTCTGTTCAAAAGTATACTGTAGAAATTATGGTACCTTTTTCGTCATCCTCCGTGCATTAATGGAATAACAAAGTTTCACACAAAATAAGTGTTCGAACAATCAAAAGAAATTACAATTTGAGAATTCAAATGAAATAAACGTTCTCAATCTTGGCCATGATTCGGTATGGTAGTAGTGATCACGTTGGGAGTCTCAGGAGGGTTGAATTCAATCTCCTTGGTGATAATCAGATTATGAATCTTGTATTTCAATACCCAATAATTGTTAGTATCATGCCCAGGACTGTCGAAATGATAGGCACACCTTGCACCAGGATTGTAGTTAGAAGACGAAGTTTTGGAGTTTGGATGAGGTTCTACCAATGTAATCAGATTCATCCTCAACATGTGTTGCAATGATTGAGATAGCGGCATGTTGATTTTGGTAAATTGTCTCTGGGGCTCGTCTGGCCTATGTAGACCACCCTGTCGTGGTTGGTGAAGTCCTTGTTGGACTCTTGGCGTAGCATCCATTTTGAAAGGTGTTCTCTCAACCAAATCTTCTTGTTTCAACTGAGGCTGATTAAAGACTCGATCCCTAATTCTAGTTGTTTGCTCCATATGATTGCATCCATCTTGATGAAGCTTGTTGACAATGGCTCTTATCCCTTCTTGTCCCCGAGCTAAGTTTTGGATAAGATCCATATGTCCCAACATTTGGATTGTCATTGTTTCCATCTCAGGTTGTAGTTGTTCCAACTGATCATTGTGATACGGTGGGAGAACTGACTTGGGTGTTTGTGTTTGATCGTAAATTTTGCGGTTAGCAAGAGTCACCATCGACTTTTCTTTTAACCAAAAGGAAAGGTGAAAAAGCACAGGAAATACCTTTGAGATTATTTCTTGAGTTTGGGGGGTAGATTATGAAAAGGGAAGGTATTAGCACCCTTTTCATCCATGGTTTTCCATGGGCTCTTAGTTATTTGCTAGATCACTTGCTTTTTTGTTTGAAATTATGCTTTGTGTGGTTTTTTGAAAGTATTTTGTAAAGAGGCCATTGTTTAGGCAAATTTTGTAATGATTATCGTTCGTAAGAATGTATACAAAGATGTTGATCTTTTGAAAATGTTTTTCAAGTTTGTAAGATGTTTTGAAAGTGTAGGTGTTTGTTTTGAAAATAGAAAGGATGTTTTGTTTTGAAATTGAGCAAGTAACTAGGAGCGTTCTACCTACTCAAAAGTCTTTCATGTTCATTTCCTTTTTCCTTTGACGTTGTTATCTTACCATTGATTTGGTAAGTAACCCTATCTTTGGATGTAAACGAGACGGGCGTGGGTCGTCGTATAACCATGATTAGCAATGTTGCAAGGTATCTTAGCATTATCTTTTAGGGACTAAGATCATTTGAAAGGCAACTTAGATAGCGTCATCGAAGGACTATGATCTTGTATTTTACTTGTTTTTGCTAAGATACCTCACATGCGTAATATGGCCATTTTGTAAGGCAACCAAGTGGATTTACCCTAGGGGTGCTTGTGTGAAAGTGTATTGTTTTTTCATGCTTGGTTTTTTCTTTGATTAGGATTTTCTAATTGATTGGTGTGATCGGTGGATCTGGAACTGACTGTTTAACGCTGGTTCGCGAAATGTCGCGGAAGCAAGAGTCGCCACCGTCTTTTATTTTCTCCAAATGGAAAGGACAAAAGCACAGAAAAAATTCCTTATAGAGATTGCTCTCGGTTCGGGAGGTAGATTATAGAAAGGGAAGGTGTTAGCACCCTTTCTATCCATGGTTATACATGGGCTCTTAGATACTTGCTCATTGTGTTTTCAAAAGTGTTTGCTTTTCAAAGTGTGAGTGGGTTTGAAAAAGTTTCATTTAAAGATTTCAGATCGACTCTTGTATCGGTCCTCAAGAGTGTTTGAAAAATTGCTTTCGAAAGCTTTTTGAAAAGGTGTCGGTGTGAAAAGTATTCTTGATTTGTTTTGAAATTTAGAGCAAGTATCTATGAGAACCTACCTACCCTAAGGAATTCGTCTGTGTAAATGTCCTTTAAAGTAGTGCCATCCAACCTTTGAGAGGTAGGTAGCACCACCGTTAGAGGTGTTCGGGTCGATTCGAGGTTCGGGACATGGTGATCACCAGAGCAATGGGAAGACACCTTAGAAGCTACCCTCATGCCAGGTTCCCGGATCATGAGGACTTACTAAGACATCCTCTACTCGACGATCACCTTTCGAGGCAAGGCAACAGCGAGGCATACCCTAGGGGTGGTGTGTGATTTGTGTGTCAGATTCAGATATTTTATCTTGTCATGTTATGGGTGATCTACGCGTTTGTTTTTATTTTTGTCCATTCATTCTTGCATGCCATTATTTAACAGTTAAAAATTGCGAGAAGGTAAAAATTATAAGCTATTACAAAGGCGCGGGTCCACATCTCCAAAATTTCCAGAACCCAATTTGACAGAAAATAAAGAAAGTAAAGTGCGAAAGAGTAAAATGTTTACACGGCTTTGGGAGAGGTACATAAGTATTAAAAGAAAAAGAAATAAATACGCGGATTAAAATATAAAAAAAGTTAAAAGAAACAAACTAGAGGGGGGTGCTGTCCCCAAGTGGAGGGCTTATTGTAGCAATTCTGGCCCAAGGTTTTAAGGCCTTTTTGACTTTCCTTGCCAGCGTGTTGAAGTGTTGACTGCAGTCCATGGTATGCTTCCAACGACAGCCCTTGGATTGATCTCATCATGTGCGTGAAAGGCTTGATTTTGAGGATGCATGGTACACCTTAGCGCTGAAACTGCATATGAACGTTATATGAAAAATAATATGAAAGGGGGTGGGGACCTGGGGCTCGAACCCAGGTCCCAGGGATTACCATTAAGACGCTTAGCCAACTGCTCCACTTGTACACTTTGTTTACAATATAACAATCAATTAATATCAAATAAAACAAAGCGTTAATGGACTTTTAGCGCGAATTTTTGAACCAACCAATTACTGATGGCCACGCACCCTTCTTCTTCCTTGGCTTGTTTTTTCCTGAAACACAAAAAGAACTGGCAACGGTTTTGAACCGTTCCAGAAAGTCACTTTTGCAAAAATAACGAATAGCTCAGGGCAGCTCATAAATTGAGCGCGAGGGTGGATTTAGCATCGTCCAAGCGTGCTTGTTTCAATGGTCCAGGTCTTGAGTGCTAATTTTTCCTTAAATGGAAAACCCCAATTCACAGCTTGGGAAACCCTAATATCCAACAATGGCATATTCTCCAATAGTGCATAAAAACGCAATTAAAATATAGGGTTAGCTTCAGAACACATTGCTTAGTATGAATATATAAACAAAATGCTATGAGAATGTCTCAAAATCAAAACACGAATATGCATTTTTATGAGAAAAAATTGACTTCTGTATACCAATTCAAAGGGCTATGCGTATGGAAATCTATCCAGTTAGACTCAATGATGTCCTAGGAAGGCAATGGGATGAATTTCTTGGCTTGAATCGACCTCAAAGATGGTTTTCAGATTTGGAATTTTTAAGCAAAAACTCAAGTGTTGTTTCTTGTCTATGGCGCAGCTTCTAGGTAATGGGCACGAGGGTTTGCTTGTGTATGTATAGGTGAATGATTTAGGTTAAGTTTCTTGTCCAAGGAATCAAGGAATTGATGTATGGATATTGATTTTTATGGCAAAATATTTTCCAATCTTTTCATGCACATTTGCTCTCAATCATATCCAATCACCTTCAATTCTTCCCTAATCTGATTTGCACGAAATATTGAGTATATATCATGCATAAAAAGATTGAAAAACCTAGGTTTAGTATTTTTTATATATTTTAATTAATTAAATGAATTTCTAGCATTTAAAAATTCAAATAAATAAAATAAAAATGATAAAAACTTCCCTTTGGGCAAAATGGTCGTGCACATGCCTTGGATGATGAATTGTGGAAGAAAAAGAGGCCCATTAGCAATTTTAGGTCATTTGAAGCAATGTTGACTTTTCAAAATATCCAAAATTTCCCAACTTCCACAAGGCATAACTTGCTCAATTTTTAAGCTTTGCTCATGTTCTTGGACATTTTGGAAAAGTCTTTGAGTCCTCTAACCAATGTCTTTGGTCCCATGTCATTTTGATTTACCAATCTCAAGTTATGGTGTTTGACTTAAAGTCCCTTTTTGTTGACTTTTGAAAATGACCTATAATGTTGAAATTGATAACTTTTTGTGAGAGCATTTCTTGGACTTGAAGTATTAAGAGGAGTTGTAGGAAATGTATTTATCTTCAAAATGAGCTTTGGATGGAATTTTTCTGATAATCCATGTGAAAGTTATGCCCTGGTCAATTTACAGTTGACTTTTTCAACTGTCCAAATATGGAAACTTTTGCATCTTGATGATTTTTGAGCCAAGCTTTGAGAATCATGATCAAGCATTGATCAAATGATGTTTGTGGCTTCAAAATGAGATGTTGACCAAAAATTTGAACTTTTGACTGTCAAATGACCATTTTGCCCCTACAGTTGACTGTAGTGCAATTAGGGTTTTGACTGTGCAATTTTGTGCTGAAAGTATTGAAACTTGGTATGAGGATGCTTGACCATATTTATAGGCATGTGGGACTTGATTGGACCCTTGGAAACTTCATTTTCTTTTTCAGAATCAAAACCCTAATTTTGACTGTTTAGGAGGCCCTTACACTGTGCAATCCTTGGGGAACTTTGAAGCATGCTTTTGACAAATCTTGAAGGATATGGGAGGGAAAATTTTGGGGTACAACAGTTGCCCCTGTTCAATCTTCTTAAACCTGAGGATGCAGATTGGCTGGCGTGCCTTTCGTAATCCGAAGGTGGAAGATGATTGAACACTAGAGTGCCCAGAAATTTGCGCTCACATAGTAGCAATGTGATGATGGGAATGGGCTTATAGATGCCATTTGGAGATTGATGGATAGGATGATGGGCTTATAGATGCCATGCTAAGAGATGATGGAAGGTGGATGGGCTTATGGATGCCATCTGGATGTTGATCGCGTAAGAGATTCCTTAGCGAGAATTTGCATACCTGCAAAAGAAAAAATGATTACCTGACCTGTTACAGGAGTGGTCTTCAAACTCTTGTGTAGATGTGTCCTGATTGGTTACAGGAGCTGAATCTGGAGCTTCAAACGATGATGAATGAACCAGGGATGGTTACTACCTCAACAGGAACGGTGAGAGAACCTTGGATGACTTTAACCTCAACAACAATCATTGAGATAAGCCTGGGATTACCAACTCCGCAGGATCGGGGAGAGAACCATAGGCGATTACCACCTCAACAGCAAACATTGAGAGAACCTTGGATAACTTCTACTGAGTCTTTATCAGAAAAATCTGTTTGGGGTCGATTTAGCTGGACTAGAGAAGGCCTTGGACTGGATAAGAAATCTTTGGAGTCGATTAACTGAACCGGTCTAGGTCTTGAATGTCTTCAACTGGATAAGAGACAGGGAGATCTTTGGAGTCGATCTGACTGAACCAGACAAGGTCTTTAGAGTCTTCAACTGAGTCTTCAAAAGAAAAACCTTTAGGAGTCGTTTTAACTAGACCAGAGAACGCCTTTGACTGGATAATAACCAGGAAAATCTTTGGAGTCGATTTAACTGAACCAGACAAGGTCTTTGGAGTCTTCAACTGAGCCTTCAAAAGAAAAACCTTTAGGAGTCGGTTTAACTAGACCAGAGAACGCCTTTGACTGGATAATAACCAGGAAAATCTTTGGAGTTGATTTAACTGAACCAGACAAGGTCTTTGGAGTCTTCAACTGAGTCTTCAAAAGAAAAACCTTTAGGAGTCGGTTTAACTAGACCAGAGAACGCCTTTGACTGGATAATAACCAGGAAAATCTTTGGAGTCGATTTAACTGAACCAGACAAGGTCTTTGGAGTCTTCAACTGAGTCTTCAAAAGAAAAACCTTTAGGAGTCGGTTTAACTAGACCAGAGAACACCTTTGACTGGATAATAACCAGGAAAATCTTTGGAGTCGATTTAACTGAACCAGACAAGGTCTTTGGAGTCTTCAACTGAGTCTTCAAAAGAAAAACCTTTAGGAGTGGGTTTAACTAGACCAGAGAACGCCTTTGACTGGATAATAACCAGGAAAATCTTTGGGGTCGATTTAACTGAACCAGACAAGGTCTTTGGAGTCTTCAACTGAGTCTTCAAAAGAAAAACCTTTAGGAGTCGGTTTAACTAGACCAGAGAACGCCTTTGACTGGATAATAACCAGGAAAATCTTTGGAGTCGATTTAACTGAACCAGACAAGGTCTTTGGAGTCTTCAACTGAGTTTTCAAAAGAAAAACCTTTAGGAGTCGGTTTAACTAGACCAGAGAACGCCTTTGACTGGATAATAACCAGGAAAATCTTTGGAGTCGATTTAACTGAACCAGACAAGGTCTTTGGAGTCTTCAACTGAGTCTTCAAAAGAAAAACCTTTAGGAGTCGGTTTAACTAGACCAGAGAACGCCTTTGACTGGATAATAACCAGGAAAATCTTTGGGAGTCGATTTAACTGAACCAGACAAGGTCTTTGGAGTGTAGCTTGAGAACTTAACTGAATCTTTCCTGAAAGATAAAGGTCAGTCATATGCAATGCATGATATGGATCAAGCAATGATGTTCTCCACATAAATGAGATTTAAGATATGATGCGTATATGCATGCTATAATGTATGAGAATGTGATGTTTTGGAATGTATGTTTTCGTCTAGGAAAATAAATTCTTGACGGGTGCCGGGAAGTCACTCCTGGGATGACGTTGAAGAATAAGCTTTTACTTCCGCTGGGGATGATAGTTGCAAGAATACCGGTAGGAGAAGATGACTCCGTTGGGGAATGAACTTGGCGAATGGATTACTCTGCGGGGAGAAAAGGTACTCTAACGGTCTTGCTGGGAAGCAATACTCTGTGGGAAGAGAGGTACCTTGCTGAATTGTTGATAGTAACTTGTTGGGGATACCATTGTTGTGTTGGGAGTGCTGATAGACTTCGCTGGGGATAAGAAAGAACTGTGTTGACGACGACCTTTCCGTGGCTTTTGGCTGAGGATAATCCAGTTATATCCTGGTAAGGAAATAACTCTTTGAATAAAGCCGGGAGACGCGTTCGTGCTCTGCGAGGAATAAGCTTCCAGAATCTACTGGGGATAAGCTTACTGCTTGGGGAATGAATTTCAACTTTCCTTAGGGAACTGGATTGGACTCTCTTGGGGAAGTTTTGAACTGCATTGGGAAAAGGCTCTGCTGAATGTTTGATATACCGTCGGGGAACAATCTTTTAGGCCAAGACTGCCGGGGATGCTTGTTAAGAATATGCTGGGGAATGTTGAGCTCTGCGGGAGGCTACCCAACTTCCTTAAGGTTGATGATAGCTTTGCTTGATGAGAGGGCACTGACTTGCTGGCTCACTCTCTGGGGAATTAGGATATCTGGTTATGTTCTTTAGCTGAACCTATCTGGGTACCTGGGAGGACCGAACAATTAGATTGCTTAGACAACTCTTTATTGCCCCGGTTTCTGAGGTGAGAGAGGAAGACCTGTGAGGTACTGATAGTGGTTGATGGACAAACCTTCTTCTGGTAGGCAGGTGACAAGATGACAGGACATAGTCGTACGCTTTAATCCCTAACTTTTGCCTGGACCGCCCTTTCGGGTTTTCAGTCCACCGGGATGCCCATTTTTGCCCAAGCCGCCTTTTCAGGTTTTCGACTTGCCGGGTGTACAGATTTTTTCATTTCATCCCTTCATTTTGCCCGAACCCTTTTGGTTCGCCGGGAAGCCCTTATTTTTGCCTAGGTGTGTCAACCTAGCGGGTCTTTGATTATGCGTAGTATCTTTTTCGACTATGTCCATGCTTTCAGAATGTAGGGGGTTGCCCCTGTTAGAAGTGTTTTGTCATGCCACCAGAAGGTGCTTGATCAGGCAAGATTCGTTGTTGGAATGCCCCCAAGTGACTCAGGCGGAGATTTGCCCCAGGCTGTTTGGCCTTTGAGAGGTTCTCCGAATCTCAATTGGATTGCCCCAGATGATGGACAATGCTCATGCCACTTGATTGGAAGTGCTTCTGTTCATTAGGCCTTTGTCGTGCGAATTTCTATGCTGTTCAAACAAAAAGTCATATGCAAACAACGTTATGTTAAAAATGCAAAGCTTATGTCTGTCTTGAAGATTTTGAAAATGCATTCTTTTCATAAAACAATGAATGTTTGTAAAACGTGATGTCAACTCCGTATTTTACCGTAAGCCTTAAGGAGTCAGGATACCTTTCGTAACAGTATGCTTTCGAACTAACCCATGCTTCAGCTAGGGCTTTTAAAGGTTGTAGCGTGGTCTGGTTCACGGTTTAAGAAACAAAGGATAAAGGCTCAAATTATTTGTACCCACCCGCTCTTCGTGATGTTCTTCAATCCTAAACTCAGTTGATCATACGTTAGACCTTGTTTGAGTCTTTGCTCTGACGTTCCAATGATGATTCGGATGTTGATAACTTATTTTGAATAGGCAGTCATTTTTTGTCGAGGGTTCGTAAGACCTATTTCTTTTTTTTTGACTTTGTTATCCCTATTTTTTGCCTGAACTGTTTCCTTTTTTGGAATTACAGTCAGCGGGATGCCCCAGCTTTGTAAGTCTCCTTCATGGGTATTTTGACTTATTGGGCTTCTTTCTTTTTTATTTTGAGAGACATAATGACTGCCTATCCTTGTGATTGTTCGGAATCATCATTGTCTTTCTTTGTTTTGTAAGGACCTCTTTTGGTGCCATTCGTTATGCACTTGGATCATCTGAGAGACTACCCTGCCCCAGGTTATGATTAAGGGTTTTAAATTTCGAAAAGAAAAACTCCGACTTCTTTGGCTCAGAGGGGTTGACGAGGGATTATCATCCTTATAACTCCAGTGTTTAGGGGTTGAAACAATGCCTGTACCTCATCAGCGGGGTCTGTTCAAAAGCATACTGTATATTATGGTATCGTTTTCGTCATCCTCCCTCAAGAGGCTTAGAATTATTGAGAGTTGATCATCCGAAAAAATATGAAAATAATTTGCGTATAGTGAATACGAATATATTGCTTCAAAACGGACATATGTAATGCATTAATGAAATAATAATGTTTAACATGAATATTATTGTTTGAATAAACAAAGAAAAATACGACTTGAATTCAAATGAACAACAAAGTGCTTTCTATCCTAGCCATGTCTTGGCATGGGAGCAGTGATCACGTTGGGAGCCTCGGGCGCCTCGAACTCAATCTCCTTTGCGTCAATCAAGTCTTGGATCTTATTTTTCAAGCTCCAACAATCATCTGTAGTATGCCCCGGGCTGTCAGAGTGATAAGCACAGAGGGCGTTGGGGTTATACTTCGGTGACGTTGTATTTTGATTCTTCGGAGCTTCTTTTAGAGTTACCAGCTTGGTCTCCAGCAACTGTGGCAATATCTGGGATAAGGTCATGCTGAGCCGAGTGAACTGCCTTCTCTCGCTCTTTTGTTAGTTGTGATGCTGCAGAGCACCAGCAGGTTTTGAGATCACCACTGCATTGGCAGCTTGGCGGAGTTCTGGTCTATTCTGTCTCTTTGAACCATGGACGGCATTGGATTCCTTCTTAAAAGGTTTTTTATCGGTGCTCAATGAAGCATCCTTCTGTATCTTCCTAGCCTTGATGCCAGCTTCGATCCTCTCCCCAGTCAAGATCAGATCTGTAAACCCAGCAGAAGAGTTCCCAATCAGATGGTTGAAGAATGGCCCAGATAGGGTCCCCAAGAACATGTCTACCAACTCCCGATCAGTCAATGGAGGCTGCACCCTGCCAGCCAGATCCCTCCACTTCTGAGCGTACTCTTTAAAACATTCACTTGATCCTAACGACATACCCTGGAGTTGGGTACGTGTAGGGGCAAGGTCGGCGTTATACTGATACTGCTTATAGAAAGCAGTAGCCAACTCCTCCCAGTTACGAACCTTGGTCCCATCCAGCTGATAGAACCATTCGAGATGAGTCCCTGAAAGACTCTCCTGGAAGAAGTGGATCCACAAATTCTTATCCACTGAGTACGGTTGAATCTTCCGAACATAGGACCTGAGATGTAGCTTGGGACAAGACGCCCCGTCGTACTTAGTGAAAGATGGTGCTTTGAATTTACGAGGAATAATCACACCGGTAGACAAACCCAAATCTCCAAAATCCAGCCCAGGTACCTGTTGTATCTCCATAGCATTCAGTCGATCCTCTAGTTGTTTGTACCGGTCCTCAGCTGGGGGGCACTGCTCATCATTGAACTCCGTCTCGTTGTCGGAGACCACTGGACTAATCACCTCTCTCTCATGGGGACTGCCTTTCCCCACAGATGGAGTTGTCCTTTCAGCTTCATCCTGCAGTGTGTTCCCAGACCTGTGTCTAGGGCTGAACAAAACGGTCCTCTTTTTCTTCTTCTGAATCAGAGTCTTCAATTCCTTCTGACCCTGAGCTAGGTTCACAATCAACTCCTGGAACTGGGCATTCTGGGCCTGGAGAGCCTTGATGGATTGCTCAGTAGACGATTCAGGATTCATGACGATCGGCTGAAATAAACAGCGAAGAAGGTAAGCGACCTGTCAAAAGGGGTACCTGCAATGCAATGATATGTATGATATGCATGCAATGTTTTCAAGGACCTCGCGGGGTAAACAAGAAAACTGTTAGAATTGGGATCCGGTAGCTTGATTGAAGGAACTTCATGTTGTTGAGAGTCCTTCTTCAAGGGTCAAAGGCTCACCATATCCAGTGGGTCATAGCCCCTGACAACTTTGGCTAGAGGAAAATAAATCCTCTTTGCCCCTTGCTAGATGTTTGATTCATCATGACCTGCATCACAAGCCTTTGAGATCCTTGAAATGGGTTAGGATGTATGCAATGATATGATGTTATGCTATGCATGGGGGTAATGTAAGCAACCCTGTCATGAGCCTCAATTAAGGACTGCAAACCAAAACCTGCAAGAAACTCAGTACACTCTGTTATGAGTCCCAATTAAGGACTATGAACAAAACCCGCAAGAAACTCAATACACTCCGTTATGAGTCCTAATTAAGGACTATAAACAAAACCTGCAAGAAACTTAGTAAGCCCTGTCATGTGTCCCAATTAAGGACTAAAACAAAACCTGCAAGTAGTTCATGTGTCAGATAAAGCATGCAAGCAGTCAAGTACGAAGGCACACAAGTCACACAAGAGAAAGCCCTTAGAGTTTAGGCCAGCATGGGGTCTGGGTATTACCCTCTTGAAGTTGGTGGGCTCAACCTGTCCTATTAGAAGTAACCGGGTTCTAAGGGTCCCAATATCACGGGATTGCTTTCATTGTTCATTGTTTCGATTTAGCCACTGAACTGGCGACCGAAATATTCCAGGAAAGCAACCCTCAATTGAGTGTAGTATCGAGTATCAACCAACCTCGGACTGCACCAAAGTCAGTTATCTCACTACCCTAAAAAGGCCAAGATAGTTCAATTAAGGTTCCTAAGGTCTGTTGATGCTTCACGACACCACGCGGAGGCCCCGTACTCTCCTTGACTGAACTCAAGGGTTACCGGTACACACCAAAGTGCCACATCAACGTAGCAGACTGTTTCAACCATTCGGTATACCCCGCACATTTCCCTCACAGCCTTGTTGCTACTTTCTAAGAAGGTATCCCCAGATCCGGGTTAGGATCTATAGAACTCCCAAGACAGTCCCACAATTTTAAAGCAAGCAAAGCAATACAATTGAAAACACAGTTATGAACTAAGCCCTAAGGTACACCTCACTTTAAGTTTAATCCCCAGCAGAGTCGCCAGTTCTGTGATCGGTGGATCTGGAACTGACTGTTTAACGCTGGTTCGCGAAATGTTGCGGAAGCAAGAGTCGCCACCGTCTTTTATTTTCTCCAAATGGAAAGGACAAAAGCACAGAAAAAATTCCTTATAGTGATTGCTCTCGGTTCGGGAGGTAGATTATAGAAAGGGAAGGTGTTAGCACCCTTTCTATCCATGGTTATCCATGGGCTCTTAGATACTTGCTCATTGTGTTTTCAAAAGTGTTTGCTTTTCAAAGTGTGAGTGGGTTTGAAAAAGTTTCGTTTAAAGATTTCAGATCGACTCTTGTATCGGTCCTCAAGAGTGTTTGAAAAATTGCTTTCGAAAGCTTTTTGAAAAGGTGTCGGTGTGAAAAGTATTCTTGATTTGTTTTGAAATTTAGAGCAAGTATCTATGAGAATCTACCTACCCTAAGGAATTCGTCTGTGTAAATGTCCTTTAAAGTAGTGCCATCCCACCATTGAGAGGTAGGTAGCACCACCGTTGGAGGTGTTCGGGTCGATTCGAGGTTCGGGACATGGTGATCACCAGAGCAATGGGAAGACACCTTAGAAGCTACCCTCATGCCAGGTTCCCGGATCATGAGGACTTACTAAGACATCCTCTACTCGACGATCACCTTTCGAGGCAAGGCAACAACGAGGCGTACCCTAGGGGTGGTGTGTGATTTGTGTGTCAGATTCAGATATTTTATCTTGTCATGTTATGGGTGATCTACGCGTTTGTTTTTATTTTTGACCATTCATTCTTGCATGCCATTATTTAACAGTTAAAAATTGCGAGAAGGTAAAAATTCTAAGCTATTACAAAGGCGCGGGTCCACATCGCCAAAATTTCCAGAACCCAATTTGACAGAAAATAAAGAAAGTAAAGTGCGAAAGAGTAAAATGTTTACACGGCTTTGGGAGAGGTACATAAGTATTAAAAGAAAAAGAAATAAATACGCGGATTGAAATTTATCTTAGAAACGAGGGCGTTGGACCCTTTTTAATTAAATTAAATTAAACGATTATTAAATTAACAAAATTAAAATGAAAAGAAATTGTTTTTGGTATTTTTGTATTTTTATGATTTTAATGAGAAAGAATTAAATGAAATTAAAGGATTAACCCTAATTCTAATTGTTTTAATTTATTAAGAAAGTATTAAATTTTAACCTAATATTAACCTAATTATTTACATGCAATTTAATTACAAAAATAAATAATAGGAAATATTTAATTATTTATGAAAGAAAAGAAAAAAGGATAAAAATTATTACAAACCCTAATTCTACCAAATTTTAAATTGATTGAGAAAAATGTTAAAATTTAACCCTAATTTTAAAATTAAAATTAATAAAGATTTTATTTACAAAAATACTAGTTAAATAAAAATATATTTTTTTTTTATCTTTTCTGATTTTTTGGTGTTTTTTATATATTATGAAAATAATAATTTAAAAGAAATTAATTAAAATAAAGAAAAGAAAAATATAAAAAAAGTTAAAAGAAACAAACTAGAGGGGGTGTTGTCCCCAAGTGGAGGGCTTATTGTAGCAATTCTGGCCCAAGGTTTTAAGGCCTTTTTGAATTTCCTTGCCAGCGTGTGGAAGTGTTGACTGCAGTCCATGGTATGCTTCCAACGACAGCCCTTGGATTGATCTCATCATGTGCGTGAAAGGCTTGATTTTGAGGATACATGGTACACCTTAGCGCTGAAACTGCATATGAACGTTATATGAAAAATAATATGAAAGGGGGTGGGGACCTGGGGCTCGAACCCAGGTCCCAGGGATTACCATTAAGACGCTTAGCCAACTGCTCCACTTGTACACTTTGTTTACAATATAACAATCAATTAATATCAAATAAAACAAAGCGTTAATGGACTTTTAGCGCGAATTTTTGAACCAACCAATTACTGATGGCCACGCACCCTTCTTCTTCCTTGGCTTGTTTTTTCCTGAAACACAAAAAGAACTGGCAACGGTTTTGAACCGTTCCAGAAAGTCACTTTTGCAAAAATAACGAATAGCTCAGGGCAGCTCATAAATTGAGCGCGAGGGTGGATTTAGCATCGTCCAAGCGTGCTTGTTTCAATGGTCCAGGTCTTGAGTGCTAATTTTTCCTTAAATGGAAAACCCCAATTCACAGCTTGGGAAACCCTAATATCCAACAATGGCATATTCTCCAATAGTGCATAAAAACGCAATTAAAATATAGGGTTAGCTTCAGAACACATTGCTTAGTATGAATATATAAACAAAATGCTATGAGAATGTCTCAAAATCAAAACACGAATATGCATTTTTATGAGAAAAAATTGACTTCTGTATACCAATTCAAAGGGCTATGCGTATGGAAATCTATCCAGTTAGACTCAATGATGTCCTAGGAAGGCAATGGGATGAATTTCTTGGCTTGAATCGACCTCAAAGATGGTTTTCAGATTTGGAATTTTTAAGCAAAAACTCAAGTGTTGTTTCTTGTCTATGGCGCAGCTTCTAGGTAATGGGCACGAGGGTTTGCTTGTGTATGTATAGGTGAATGATTTAGGTTAAGTTTCTTGTCCAAGGAATCAAGGAATTGATGTATGGATATTGATTTTTATGGCAAAATATTTTCCAATCTTTTCATGCACATTTGCTCTCAATCATATCCAATCACCTTCAATTCTTCCCTAATCTGATTTGCACGAAATATTGAGTATATATCATGCATAAAAAGATTGAAAAACCTAGGTTTAGTATTTTTTATATATTTTAATTAATTAAATGAATTTCTAGCATTTAAAAATTCAAATAAATAAAATAAAAATGATAAAAACTCCCCTTTGGGCCAAATGGTCGTGCACATGCCTTGGATGATCAATTGTGGAAGAAAAAGAGGCCCATTAGCAATTTTAGGTCATTTGAAGCAATGTTGACTTTTCAAAATATCCAAAAATTTCCCAACTTCCACAAGGCATAACTTGCTCAATTTTTAAGCTTTGCTCATGTTCTGGGACATTTTGGAAAGGTCTTTGAGTCCTCTAACCAATGTCTTTGGTCCCATGTCATTTTGATTTACCAATATCAAGTTATGGTCTTTGACTTAAAGTCCCTTTTTGTTGACTTTTGAAAATGACCTATAATGTTGAAATTGATAACTTTTTGTGAGAGCATTTCTTGGACTTGAAGTATGAAGAGTAGTTGTATGAAATTTCTTTCTCTTCAAAATGAGCTTTGGATGGAATTTTTCTGATAATCCATGTGAACGTTATGCCCTGGTCAATTTACAGTTGACTTTTTCAACTGTCCAAATATGGAAACTTTTGCATCTTGATGATTTTTGAGCCAAGCTTTGAGAATCATGATCAAGCATTGATCAAATGATGTTTGTGGCTTCAAAATGAGATTTTGACCAAAAATTTGAACTTTTGACTGTCAAATGACCATTTTGCCCCTACAGTTGACTGTAGTGCAATTAGGGTTTTGACTGTGCAATTTTGTGCTGAAAGTATTGAAACTTGGTATGAGGATGCTTGACCATATTTATAGGCATGTGGGACTTGATTGGACCCTTGGAAACTTCATTTTCTTTGTCAGAATCAAAACCCTAATTTTGACTGTTTAGGAGGCCCTTACACTGTGCAATCCTTGGGGAACTTTGAAGCATGCTTTTGACAAATCTTGAAGGATATGGGAGGGCAAATTTTTGGGTACAACAATTGGTTTTAGTCTTTCCATACAAACCCTAATTACTAGCATTTGTATATAAAGCGATAAATTGCGGAATTAAAAATTACTACGCTATTACAATACTTGTGGGAGGGGGTGTATAAATTACAAATAAGGATTGCAAGAAGATAAATCCTAATTATCTATTACAACCATATTAAATTTACACAAGAATTGAATAAATAATAAACAAAATGAATAAATATGCAAGAATGTAAATGTAAAGAAAATGGATTTTTTGTTATATGTTTTTAGAGAAAAGAGATTTTGTTTTAACCTAATTAACTAAAAGAAAAATAATAAATCAAATTAGTAAAAAGTAGAACCTAAATTTACTAGATAAATAAATTAAATAAAATCCTAATCTATTAATTGATTAAAAAAGAAATTAAGTTTAGAAGAAGAATATTTTTGGTATTTTTGTATTAAAAATAATTTATAGTATTATAAAATATTTTTGGTCTTTTTATATCTTAAAATAAAATATTTAAATGGTGTAAAAGAAAATAACTAAAACCCTAATTTTTTAATTAAATTTACAAAACAATTAGTAAAATAAATAAAGTATGATTAAATAAATAAATTTTTTTGTGTGAAAAATAAATAAACTTTATCAAAATATAAACCTAATGTTTTTATATTTTTTCTGATTTTTTAGTATTAGATAAAATATTTAAGAAAACAAATAAATAAAAATAAGAAAAAGAAAAATAAAAATGGGCCAGGGTGCAAATAGCCAGCAAGGGGGTCTGAAGTAAGAAAAAAACATAAGGCCCAAGGGAGGCCCAATGCTTCCAAAAAAAGAGTCAGAATATGAAAAATATGAAAATAATCTAAAATGGTTCCACTGGGGCTCGAACCCAGGTCCCTATAGTCACATTTGCGCGCTTCTACCACTGGGGTGGCTATACATTTATTTATATAAATCAAACCATAAATATATATGGTAAACACGTTCCTGTGGCCAACTTCATCTTCAACCTCACTCCCAGCCTGAACCTCTATCTCATTCAATTCTCAACAAAAATGAAAAGTGTAAGACAGAAACTTGTAGCAAATTTCCTCACGATTTCAGAAATGCAAAGAAATAAAATTATAGATAAAAGATAAGCATGAATTTTAATGGCCCTAATCTGAACCCTAAAAATTTCAGAAACTTCAATCTTAAAATTCTCTAAGCTCAAACAAAATTAATGAAAATTATAGACATGGTTAGCTTTAGGGCAATGATATCTACATTTTTCATTCACAAATAAACCATTAATGATGCATATATGAAGAGTTCAAAAGTCAGAAAACTTACCTTGCAAGAGGGTATCGTGTTTGGAGTTTGAGTATATTTTAGTGAGTTCCAATGATTGGATTAGCTTCCTTAAGTTCCCAGGAAGCTAATGTGATGCTTAGCTTGAGCTGAAAGTGCCTGAGGAGTTATGGAGAAGTCAAGATGCAAGGTGCTGTTTTTGAAAATGGTGGATGAGGATGGAGGTGTTACAGTGGTGTTGCAGGTGTTAGGATTGTTTGTGTATGTTGTTTAGAAACTTCTGAAAGTAAAAGGCCAATAAACGCACGAGCAAATTTGGAGATTGGATTCAAAACTCAGAAATGACAAGTTTTGAAGTGTTTTTGGTGATTATATGTTCTTGGTGTTTTTAGGGGTCAAGCATGCGTGGGATTTGTGGAAAATAACTTTTGTATATATAAGCAAGAGGGTTTGAGTGCTTTGGAAAGTCAGAAGTAGAAGTTACAAGCTAATTGCTAGGTTACTTGATTTTGAAGAAAAGTGGGAAAACAAGTTTCAAGAGGAGGTACAAGCATGGGATGAGTGATTGTAAGTGTCTAACAAGTTTCTCTTGAGTTATGGGACTTGTATGATCAGAAGAAAGCAATTTCAAGTCTCAAGAACAAGTTTTATGCAAAAAGTCACTTTATCAAAATGGCAATCTGCACTTTCTTCCCAAAATGGATATAACGCATGACCTTGCATTGAATGCTTAAAATGAGACCTCTAACAGCTGTGCAAGGAATTAATTATGGAGTGGCTAACAACTTTGAGGTCTGCAAAGTAGAGGTTATGCAGCATGAGTTTGAATTTTGAATCTTGTTCATCACAAAATGACTTGAAATTCAAGTGATAAAATCCTAACTTCATCTCTTCGATTCTCCCTACTGAAAAATGATATCACATTAGTTCTTGGACATCTTATAAAGCTTGTAATATGCTCTAAAACCCATCTTTGAATCACTTTTGAAAATTCCCCTTGGAACTATATGAAAAAGTGCCATGAAGTTGGGTCAAAATCCTGACTAAATTAGGGCAAAATTTCATTAAGTGTTTTGTTTCATGACCATGTGTTCTTAAAATTATAAATTGAGATTCAAGCACTTTTGGGAGGAGTTGTTTAAATCAATGTTTTAGATTTCATGGAGATCTACAACTTTCATGTTTAAAGTTTCTTTTGATTCATCTTGCATCATGGTGAAAATTTTGCTCAAAGTTATGAAAAAATAAGAAATTTCCAACACTTAGAAAAATTTCTAAGTTTAGAAATTTTAACTTTTCAAAATGAAATCTTGAATTTTTTATTTCTTGATGAATGAGTTTCATATTTTTACATTCTTTTATGAATTGTGATTTTTGACATTTGATTTTGACCAAAAAGTCAAAGTTTGACTTTTCAGTATACAATTGACTTTTGATCAGTTGACTAAAAATTCATCTGTCAATCCATTGGGCTTGAGCAATGTTTGGAGCCATGTCATTAGGTCAAAATGGTGCAATTGGAATATTGAGATCATGCCTTAAACCAATTGATCATTTGCTAGGTCAAAAGTCAGAAATTGCCCTTTCCCAGTCAAAACCCTAATTTTGACCATTTTGCCCTTTTGAAGATTTGATCAAATTTTTTGAGGAATTGTGGTCCAAACTTGATCAAATTATACATATGAGTTTAAAATGTTGATGTGGATAAAAAATTATGGAGCTTGACTGTAAATTGGCCATAGTTGACTTTTTCCCCAATACAACTGATTTTTAGGTCAACTGCTCAATTGACTGAGCAAAAGTGTGATCCAAAGCTTGAAACTTGACATGAGTAATCTTGAGGGTCCATAATTATCCATGAAATTCATATGGGTCATTGGAAGTTCAAATATCCTTGTGCAATCTCAAACCCTAATTTTGGTCATCAGTGCTTAAGGAGGTGTCTTGAGTTGATCAACCCTAATGCAGTCTTGAGCCAAAGGAGACCTTGTGAGAAAATTCTTGATAAGTGAGAGGGTAAATTTTATGGTACAACAGCTGCCCCTGTTCAATCTTCTTAAGCCTGAAGAGTTAGATTGACGAGTTTTTCCATTCGTGACTCAAAGGTGGAAGATGATTGGACGTTAAAGTGCCCAGAAATTTGTACTCGGTGATGTGATGGTTGATGGTATAGTGAATGGGCTTAAATATGCCATTTGGAGGGATGATGGAAAATTTTCAGAGATGGGCTTGTAGATGCCATCCAGAAATGATTGTTGAACCGTATTTGTAAGCTGAAACTGAATGAGTATTAGAATAGCGTCCGTGTCTGGAGCGTATCTGAATTGTATCTGAGAGTTGAATCTGAATGAGTATTAGAATGGCATCCGTGTCTGGAGCGTATCTGAACTGTATATGAGAGTTGAATTTGAATGAGTATCAGAATGGCATCCGTGTTTGGAGCATATCTGAAATGTATCTGAAGATTGAATCTGAATAAGTATCAGGATGGCATCCATATCTGGAGCCTATCTGAACTATATTTGAGAGTTGAATCTGAATGAGTATCAGAATGGCATCCATGTCTGGAGCGTATCTGAACTGTATCTGAAGATTGAATCTGAATGAGTATCAGGATGGCATCCGTATCTGGAGCGTATCTGAACTGTATTTGAGAGTTGAATCTGAATGAGTATCAGAATGGAATTCGTGTCTGGAGCGTATCTAAACTTGCATCTGAGGATTGAATCTGAATGAGTATCAGGATGGCATCCATATCTGGAGTGTATCTGAACATTATTTGAGAGTTGCATCTGAATGAGTATTAGAATGGCGTCCGTGTCTGGAGCGTATCTGAACTGTATCTGAAAAAGCCTTTGAACTTTGTTAATGGTAGCTACTGATTAACCTTATCCTGAAAAGGGGAAAATGTTAGCTAATATGCAATGTCATGTTGTATGAAATGCATGTTGTAATGAGATTATAATACATGCATTCGTTTTATCGATGTTTATGATATATGGATGCGATGTATGCGTATGTGACCTAATTTGCTGCACTGCTTGTTGGATTAGGGAAAATAAATCCCCAACTGCTGCTGAGGATATGGAGTGCAAGTCTCCATATTTTGAAGTGTTGATGAATTTCCACTTAGAGAAATAAACTTTGTTGTGAGGGAAATGCCGTGTACTGCTTGTGAAATCCTGTTGGGAAATCCTAAGAAATTCAGCGACTTCTACCGGGGAGTGATAACTGGAAGTTTTGTTCCGCTGGGGATTAAACTGCACACTGTGGGGGATTTTATGGAAATATTTTAGAGATATTTCCCTATCTCTTAAAGTCATTAGTGATTGTCTTTCTATTTTGTTCATTTGTAAATGATAGTTACGTTCAAATGCATATGTTCAAAAATAAATCATTGGACGTTTTCGCAAACAAAACACAAGAGTAAAGAAAAACAGATAGTTTTACACTTTCAAAGGGACATCTTTGTATTGACTTTGAGTAAGTATTTTTTTACAATGGGACAAACATTCTAGTAAGAGAATGTCGTCGTAAAATGAAAATTTGATACAAAGAAAACATAGTTATGTGAAATAAACCCATCGGGTTCCCATTCTGCTATAGCCTTCATGTCTCTGAGTATCTTATCTATTTGTTGCCTTGTCCTAAGCTGATTGAATTGACCAGAACCGTCGAGTTTGCAGGTTGTCCGTAAGGTGATCCAACGGGGACATAGTCATACGCTTTAATTCCCTAACTTTTTCCTAGACCGCCCTTTCGGGTTTTCAGTCCATCGGGATACCCTTTTTTTCCCAAGCCGCCCTTTCGGGTTTTCAACTTGCCAGGTGTACAATTTTTTTTTGTTTTATCCCTAATTTTTGCCCGAACCTTTTTGGTTCGCCGGGATGCCCTTGTTTTGCCTAGGTGTGTCAACCTAGCAGGTCTCTTATGCGTAGTATCTTTTGACTATGTCCGCGTTCAGGGGATGTGGCAGGTCGTCGCCATCCATGGTGGTCAAGATCATTGCTCCACCAGAGAATATGCTTTTGATTATAAATGGTCCTTCACATGTAGGAGTCCATTTTCCCCTAGGATCACCTTGCGGCAGTATGATGCGCTTGATCACCAAATCCCCAACTTGATACACTTAGCGTCTGACCTTTTTGTTAAAATCCTTGATGATCCATTTTTGATACATTTGACCATGACAGACAGTAGTAAGCCTTTTCTCATCAATCAAGTTTAGTTGATCAAGTCGAGTCTGGATCCAATCGCCTTCGTTCAGCCCTACATCCTTCATAATTCTCAGAGAAGGGATTTGGACCTCAATAGGCAAAACAACCTCCATGTAGTATACCAAAGATCAGGGTGTTGCCCTGGTTGATGTGCGCGGTGTGGTACGATTACCGTGGAGAGCGAATGGTAGCATCTCATGCCAGTCTTTGTACGTGACTTTCATTTTCTGTATGATCTTTTTGATGTTCTTATTCGCGGCTTCAATAGCACCATTCATCTTTGGCCGGTAAGGGGAAGAATTGTGATGTTGGATCTTGAATTGCACGCACAGTGCGGTGATCATAGTATTGTTTAGATTTGTACCATTGTCTGTGATGATCCTCTCCGGGATACCATACCGACAAATGAGATTCTGTTTAATGAACCGGGCTACAATGTCCTTAGTAACGGAAGCGAAAGAGGCTGCCTCAACCCACTTTGTAAAATAGTCAATGGACACCAAGATGAAGCGGTGTCCATTAGAGGTTGTTGGCTTGATTTCCCCAATCATATCGATGCCCCACATAGCAAAGGGCCAAGGATCTGTCATGACATTCAAAGGAACCGAAGGTACATGTACCTTGTCAGCATAAATTTGACACTTGTGGCAGGTTCGAGAGTGTTGATAGCCATCTGCTTCCATGGTAGACTAGTAATAACCTTCCTATAGTATTTTCTTCACCATCGTATGCCCACTGGAATGGGTGCCAAAAGTGCCTTCATGTAGATCAGCCATGATCTTTTCTGCCTCAACCTTGTCTACACAACGGAGCAAAATAGAGTTATGGTTGCGTTTGTAGAGAATACCATTACTAAGGAAGAACTTAGCATAGATTTTCCTTAAGAACTTCTTATCATTGACTGAAGCCCCTTCCAGATATTCTTGAGCCTCGAGATACCTCTTGACATCGTGAGACCCACGTTGGTCCCCTACTTCTTCAGTATTAATCTGATGACAGTGAGCTGGTTCATCCATTTGTTCAATGGTGATCTGGGGGGCCTCGTTATCCCATTTAAGTTTAAACATGGATGACATTGTGGCTAGTGCGTCTGCTAGCTGATTTTCTTCTTGCGGGAAATGCTCGAAGGTAATCTTCTAAAAGTGTGGGATCAATGTCAACACATGTTCTTTGTAAGGGATAAGGTTAGGGTGTTTGTTGTCCCATTCCCCTTTGTCTGGCTGATGACCAAAGCTGAATCTCTGAATACATTTAAGGATTTGATTCCCAAATTTATGACAGCTTTGAGACCAAAAATGCACGCTTCGTATTCTGCCATGTTGTTTGTACAATTGAAGCAGAGTCTTGTAGTAAAGGGAGTATGACATCCTTCAGGAGATATAAGTACAACACCTATACAATTGCCGAGTGCGTTGGACGCCCCATCAAAAAACAGGGTCCATCGGGATCCTGGTTCAGTTCCGCCATATGGTCTGAATCCTTCACAGTTGTTTACCATCATGATGTCTTCATCTTGGAATTCGAACTTCATGGACAGGTAGTCCTCCACAGCTTGGTGAGCCAGGTGATCAGCTAGTACACTTCCCTTTATTGCTTTCTGGGTAGTATATTGTATGTCATATTCTGTCAGGATCATCTGCCATCTCGCTATTCTCCCAGAGAGGGTTGGTTTCTCGAAGATGTATTTTATTGGATCCATTTTAGATATCAATAAGGTAGTATGGGTCAGCATTTACTATCTTAGCCGGCGAGCAGCCCATGCCATAGCGCAACAAGTTTTCTCGAGCAGTGAATATCTTGTTTCACAGTCGGTAAACTTTTTGCTCAGGTAATAAATAGCATGCTCTTTTCGGCCAGACTCGTCATGCTGCCCCAGCACACACCCCATTGAATTTTCCAAAACAGTTAGATACATGATCAATGGTCTTCCCTCGACTGGTGGCATCAAAACCGGAGGCTCTTGCAGGTATTATTTGATCTTGTCGAAGGCAGTTTGGCACTCATCATTCCATTTGACTACTTGATCTTTCTTCAGTAATTTGAAAATTGGTTCACAAGTAGCTGTCATGTGAGAAATGAATATGGAAATGTAGTTTAACCGTCCCAAGAATCCTATGACTTCCTTCTCAGTACGAGGAGCAGGCATTTCTTGTATAGCTTTCACCTTGGCAGGATCGACTTCAATACCTTTTCTGCTGACGACAAAGCCTAGGAGTTTACCAGACCTCACTCCAAACGTGCATTTATTTGGGTTCAACCTCAGCTTGTATTTCTTTAGTCTCTCAAAGAGTTTCTGTAAATGGTCAAGATGCTCTTCTTCTATTGAGATCTGGCTATCATGTCATCCATATAGAC
The DNA here is from genome assembly GCA_948472305.1 of Vicia faba. Lineage (NCBI taxonomy): Eukaryota > Viridiplantae > Streptophyta > Magnoliopsida > Fabales > Fabaceae > Vicia > Vicia faba. The sequence continues at coordinate 137,417,526 of OX451741.1, forward strand.
CTCTATTTCGTGATGTATCATGTTGTGAAATAGGGCTACCATGGCACGTTGATAGGTTGCCCCAGCATTCTTCAACCCGAATGGAATAACCTTGTAGCAGAATGTGCCCCACTGTGTGACAAAGGTTGTTTTCTCCATGTCATCGGGCGCTATTTTGATTTGGTTGTAGCCTGAGAAACCGTTCCTGAAGGAAAACACTTTATGTTGCATCGTATTGTCAACTAGAATATCAATGTGGGGAAGTGGGAAATCATCCTTAGGGCTTGCCCTATTCAAATCTCTGTAGTCCATGCACATTCGTACTTTTCCATCCTTTTTAGGCACGGGAACAACATTGGCGACCCATTGTGAATAGGAGGTAACAACCAAGAATCCGGTGTTGAATTATTTCATGACTTCCGCCTTGATCTTCTCTGACATGTCTAGTCACATACGACGAACCTTTTATTTTACCGGTGGACAGTCTTTTTTTGTTGGTAGACAATGTACCACGATGTATGCATCATGTCCTGGCATGTCTTCGTACGACCAGACAAAGACCTCAACATAATCATGTAGCAGCTGAATCAGACACTCTTTGACACTGGATTCAAGATTGGCACCCACCTTGACTTCTCTCTTGTCTTCTTCGGTACCTAGGTTAATTGTGTCTACTGGTTCCTCGTGGGGTTGCATGGTCCTCTCTTCTTGTTATAGTAACCTGGCAAGTTCCCCTGGTACTTCACAAACTTCCTCACCTTCGTCTTCGGCTTGGTAGATTAGATTTTCCTAATCACAGAAGGCCATAGAAGAATTGTTACCCATGGGATCCCGAATGGATGTAGATCTTCATTTTGAATGTGAGTGTGTGTAAGAGTATAACTATCTTTGAAAGAAATGAAAATGTAAAAAGAAAAACAATGAGCACAAAGTTTGTATGCAAAAACATCCATGATTCATTGATGTAATATGGAAATGAGATAATAACGCTTACAAATGGACCATTGTGCCTCAGGTAAGACACGAAGTTTTAAGAGTCTGAATTGTTTAATATTACAGATCCGACAAAATTTATAGACAAATTACTATTGGGTAAAAGTGATCGAGAAAAAATCTCTAGCTTCCCAGTTGCCGAGCCCTCTACTGATAGTTGGGAATATCCAATCCTCCAGGTCATAGCTGTCTTCATCATCCTCCACCGTGTTGACTCCATGGTTGCTGATCTTCAAGGATGGTCCTCCGGCACGATCACGGCGTACAACTTTCTAGGCTCCTGAAGTGAAACCCAAACCAAATTTGTCAGATTTGTATGGGATATCTGGGAGTTGGCCCCAAATAGTGCACCCACCTTCTTCTATCACTGCCTTGGCATCTTTTAGAGAGGACATCCTGAGCGGAGGCCTTGTAATCTTCAAAGTTCTGGAATGGAGTTTCAATAAATTCACCATCTAATTCCAAATATCTGAAGGAATTTAGATGACTGACCATATACTCTTCTTCTCCATGAACAATGATGATTTTCCCCTGAATTGGATATTTCAGCATTTGATGCAGCTTAGAGGTAACGGCACCAGCATTGTGGATCCACGGTCGGCTTAATAAGAAGGAATATGAAGGGCGAATATCCATTACATAAAAAGTAGAATCAAATATTTGGGTTCCAACTTTTATGGGGATGTCCACTTCCCCATGCATCATCCTTTTTGAGCCATCGAAGGCCCTCACTATTATGTTGCTAGGCTTCAAGGTCAATACTTCACAGTCAAGCCTATCAAGAGCTTTTTTAGGAAACACATTCAGAGACGAACCGGTATCCACCAAGACATGAGCCAAATTCGCGCCCCTGCATTCGACTGAGATATGTAATGCCTCGTTATGCTTCCTCCCCCTTGGCGTTAAATCAGCATCCGAAAAACCTAAACTATTATTTGCGGTCAAGCTGGCTACGTATTCTTGGAACTGATCGGCAGATGTTTCTTGGGGTACATGGGCAGTTTTAAGGAATTTTACCAAGGCCTTTGCATGAGCCTCGGAACATAACAATAAAGCCAGCATGGAAATTTTTGATGGAGTCTGCCCCAGTTGCTCGACTATGTTGTAGTCGCTTCTTTTTATAATCTTTAGAATTTCCTCCATCTCTTTTTGGGAGGTCTCAGGGATAGCAACTAATTGTGCCTTCTTCCAGACAGGTCCAAACAGAATACCTTTGCCTCGAGTCTCGATTGACTTGGCAGTGGGAATGTCAGTAGGGATGATAACAGAGACTGCAACAGTCTTGCCAACAGGAGGATTAGCAGAGATGATAGTAGAACTGGGAATAGCCTTTAGAGAAGCAACAACAACAGGAATGATTACAGGTCCAAAAATAGCTTTTGGAGGAGAAATTTCTGGAGAGAATACCCTTCCACTTTGGGTTATCTTACTAGTCCCTACGATATTACTGATATCGGAGTCAACTTTCTCAGAGCTTGAATTTTCAAAAGCTGGCCAATCTTGCTTGATACCGTAATAGTAGACATCACCTTTATAATTCCATGGGACGGTTTTGTCTGACGAATACGGGATTGGACCAGGAATTGTAATTATCAACGGAGCTACTTTAGGAACTGACATAATTCTAACGGGTCTTTTGGTGGAGACCCTGGAAGAATTATCAAAAATGGTCACTATGGAAACATCATTATAAGAAACAGTTGGATTAGAAGTCTTCTCGAACAAAATCTCCTTGTCATCTATTAGGCATTGAACGTCAGCTTTTAACAAATGACAGTTGGTTGGTGAGGATAAACAAAAATGACAGCTTTCATCACAGCCTGGGAATATATCGGTGTTCAATAAGTTCTTTTTGATAGTCAGGAGTGGGGTCACAAGTTCATCAACCAAATTAACAAACATATCTTTCTCAATGGCGTTGACATTACGGTCATGCTTGGGCATAGGGGAAGTGATTACATTGGGAATTTCTGGAGCGTCGAATTCAATCTCTTTGGCTTCAAGAAGGTCTTGTACATTGTTTTTTAGAGCCCAACAGTTGTTAGTGTCATGGTCGGGACTCTCAGAATGGTATGCAAAGCGGGCATTAGGATGATAATGAGGAGAGGTTGTGTTAGGATTCTTTGGAGCTTCTTTCAAAGTCACTAGATTGGATCTTAACAAATGTGGCAATACTTGAGATAGTGTCATATTAATTCGAGTGAACTGTCTGACTGGTCTTTCCGTTCTTGGATGGTTGCTTCTTTGTTGAGCAGGCGTAGGTTTAAGAATCATGACAACCCCCACCATTGGACGGTGTTCAGTCCTATCTTGATTTCTCTGAGGATATACAGCAACAACTTCTTTTTTCCAATGAATGGTTTTCTTACAGCAACAGAGGATGCATCTTTTTTAATTTTCCCATTCTTTATCCCAGCTTCCACTCTTTCTCCGATCAATATAAATTCGGTAAAACCTGTCGAGGAACTCCCAATTAAGTGATTGAAGAAAGGACCGTACAAGGTGCCCAAAAACATGTCTACTAACTCTCTTTCAGATAGGGGAGGTTGGATTCTTCCTGCTAAGTCCCTCCATTTTTGCGCGTAGTCTTTAAAGCCTTCACTTGAAACCATGGACATACTCTAGAATTGAGTACGGGTGGGCGCAAGGTCTGCATTGTATTTGTATTGTTTGTAAAAGGCAGCAGCCAGATCTTCCCAATTATGAACATTGGCTCTTTCAAGCTGATAAAACTAATCAAGTTGAGTTCCGGACAAACTGTCTTGAAAGAAGTGTACCCATAAATCCTTGTCAGCGGTGTGCGGCTGTATTTTCCTCACATAAGACCGGAGATGCATTTTGGGACATGAAACTCCATCATATTTGGCGAACACCGGTGCCTTGAATTTTGGAGGAATGGCAATCCCAAATACTAACCCCAACTCCTCAAAGTTCAATCCAGGCACTTTTTGGATTTCCATTACACTTAACCGTTCTTCCAGATGCTTATACTTGTCGTCGGCTGAAGGATATTGTTCTTCAGAATGATCTTCTTCTTCCTCTTCCTCTTCTGAATCTGGCTGGACAAGTGCTTCCTTGCCTTTCCCATCTGGATTGTCTTTCTCACCAGATTTCGTTGCAAAGTCTAGGGTCCTTCTTGCCTGACCTTGAAATCTTCTTCCCATATTTAGAACTCCAGTTATTTTATTTGTCTTATTTTTCTTCTCTTCAACCAACAAGGTCTTCAACTCTTCTTGTCCTTTGGCTAGAGTTAAGAACATCTGTTGAAACTGAGCATTTTGTGCTTGAAGGTCTTTCACCGTCTACTCGAGATCCATCTTACTGAAATAAATAGTAGAAAGATGAGGAGACTTGTTTCAAGGAACCTGCTTATGTTATGATGAATGGTAGATGCATATGCAATGATTTCAAGGATTTTAAAGATTCAAATTTGTTTTAGACAAAAAGGAAACACATGTTATATTAATAAATTAAAGCTTGAGTACATCAATGCCTCTTTGGGCAAAACAATACAAAAACTCTAAGATAAAAAGGTTGTACGCATCCTTTTTGGTGCGATGTAGGCATTCAGAGTCCGCTCCTCATGAAGTTGCTTAGTGAGCTCCAAAACCTTCTTCTCGCTAGCGTAGAATTAGGCTTCGAAGGTGTCTTGCTCCCCCTTGAGTTGTATCTAATCTCTTTGTAAGTCTTCAAGAGAGGTGTGCATGTCAGGATGCAGGACAGTGTATGGAACATCTCCCTCCATAACAGGCTCTATGATTATTGGGAGAATGGAGGGATAAGGCATCATAAGACTCTGAGCACGAGTTCATACCCATTTGAGGTAAGGCTCAAGAGGGATGGAATTCTTATGCCCCAATGTCTTTCTATCTACCTTGTTCAACATCCTCCAAGCTCGGATAAATCTTTGGCGATGACTTTGATCATTGTTCTCGTAGTCAAATACCAAACATTGGATGAGCGTCTCATGTGGGCCATCCCTTCGGGCGTAACCAAACTGTCTTAGGGCTAAGTAGGGATTGTAGGCGATACCTCCTCTAATGCCAAGTAAAGGGACATTATGGAATTCTCCACAATGGTCGACAATAGTAAAATTCTCTAAGGATTGGGAACACCAATGAATGTCTGAATGTTTGAGCGTCATCAACCTTTGTGACCACCTTGAACCTTACTCGTTCTACAATACAGATTGGGGAAGATGTGAAATAAACCATCTTGCCAAAAGAGGAGTACAACACATAAGGATACCTCTTTTCCTCATAGTGCGAGTGTGAAAGGAATGTAGGATGTCCCCTAGCAAAGTAGGCACCGGGTTACGAGATATAAAGATTTTTACGGCGTTCACATCTATGAGTTGGTCAGGATTTGGAAAAAAAAACCATCCCATAGATGAGGAGAGCCATAAGTTACTCAAAAGCTTGCAGATCCAAAGAGTTCCAACAGCCTTGGGCTTTTTCAAACAAGAACTTTCCTAGGAAACTCTTGACACCAATCCTTGTTTCCAAATTGGTTGTGACATCAGATGGTTACAAGTGTAGAGCTTGAGCAATCTCTTATGGCTTTGGATCTCTTTCTGTACCGTTGAAAGGTAGTTGATTGAGAATAGGAATCCTCAAGAGTTGGGATAATTCTTCCAAAGTTGGCACAAGTTGATAATCGGGAAATGTGAAGCAATGGTGTAAAGGATCAAAGAACTGAAAGAGCACCTTCATCATGTCTTCATCAATGTTGGAGGTGACCATGTTTAGTAGGCGACCATGTCTTTCGGTGAAAGGAGAATTTTCAGTAATCAATGATGCTAGCTTTTTAAGTTGAGGAGGGATCCTTACAAGATTGACTTGGATAGTTTTCCTGTGAATAGAATCCATATCCTACAAAACAGAACAAAGATAAATCCCAAGATCCTTGAAATGGTTAGTGAATGAGTATGATGTTATGATGTTCATGATGTTATATACAAGTATGTATATACAAACAAAGAAAACAAATCCTTGGGTTTAGGCTTGCATGGAGTCTCATAGGTAAGTACCCTCTTGAAGTTTAGTTGGCTCAAACCTGTCCTAGCAATAGTAATCGGGTTCTAAGGAGCTCAATATCACTGGTTTGTTTCCTTGGTCATTGTTTCATCACAAGCCTCTTTAATGGCGACCGAAATATCCCAAAAAACCAAACCTCAATGAGTTTAGTATGGAGTATCTACCAACTTCGGACTGCACCAAAGTCGGTCATCTCTTTACGTCCTAATGGCCAAGTTGGTCAAGTAAAGGTTCTAAAAGTTCATTAGTGCTTTATGACATCACTCAGTGGCCCCGTATTCTCCTTGATTAACACAAGGGCTACCGGTACCCACAAATATGTCGCACTAACATAGCTATTGCTTAGACCATTTCGGTATACCCCGCATAATTTCCACAATGTATTGCTACTTACCTATAAGGTATCCCAAATCCGGGTATAGGATACAAACCCAAACAAAGAACCATAATGTAAAGCATACAAGTTAAACAATTAAAGTAAGTAAATGTGATCTAACCCTAAGGTAATCCCACTTTTAGAATTTTCCCCAGCAGAGTCGCCAGTTTTGTGATACGGTGGGAGAACTGACTTGGGTGTTTTGTGTTTGATCGCAAATGTTGCAGTTAGCAAGAGTCGTCACTGACTTTTCTTTTATCAAAAAGGAAAGGTGAAAAAGCACAGGAAAGACCTTTGAGATTATTTCTTGAGTTCGGGGGGTAGATTATGAAAAGGGAAGGTATTAGCACCCTTTTCATCCATGGTTTTCCATGGGCTCTTAGTTACTTGCTAGATCACTTGCTTTTTTGTTTGAAATTATGCTTTGTGTGGTTTTTTGAAAGTATTTTGTAAAGAGGCCATTTTTTAGGCAAACTTTGTAATGATTCTCGTTCGTAAGAATGTATATAAAGATGTTGATCTTTTGAAAATGTTTTTCCAGATTGTAAGATGTTTTGAAAGTGTAGGTGTTTGTTTTTAAAATAGAAAGGATTTTTTGTTTTGAAATTGAGCAAGTAACTAGGAGCGTTCTACCTACTCAAAAGTCTTTCATGTTCATTTCCTTTTTCCTTTGACATTGTTATCTTATCATTGATTTGGTAAGTAGCCCTATCTTTGGATGTAAACGGGACGGGCGTGGGTCCTCGTATAACCATGATTAGCAATGTTGCAAGGTATCTTAGCATTATCTTTTAGGGACTAAGATCATTTGAAAGGAAACTTAGATAGCGTCATCGAGGGACTATGATCTTGTATTTTGCTTGTTTTTGCTAAGATACCTCACATGCATAATATGGCCATTTTGTAAGGCAACCAAGTGGATTTAACCTAGGGGTGCTTGTGTGCAAGTGTATTGTTTTTTCATGCTTGGTTTTGTCTTTGATTAGGGTTTTCTAATTGATTGGTTTTAGTCTTTCTATACAAACCCTAATTACTAGCATTTGTATATAAAGCGATACAATGCAGAATTAAAAATTACTATGTTATTACAATACTTGTGGGAGGGGTGTATAAATTACAAATAGGGATTGCAAGAAGATAAAGCCTAATTATATATTACAACCATATTGAATTTACACAAGAATTGAATAAATAATGTACAAAATGAATAAATATGCAAGAATGTAAATGTAAAGAAAATGGATTTTTTGTTTGATTTTTTTAGAGAAAAGGGATTTTGTTTTAACCTAATTAACAAAAAGAAAAATAATTAATCAAATTAGTAAAAAGTAAAACCTAAATTTACTAGTAAAAGAAATAAAATAAAACCCTAATCTGTTAATTGATTAAAAATGAAATTTAGTTTAGAAGAAGAATATTTTTGGTATTTTTGTCTTAAAATAATTTATAGTATTATAAAATATTTTTGGTCTTTTTATATCTTAAAATAATATATTTAAATAGTGTAAAAGAAAATAACTAAAACCCTAGTTTTTTAATTAAACTTACAAAACAATTAGTAAAATAAATAAAGTATGATTAAATAAATAATTTTTTTGTGTGAAAATAAATAAACTTTATCAAAATATAAACCTAATGTTTTTATATTTTTTCTGATTTTTTAGTATTAGATAAAATATTTAAGAAAACAAATAAATAAAAATAAGAAAAATAAAAATAAAAATGGGTCAGGGTGCAAATAGCCTGCAAGAGGGTCTGAAGTAAGAAAAAATATAAGGCCCAAGGGAGGCCCAGCGCTGCCAAAAAAATAGTCAGAATATGAAAAATATGAAAATAATCCAAAATGGTACCACTGGGGCTCGAACCCAGGTCCCTATAGTCACAGGCGCGCGCTTCTACCACTGGGGTGGCTATACATCCATTTATATAAATCAAACCATAAATATATATGATAAACATGTTTCTGAGGCCAACTTCATCTTCAACCTCACGCCCAGCCTGAACCTCTGCATCTCATTCAATTCTCAACAAAAATGAAAAGTGTAAATAGGAAAGTTGTAGCAAATTTCCTCACGATTTCAGAAATGCAAAGCAATAAAATTATGGATCAAAGATAAGCATGAATTTTAATGGCCCTAAGCTGAATCCTAAAAATTTCAGAAACTTCAATCTTAAAATTCTCTAAGCTCAAACAAAATTACTGAAACCTATAGACATGGTTAGCTTTAGGGCAATGATATCTAAATTTTTCATTCACAAATAAACCATTAATGATGCATGTATCAAGAGTTCAAAAGTCAGAAAACTTACCTTGCAAAAGGGTATCGTGTTTGGAGTTTGAGTAGCTTTTAGTCAGTTCCAATGATTGGATTAGCTTCCTCAAGTTCCCAGGAAGCTAATGTGATGCTTAGCTTGAGCTGAAAGTTCCTAAGGAGTTCTGGAGAAGTCAAGATGCAAGGTGCTGTTTTTGAAAATGGTGGATGAGGATGGAGGTGTTACTGTGGTGTTGTAGGTGTTGGGATTGTTTGTGTATTTTGTTTAGAAGCTTCTGAAAGTAAAAGGCCAAGAAACGTACGAGCAAATTTGGAGATTGGATTCAAAACTCAGAAATGACAAGTTTTGAAGTGTTTTTCATGATTCTGTGTTCTTGGTGTTTTCAGGGGTCAAGCATGCGTGGGATTTGTGGAAAATAACTTGTGTATGTATAAGCAAGAGGGTTTGAGTGCTTTGGAAAGTTAAAAGTACAAGTTATAAGCTAATTGCTAGGTTACTTGATTTTGAAGAAAAGTCGGAAAACAAGTTTCAAGAGGAGGTACAAGCATGGGATGTGTGATTGTAAGTGTCTAACAAGTTTCCCTTGAGTTATGGGACTTGTATGATCAGAAAAAAGCATTTGCAAGGCTCAAGAACAAGTTTTGTGCAACAAGTCACTTTATCAAAATGGCAATGTGCACTTTCTTCCCAAAATGGATATAAAGCATGGCCTTGTATTGAATGCTTGATATGAGACCTCTTACAGCTGTGCAAAAAATTAATTATGGAGTGCCTAACAATTTTGAGGCCTGCAAAGTAGAGGTTATGCAGCATGAGTTTGAATTTTGAATCCTGTTCATCACAAGATGACTGGTAATTCAAGTGATAAAACCCTAACTTCATCTCTTCGATTCTCCCTACTCAAAAATGATCTCAAGGAGTTCTTTGACATTTTGAAAATCTTGTAATGTGCTCTACAACCAATCTTTGAATCACTTTTGAAAATTCCCCTTGGAACTATATGAAAAAGTTCCATGAAGTTGGGTCAAAATCTTGACCAAATTAGGGCAAAATTTCACTAAGTGTTTTGTTCATGACTGTGTTCTTAAAATTATAACTTGAGATACAATCACTTTTGGAAGTAGTTGTGTAAAGAATTGTTGTAGATTTCATGGAGATCTGCAACTTTCATGTTGGAAGTTTCTTTTGAATCATCTTGTATCATGGTGAAAATTTTGCTCAAAGTTATGAAAAAATAAGAAATTTCCAACACTTAGAAAAATTTCTAAGTTTAGAAATTTTAAATTTTCAAAATGAAATCTTGAATTTTTGATTTCTTGATGAATAAGTTTCATATTTTGACTTTCTTTGATGAATTGTGATCTTTGACATTTTATTTTGACCAAAAAGTCAAAGTTTGACTTTTCAGTATATAGTTGATTTTTGATCAATTAACTAAAAATTCATTTGTCAATCCATTGGGCTTGAGCAATGTTTTGAGCCATTTCATTAGGTCAAAATGATGCAATTGGAATCTTGAGATCATTCCTTAAACCAATTGATCATTTGCTAGGTCAAAAATCAGAAATTTCCCTTTCCCGGTTAAAACCCTAATTTTGACCATTTTCCCCTTTTGAAGATTTGATCAAATTTCTTGATGAATTTTGGTCCAAACTTGATCAATTGACTGAGCAAAAGTGTGATCCAAAGCTTGAAACTTGACATGAGTAATCTTGAGGGTCCATAATGATCCATGAAAGTAATATGGGGAATTGGAAGTTCAAATATCCTTGTGCAATCTCAAACCCTAATTTTGGTCATCAGTGCTTAAGGAGGTGTCTTGAGCTGATCAACCCTAATGCAGTCTTGAGCCAAAGGAGATCTTGTGAGCAAATTCTTGATAAGTGAGAGGGCAAATTTTGGGGTACAACAGTCATCCTTATTGTTGTCAGGATTTTTCTTGGTCAAGTTCCCAGTGAGGAATGCTTTCAATTCTTCTTTCCCCTTGGATATATTCAGGAACGTTTCCTTGAATTGAGCATCTTGAGTTTGGAGATCTTGGACAGTCTGCTCGAGAGCCATTTTTATTGAAATAAACAGCAAGAGGATGAGAAAACCTGCATGGGCGAAACTTGTCATGATATGATGCATGATGTGTGGATGCAATAATTTCAAGGATCTCGTGGGGTAAACACAAGAAAATGTCAGAAGTTTAATTTTGACTATAACTTTGATGGAAGAACTTCATATTGTTGAATGTCCTTCTAAAAGAATCAAGCTCACCATGTCGAGTGGGTCACAGCCTCTGACTTAAGTTTTCGCACTTTGGTCTTTTGACGGCATTGACTAGAGGAAAATAAATCCCCTTGCTAGACGTCTGGTTCATCATAGCCTGCACCACAGGCCCTTGAGATCCTTGAAATGGTTAAGGAAATGCTATGGTGTGATTCTAATATGTGTATCCTATGCATCAAGCAAAATTGTAAGGTGATGAAGATAAGTGAGTCTTGCAAGAAGTCCATGTTTTTGGATAATAACTACAAATAAGTCCTGCAAGGAACTCAAATCGTTAGATAATAAGTACAAACAAAACCCTGCAAGAAGTTCAAGTTGTTAGATAATGAAAGTAAATAAGTCACACAAGTAGCCTTAGGTTCAGGCTTGTGTGGAGTTTTTAGGTAAGTACCCTCTTGAAGTTTCATTTGGCTCAACCTGTCCTAAAAAGTAACCGGGTTCTAGGGAATCTCAATATCACTGATCGTTCTTCATCGGGCATTGTTTCAGCGCAAGCCACTTTATTAGCGACCGAAATATCCCGAAAGTCCAATCTCAATAAGCATAGTATCAAGTATCAACCAACTTCGGACTACACGAAAGCCAGCTATCTCACTACTTCCTAATATCCAAGTTGTTCAATTAAAGGTTCTAAGATCAGTTAGCGCTTCATGACACCACACAGCGGCCCCGTATTCTCCTTGACTAAACTTAAGGGCTACCGGTACCAACAAATGTGTCACACTAACATAGCTATCACTTCAACCATGTCGGTATACCCCGCACAGTCCCTACGATCTATTTCTACTTACCTAAAAGGTGTCGCAGATCCGAGTGTAGGATCTTTTAGTAACAACCAAACAAGCTCTCAAAGATAAAGCATACAAAACACACAATGTAAAGCAAATAAAGAATGCACTAAACTCTAAGGTAACCCGACTTTTATTAAAATCTCCAGCAGAGTTTCCAGTTCTGTGATACGGTGGCAGAATCGACTATTATACTGGTTTTGTGTTTGTATTTGCAAATGTTGCGGTAAGCAAGAGTGGCCGCCGACTTTTCTTTTATCCAACAATGGAAAGGGTGAAAAGAATAGGAAAGACCTTTCGAGATTATTTTCTGAGTAAGGGGGGTAGATTATGAAAAGGGAAGATGTTATTACCCTTTCCATCCGTAGTTTTCTACGGGCTCTTAGATGCTTAACTCATTTTGAAATACCTTGTGCTTTGTGTGTTTTTGAAAAGTTTTTTTGAAAGCGCCTTAGTACGGTGAACTTTGTAATGTTTCTTGGAATGGTAGAGAACGTATACAAAGTGTTTGAAAATGTTTTTGAAAGAAGTTTTTTGTAAGTATAAAAATTGTTTGAGCAAGCATCTAACAGTTATCTACTTTGCTCGAAAGGTTATTCTTTTCCTCTTTTCCTTTAGACAGTACTATCCTACTATTAGTGAGTAGGTAGCCCTAGTAATTGGATGTTTGAGGGGCATTCAAAGGGACAATTATATAGTCACAAAGGCAACTGGGCAAGAAATATTAGTAACTACCCTAGGGTTTTAAGATCATATTGAGGCAACATCGAGAGGGTCATCGAGGGACTAATGATCTTTAAATCGGAGGATAGCCACTAAAATCTCTCACGTTTCGAGAGATGTGGCTGTTTTTCGAAGGCAACCAAAGTGGGATACCCTAGAGGTGTATATGTGAGAGTGTGTTGTATTAAGTTATTTTTTTCTTGTGTTAAGTTTGCTAGCGTTTTGTTCTATTCTTGCCATGCAATCCTAATTAACATACATCTAAACACTTAATAATTTGCAAGAATTAAAAGTGCAGAAATATAAATCTAGCTATTGCAAGGCTTCGGGGAGGGGGATTATTACAAGTCCAAAACTTGGGGAAAAAATAAAGAAAGCAGTAGAAGAGTCCTAGTTAATTCTATTACATCCCATAAGCAAGTATATTAATATGAAAATAAAGTAGAAATATCAAATGTGCGCGAAATGGAAAAGACGTCTAAAACCTAAGTGAAAGGAAATCTTTTTGTTTGTTTGGAAAATGTTAAAATTAGACTAGTTAATTAAAAGAAAAGAAAAGTTATTAATTGAAAATAATTCTAAACAATTCATATTTTTTTGGAATTTTTATTATGCAAAGAAAGTGAATTAACCAAAATTTATTTAATTTTAAATTAAAGAAAATGGTTAAATAATTATTAATTAATTTACAAAAATTAATTTAATAATAAACTCAAAACTATATTTTTTATGATTTTATTTTACTTTTATATTTTTATTAAAAAATGATTAAAATAAATAATTAATTAAAACAAATAAATAAAAGAGATATGAAAATGGGCCTGATAGCAAAAGAGATAGAGAGGGTATAGTTTGCAAAACACATGCCTAGATCAAGAAGAGACCTAAATTGTCTTTTGATCTAATGAGGGAGGTTGTCAAAAGTGCATGATGGACTGCACGTTAAGGGCACTGGATCTGAATTGGTCGGCATCTGGCATAAGGGGAATGATGGTGTACGGTGCACTCCTTTGATCTGGGAACACTGGATCTGCAGGAAACTTATTGGAAAAACAAAATTCTATACTTGGGTTTGAATCTGGTCTTGAATTCGACATATCGTGGCTATATCATCCAGTTCGAGCCACGATCTAGGTTGTGCCCTAAACCTAGTAACTCTCTAATTCTGCATCTAATCTCTCATTTACTATGTTAGAACAAATCAAAATAATGATATAGACAAGAGTATACGTGTTGAATTCATTTAAGCTGTATTTATTAAGAGATTCAATAGGGAGAGTTTTACCAAAGTGAAACGATTTGATTGACTAGCTTCTGGGCACTTCAGGTGTAGATATGGGCTGAAATAAACTCCTGGGAGTCTCAAGAATATGAATGCAGCACTAGTTTAGATGGAGGAAGGATTTTGGGAGTTTCACAACTTTGATGATTTTTTCTGTGGAGCTTTGATAGGAAATGTGTGCGTATCCTCTGCTTCTGATTTGGTATTGTATTTATATAAGGGTGTAGTGGTGAACAAATATGGCATGAATCAGCCATTAACCATGGTTTCGAAAGCAAAATCAAAAGATTTGAAAAGTTGCCATTTTGATCATTTTCTTGCCATTCTTGAAACATAATGAACCTAGACATGTTATGGTTGGTGTCTTGCTCGAATTTGGGCCTCAAGCTAATCAGTCCAAGCCCAACAAGCTTCATCCCCTTAGGTTTTCATTTCAACTTGTAGCTCCATTTCACATCAATTGGTTTTTTTGTTGGTTCTTTCGACAAGCTCCATAGTTTTGTTCTTCTAGATGGCTCTAAGTTCTTCTTTCATGGCTTCACACCAATTCGAATTGCTCAAGGCTTCACCATAATGGCTTCTTCGATTAAGTCACCATTTGCATCGATTGCTTGATCTAGAAATCTCTCATATCCAATCAGCCTAGTCGAACTCAGTTCTTGTTCTTGTGGATCTTCTTTCCTTCTGCACAGGTGGTTCTTCGATTCAACCAGTCGAAGTATCACCTTGTTCATTTTGAATTGTCGAAGCTTCATTATGTTCATCTCCTTCGAACACAGTTGTGACTGTGTCTGATTCTTGTTGAACTGAACTTCGACTCCAATCTCAATCTTTGCTTTTGTCAGTTCTTGTCGAAGCTTCGTTCTGTTCATCTTCTTTTAACAAAGTTGTGACTGTGTCTGATTCTTTTCGAACTGAACTTCGACTCCAATCCTACTCTTTGCTTTCGTCAGTTCTTGTCGAAGCTTCATTCTGTTCATCTTCTTCGAACAAAGTTGTGACTGTGTCTGATTCTTGTCGAACTGAACTTCGATTCCAATCCCACCTTTTGCTTTAGTCTTCAAGCACATCTCTACGGATCACTAGTTTATCTTCAGTCAGTGAATACAACTTATATTCACCAGTTGAAGGATAACCTATGAGCACCACGACTTCACTTCGATCATTTAGATTCTTTCTCAATTGTTCAGGTACATGCCTGAAACACATTGATCCAAAAACTCTAAGATGACTTACACTTGGCTTCGACCTTGTCCAAGCCTCATGCGGTGTCTTTTCGACCACCTTCTTCTTTGGGCAAGTACCCTGCTTGTCGAAGCTGCTTCAGCCCAAAATATCTTAGGCATATTCTTAGCTTTCAACTAACATCTTGTCAAGTTCAATACACTTCTATTCTTTCTTTCAGTTATGCCATTATGCTGATGCGTATAGGGTGCAATAACCTCTTGTAATATATGAGATTGTACCTTCCAAATGATGCATTTCTTGAGCTTGAGGATAAAAGAGAAGTTGTAGGGCATGAAACTTGGCATGGACAAACTTGAAGACATATTAGGACCATGAAAAACATTTGAGACCTTTGGAGCACAAACATCTTGGTAAAAAGTGAAAGCCTAGTTGGAGGTTCATTCCTTAGGAGGATAATTTGCCTGATCAATTCTTTGGTCAATCTTGAGAAATTGAGGACCTCAATGAGCATGTCTTGAGTAAAAATGGGAGGGAAAATTTTGGGGTACAACAGTGATCCCTCATAAGCAAACCCTAAGATAGGAAGAAGAGCCAAACCCTAGTGTGTGATCTTGTATTGATTGAGTTGATATGAGATGATAGAGGGATCTTAGGGGAAAAAATTAGGGTATAACAGCTGCCCTTATTTAAGTGTCTTCTATCCAGAGATACGAAGGTTAACATATTCGTGTAGACGCGATTTAAGATACTTAAATATAAAACAAGCCCTATTTTTGGCCCTAAGATGCCATACAATGCATATGATTGTGCATGCAAACAAACAAATCCAAAGGTGACACAAAACACTACTGGGGAAGCAGAAAATAAAATAAAGCATCAAATGAAAATCTGATTAGGAAAATAAGTCACTGGTGAACAGAAGACTCAACTCTACCGGTATAAAACCCAAGGAGGAGATAAATCATTATCAACTCAAATATTGAGGAGAAAAGTAAAGGATGGCCACAATCGACAGATAACTGCGAACTATCTACTCACTGGGAAGATAGCAAGAAAGTTACGTTGACTCACAGGGAAAAGAAATGGTAAGATAATACCAGTAAAAACCAATATTAGGGTAGGCAACAAATTATTAGCATCAATACTTATGTTTGGAAACATATGAACTTCTTTAGAGCAAAGTGAATCTCAACGACGAACTATCTCCCACAATGACGAGACTACCATTCATCGGAGTAACAAACATGTCAACAACAAACTATCTCCGATAAAGATGAGATTGCCATTCATCTGAGTAACAAATCTCAACAGTGAACTATCTCCCATAACAACGAGACTACCATTCATCAAAGTAACAAATCTCAAAAACAAATTATCTCTCATAATGACGAGACTACCATTCATCAGAGTAACAAATCTCAACAACAAATTATCTCCTATAATGACGAGACTACCATTCATTGGGGTAACAAATGTCAATAATAAACTATCTCCCATAATGACGAGACTACCATTCATCGGAATAACAAATCTCAACAATGAACTATCTCCCATAATGAAGAGACTACCTTTCATCGGAGTAACAAATCTCAACAATGAACTATCTCCCATAATGACGAGACTACCATTCATCGGAGTAACAAATCTCAACAACGAAATATCACCCATAATGACGAGACTACCATTCATTGGAGTAACAAATGAATATTCTCTGGGAACTAATAGACTTACTGGGGAAGTACAGGTTTCTCAAATAAAGAGACCTGCCACTTGCTGTTATAAGAAGCATGTTGGGGAAAGAAATATAACTTCTCTGGGGAAATGCGAGTATATTTATGCTGAGAAGGTAAAGTCTTCTTGTTCCAAAATAAATGCACATTCTCAAACTCGAGCTTAAATCTAGTAGAAATCAAAATAACTACGTTGTCGGGGACTACAGATCCAAACCAAAAATAAACCAGAGTGAAACGGTCAACCAAGACAACATCTAATGAGAAATAAACTCAGAATGGGGCCACAGATCTAACTAGATAATGAGCTAAATAAGAAGGCTATAGAAAAATTCTTCCACGAGGGATAATTCAGTGGGGAATTGAAAGGATATACACTTTCTGCTTAAGGTTGATACTCTATTGGAGAGAGAGTAACATAACTCTGCAAAATAAGGTAATATGCCAACAAAAACATCAATGAATGCAAATGAGCGATTGTTGTACCCCAAAATTTGCCCTCGCATTTTTCCACAAGAAATCACAGCTTCAGGCTTTTCCTGATTTTCTAAGACTGGCTCAAGAATCGGTCAGACTTTTCTCGTCAGTCAGATAAAATTAGGGTTTTTATTGATTTTCATGGCTTGGGAACAATTCAAACAGTTTGCTTATGATTTGTTTGATTTTCGGCTCAGGTTTTGATCAGGCGAACGATTCTTCGACTTTTAATCAAGAACTAGGGTTTGTGCACGAATTTCTCAGAAAGATTTAATTCTACAGTGCTTTTCAAGATTATTCCGAGATATGGACTGAGGCATTTGGATTGAATTCGCAGTGTTTGACTAAATCAATGAAAAGAGGCATTGGGATTGAATTTGTAGTGTTTGGTTAAAATCAGTAAAAGGAAAATACGTCTGGGCAGTTATTGTGATTGACTGTGCATTGATTTGGATTTGTGAAGCGCCAGGCTTATCAATGGATCGATGCTAAAGACCACAATGTTTATGGATTATTTATCATTCTGAGTTAAATGATTGGAATTTATTTACAATTATTATAATTTAAAGAATTTTAAATAATAAATAAACAATTGGAAATAATAAGAATTAATTGGATAAAAGGAATTTTTATTTCATCTTTAAATATTTGTTACAATTGTTATTTAAATACAAGTATTAGTTTACAAAGTATTTATAATAATAATAGTTACAATAATTAAAATTGAAATAAACTATCCTAAATTCCTAAGTCTTCAATTCTTCATCCTCCATTTATCGCTTTTCCTCTCCATTTGATTTTTTTTATCTGCAAAGAAAAGAAGAAAAAGTCAGAAGCAGATAAATAATTAAAGAAGCAGACATTTAATTTGGGATCATCATTAAAGGCAACTGACTGGAATCAGTTAGCCCTCTCTGCAAATCACGGAATTTCTCCCGGTTCACAAAGAAGGATGAATATTGCTTGCTAAACATGAATGCACAACGTATTAAAATGCACAAATTCAAAGTTTGTCAAAAAGCTGCATAGTTCAAAACCAACTGTATAGTTCAAAACCAACAACATGTATAAAAGTTCAAATTGCCAAACAAAGTCCAATGTCAAACTGTCCAAAAGGATATTCAAAAGACTATTCAGATGCAAGTACAAGATGCAGCACAAAGTATGGAAAAGAGATAAAGTATGCAGGTTAAAACAAACTTTGCAAGCAATTTCACTATCATCATTTTTCCAGCAGCTAGATTTTCAGAACTAAAGTACAAGCATAAACATTTTTTATTGTTTTAACTGTACTGGAGAGAGAAGAAGAGAGGAGAAGTTAGGCTTACAAGTTTTGGCTTTAGGCTGGAGAAAAGAAATATAAAACAAACTGCAATGAAATAGTAGAGAGGGGGAGAAAATCACAAAAACACAAAGAAGCCTCAGACAGTTTTCAACACCAGTATATTCAAACACAGCAAACAAACTGTGTTCAAGCCTCCAGCAAAAACATGATACCAAGCCCTCAAACTTAACTGTCAACCCAACCTGCATAAGCCTAAACCAGCAATCAAAAATACCCTGCATAAAAAGCCTTATCATTTCAAAAACTGAAACAGCATAAGCCTATCACACAGTCCAATAGGCATAAAACCTGCAGACCAACCCTTTCAACCTAAAAAACCATAACCATTCAAGACCATAACCTGTCAATAAACCTGTTCTCAACACAAGCCAAAACTGGTTCAAACCTTTCAAGCTAAACCTGTCAAATAAAGCCCCAAAACCTTACTTATCCAATGGCATGTTGAAGCCATCAAACATAAACAAAAGCTTAAGCATCAACCATCAATAAATCTGTCAAGCCTAAAAAGTCCAAACCTCACATCCAAGCCTAGGCATTTCAAACCTTTCAAGCTAAAGCATTCAAGAGACAACACAGAAAGGCCTCAGAGAATTCTCATCATAGGCAAATATTAGAGGCAACAAGGGCAAGCAAACGAAGGCAACATATCTCATAAGCATAATAACCAAGGCATCGAGCTAGGCAACAAAGGCAGCGAGAAGAAGGAGATAAAGAAGCATACATAAGCAAAGGCGAGGCATCAAGACAAACAGAAGAAGAAGATAAAGAGGCGTTCTCAAGCATCATCATTGAACCAACACTCAAAAAGGCAAAAGAATACAAATACCAGGATTCAAAGCCAGTGTCATCGTGCCCTCCACCCTTGGCCGCCCACAGTTCCTTCCAATCCGTCTCCTCACCCCCTCTCCAAAGGTATAAACCCTTCTTCTTTCTTCTTTCTTTTCCAACATCTTGCACAAACATCAAAGCAATATAATCAAGAATCAGAAATGGGTAAAAACATGTAAAGGCGTAAAACATTAGAACGAAAATCTAACCTCGTAACCATCGATTGGGGTAACCTTGTGGAGGGAGGGGTAAACAGAGGTGGCTTTGGGTGGCCGTGGATGGTTAGAGTTAACTCAGTAGCCATGGAGAAGATGGCGAACAAAGAGGAAGAAGCAAGGGCGCCGCTTCTGTAAACCCTAGGCTTTTCCCAAATGGAATAAACGTTGACAAACCCTAACAAAATGTATTGAGACCCATGGGCCTTGCCCATTTCCAGCATACAAGCCCATTAAACGCGTTCCAATTCACACCCCCTTTAGGCCCATTCTTGCTCTTTTAAACAAACTTAAAAAGACATTTTTTCTTTGCATTTAATTTTGTTTATGCAAAACATTCATAATACATAATTAATTAATATGTTAATTTTTCCTAAAAAAAACTTAAAATGTTCCTTTTTTTTAATTAAGACTTTGTACATAAAAAAAATACTAACATAAAATACATAAGAATTAGAATTATTTAAAACACTTTTTTCTTTAAAACTTATTTTGATTTATACATAAATACATAATTTTTCTTTAAGTCAATACATTTCTTTTCTTAAAAATAATTTGTGCATAAAAACAATAATACTTTAATCTCATTAAATTTTGTTTATCATATTTAAAATAGACATTAAACTTTTTATCTAGGTTTAAACATCTTGTTTTATTAAAACTCTTTTGTACATACTTTAAAAAAAAATATAAAAATACAAATTTAAATCAAACATACTTAACAATACATTTAAGTTCACATTTCGCAACCTGTAAATAAATTACACTTACACCTACACAATACATTTTACAATTTATACATTATACATTTGCTATTCTTACACTTTGCTATACATTACATTGTTTAAATTTGATCGCGATTCGATTTGGTTGTAATTATTTAAAGTCTCATCCCCCTTTGTGAATTTGTACCCCCACTCCCGGATATTCATTTGTAATAGCGTAGACTTTAAATTCTCGCAATTTACCGCTTTCGAATTATACCATGATTAGACCTAGGGTTTGCATGTATATAAAATCAAACGCTAGATAACCTAATACAAGACAAATACATGAAATCAATACACAATCACACTTGCACCCTCTAGGGTAATCCCACATGTTGCCTTCCAAAATGGGCCATGCTTGCATGTCGAGTTTCTTTGGCAAAACAATTCAAAATGATCATAAGTCCCTCGATGACGCTTTCAAAAGTCGCCTATCAAAATGATCAAGTCCCTTCAAGCAAATTGCCAAAGACACTTGGCACCATTGCATTCGTGGTCCATACGATGACCCGCGCCTGTCCCGTTAAACATCCTAAAACGCTAGATTGTCCACCAAATATAATGGTGGAACAAAATTGTTAAAAAGGGTTAAAACATGAGAAAAACCTTTGAGTACAATAGGGGTAGACAAACTCTTAGTTACTTGATCAAACTTGCAAAAACACTTGCCTCCTTTTCAAAAACCACACTCCACAAACACTTTCAAAACAAACTTCCAAAAACATTTTGAAACATCTTTTCGAAAAGATACACACCGTTGTATATACTCAAACACGAGTCATTACAATGGTTGCCGAAACAAAGGCGTCTATTTCAAAACCTTTTCAAAAACACACACGCACACCATTTTCCAAGCAATCAAAAATCAAGGCAAGTGATCTAAAACCAAGTAACTAAGAGCCCATGGATAACCATGGATGAAAAGGGTGCTAATACCTTCCCTTTTCATAATCTACCCCCCGAACCCACGAAACATCTCAAAAAGGTTTTTCCTGTGCTTTTTAACCTTTCCTTTAGGATAAAATAAAAATTCGGTGGCGACTCTTGCTAAACCGAACAAGTGCGAATACAAACGCAAAACCCAAGTCAGTTCTCCCACCGTAACCAGAACTGGCGACTCTGCTGGGGAGTTCTAAAAGTGGGGTTACCTTAGGGCTTAGATCACCTTTACTTTCTTGCTTTGATTGACTTGATTGCTTTATCTTTTGGGTTCTTGTTTGGGTTTGTTGTAAATCCTACACCCGGATTTGGGGCACCTTTTTAGGTAAATAGCAAAAAACTGTGAGGGAACTGTGCGGGGTATACCGACATGGTTGAAGCAGTAAGCTATGTTAGTTTGACATATTTGTGAGTACCGGTAACATTTGAGTTCAATCAAGGAGAGTACAGGGCCGCTGAGTGATGTCGTGAAGCACTAACGAACTCTTAGAACCTTAATTGACCATCTTAGCCTTTTTAGGGGTAGTGAGATGACCGACTTTGGTGCAGTCCGAAGTTGGTAGATACTCGATACTACACTCATTTGAGGGTTGTTTTCTTGGAATATTTTGGTCGCTAGTAAGTGGCTAAACCGAAACGATGAACACAGGAAACAATCCAATGATATTGAGCTCCTTAGAACCCGGTTTCTATTTCTAGGACAGGATGAGCCAACTAACTTCAAGAGGGTACTTACCTACAACCCCATGCAAGCCTAAACCTAAGGACTTGCTTGCTTTGTGTGAATATGATTGCCTGTATATACACTCACTGGCTTTTGCATACATGTACATAACATCATGACATCATACCATAGCATTTTTCACTAACCTTTTCAAGGATCTTGAGGTTCTTTTGATGCAGGGTTACATTTGGCTATGACCCACTTGACATGGTGAGCTTGATTCTCGTGGAAAGACATCCACCAGTGCACAGTTCTCCAATCAAAGATCAAGTACAACAACTTGAATCAGTGGCTATGACCCACTCGACATGGTGAGCGTGATTCTCGTGGAAAGACATCCACCAGTACACAGTTCTCTAATCAGAGATCAAGTGCAACAACTTGGATCAGGGGCTATGACCCACTTGACATGGTGAGCTCGATTCTCGTGGAAAGACATCCACCGGTGAGAAGTTCTCCAATCCAAGAGCAAAGTTCAACCTCTAACATTTTCTTGTGTTTACCCCAAGAGATCCTTGAAAGCATGCATCCACATATCATGCATTGCATTTTGACAGTTTTTCCTTTTTTAGGTTTCCTTACTCTCCTGCTGTTTATTTCAGTAAGAGATGGCTCTAGAAAGGTCTGTCAAAGATATCCAAGACCAGACTGCTCAGCTGCAGGAAATGTTCCTGAACTTGTCTCTGGGGCAAGAAGAAATGAAAGCTCTCCTCACAAAGGGCTTGGAGAATTCAAACAATGCCAGGAGTGATCAGTTGGAAGCCTTGCAGTTTGATTTTACAACATTGAGGATCCAAGTGATGGGACAGTTGGTGGGCCAGATGGCTCTCATCCAAGATCTGTCTCAAAGACAAGAGGAACTCAGAGTTCTCGTCCGCCAACTGCTTCAAAACAACCAATTGGGGCAAACGTCTGAGGTTGAGGAGCAAGTCACCGTTCAACCTCCATCCGCTCAAGAAGACAAAGGGAAGGCTCCTTTGCTTGCTTCAGGGTCACCAGCCCACCAACAACCTCGCCAACATCAACGGGGTAATCGGCGTAAGCAAGAAACGTCGGGAAGACAGTTCACGGAGAATGACATACCATCATCCTTCATACTGAAGCGCCCGTTGGAAGTCAACCTGCTTACTTTAAGGGATCCTCCTCGGAAGCTCAATACCTCCGCTCCTAACTATCGTCCCGACGCATTTTGTGTTTACCACTCCTACAGCCTGGGACACGACACCGACGACTGTTGGGCCTTGAAGAACAAGATTCAAGATCTGATCGACATTGGAGTGCTGGAATTCATGCCAGACGGCGAGATGAAAATCTTCCGTTAAGGAGTTCTCGACCTGAAGGGACAAAGCTCAAGCTGAAAGACTTTTGCTTCATTTGAATGTTCAAAGTTGTAATTTCTTTTGTTTTCAAACAATTAACTGTTGATGTTAAACTCTGTTTCATTAATACATTTCATATGTTTGTCTTGAATTCATCCATTCGTTTTCACTACTCTTATGTTTTCTTTATGATATTTGACTCTTGATAAAAAGCTACAAGCCTTTAGAGGGAGGATGACGAAACAATACCATAATCTCATACAATATGCTTTTGAACAGACCTCGCTGATGACGTACAGGCATTTCTTTCAATTCCCAAACACTGGAGTTATAAGGAAGATAATCCCTAGTCAACCCCTCCGAGCTAAAGAAGTAGGAGTTTTCTGTTCTAAACAATCAAAACCTTTGATATAAACCTGGGGCAGGGTAGTCTCTCAGTTAATTCAAAAGAAAATGCACATTGAAGTTGCAAACTCTCAGTTCGTAACACAACGAACGACGTCAAAAACAAAAGAAAGCATTCCTTTGGAATCAAAAGACCAGGGTGGTTCCCTATCACATAGGCAGTCAATCTCTCAAAAAGAGAAAAGCCCACCAAGCCAAAACCTGTAAAGGAGGCTTAAGAAAGCTGGGGCATCCCGCTGACTGTAATCTCAAAAACAGGAACAGTCAGGCAAAAGTTAGGGATAACAAATCAAAATCAAAATAGTGAGGTCATTACAAATCCTCAACAACATGAAAAATGTTGCAAAATAAAAAGGAGATGATGACTGTCTCCAAAATTCATCTGGTGAACCATCACCCAAAAGTCGTTCCAAACTCAAACAGAGTGCGACGCGCAATTAACTGAGCTTAGGGTTGAAGAACATCACGAAGAGCGGGTGGGTACAAATATACTTTGAGCCTTTATCCTTTGTTTCTTAAATCGTGAACCAGGCCACGTTACAACCCTTTAAAAGTCCTAATTGAAGCATGGTTTAGTTCGAAAGCATACTGTTCAAAAGGTATCCTGACTCCTGTAAGGCTTTGCTCTAAATCATATGTTGATTTGTCTTATAAAAAAAGTTTTCTGCTAAAAAACGCATTTAAAAAAAAAAAATTCGAGACAAACATAAACTTTGCATCGCTTGAATATCACCGTTTGCATTTGGCTTTTTGGTTGACATCAAAGAAATTCATGCAGCGAATGTTCGGAGGAACGAAAACTCTCTCAGTGAGTAAAATCACTTCAGAAGGACGACACTTCCATTACAAGTCTCCTATCAACAAGGGGCATGACATGTCACCATCCAATTAACCTGGGGCAGTCCAGTCAAGGTTTCAACAGATCTTTCAAAGTCCAATTAACCTGGGGCAGTCCAGTCAAGGTTTCAGCAGATCTTTCAAAGTTCAGTTAACCTGGGGCAGTCCAGTCAAGGTTTCAGCAGATCTTTCAAAGTTCAGTTAACCTGGGGCAGTCCAGTCAAGATTTCAAGAAATCTCTCAATTTGCAGAGTAATCTGATTCAAGACTCCTTCATCATCACTTGGGGCATTCGAATGTCAAAAGTGTCTGAAGTTTTCCTTCATCACCTGCTGGAAATTGCAACCACCAACAGAATAACGGGCAATTAAAACTCCCAATTTCTGACCCTCAACAAAATCAAGATCTAGATATAGTTCAAGATGTGACCCAAGATTTGGCGACATTCTATAACTCATTCAGACTTCCTTCTAGATATAGTTCAAGATGTGACCCAAGATTTGGCGACATTCTATAACTCATTCAGATTTGCTTCCAGATATAGTTCAAGATGTGACCCAAGATTTGGCGACATTCTATAACTCATTCAGGATTTCCTTCCAGATATAGTTCAAGATGTGACCCAAGATTTGGCGACATTCTATAACTCATTCAGACTTCCTTCTAGATATAGTTCAAGATGTGACCCAAGATTTGGCGACATTCTATAACTCATTCAGATTTGCTTCCAGATATAGTTCAAGATGTGACCCAAGATTTGGCGACATTCTATAACTCATTCAGGATTTCCTTCCAGATATAGTTCAAGATGTGACCCAAGATTTGGCGACATTCTATAACTCATTCAAATTTGCTTCCAGATATAGTTCAAGATGTGACCCAAGATTTGGCGACATTCTATAACTCATTCAAATTTGCTTCCAGATATAGTTCAAGATGTGACCCAAGATTTGGCGACATTCTATAACTCATTCAGGATTTCCTTCTAGATATAGTTCAAGATGTGACCCAAGATTTGGCGACATTCTATAACTCATTCAGGATTTCCTTCCAGATATAGTTCAAGATGTGACCCAAGATTTGGCGACATTCTATAACTCATGCAGACTTCCTTCTAGATATAGTTCGAGATGTAACCTAGGATTTGGCGACATTCTATAACTTATTCAGATTTGCTTCTAGAGATAGTTCAAGATGTGACCCAGAGATGGCGACATTCATTAAATTATTCCAGACCAACACCTGCAGCAATCAGAAGATTCTTGCAATCCCCAGTCAAAGACTTCCAGAATCTAATTCCCCTCAGAGTCAAGTTTCAAAATCCCCAGCGGAGCTAAAACTTCCAACTATCAATCCCCAGCGGAGCTAAAACTTCCAACTATCAATCCCCAAGCAGAGTGAAGACTCTCATTCTCAGTTCCTCACAGAATATTCGAATATTCTCCAGTGAAGATCTTCTCAAAACAGGAAGTCCCCAGTAGTTTGGCATACAACCCAAGCTCCTGATCCCCCAGCAGTGGTCCCAGGACTTCTCATCTTCAACGATCAAAAGATTCTTGCCCTACCCAGCAGCCAAGGATTTATTTTCCCCGGCAGTAGTCAAGATTCCTTTATCTTCAGCCATCCAGGATTCATCTATCCTCAGCAAGACGGCTCATTAGCTTACATGCGCATTCATCACATTCATATCATGAACATTGATATAATATATATTGCATCATGCATCATGACATTGCATACGATTAACTCTTTACCTTTTTCAGGTGAGATCAGTCGACGGACAAAAATCATCATCTTCCGAGATTCATCCAGAAATAGTTCATATGTGACCCAGGCACGGCGACATTCTGATACTTATTCCAAGATTCATCCAGACGCAGTTTCATACGGAATCATCATCAGGAAACCCTACACCGGTTCCTTCTCCGCTTCAATACTTCTGAAAACAGTTTACAGATTCTTCCCAACACTGGATGTTAATCTATCACTTGTTCAGATGCAACTTTTGAAAACAGTTTACGGAGGCTTCCCAACAACGGATGCTGCTCTATTGCTTATTCAACTCCAACTCCTGAAAACAGTTTATAGATTCTCCAAACACGGATGTCAATCTATTGTTTGTTCAGACCCCCGGTTCAGAGAGGTTCCAAAACATGGATACCTTTCTAATACTCGTCCATTCACCAGTAACATACAGTTCAACAATCACCTTCTGATGGCATCTATAAGCCCATCCCCCTCCAGACATCTCTAGATGGCATCTTTAAGCCCATCACCAAATGGCATCTTTAAGCCCATTCCCTCTACCATCACATCACCGAGTGCAAATTTTCTGGGCACTCTAGTGTCCAATCTCTTTTTACCCTCGAGTCGCGAAAGGCAAACTTGCCAATCTAACTCTTCAGGTCCAAGAAGATTGAACAGGGGCAACTGTTGTACCCCAAAATTTTCCCTCGTATTTTTCCACAAGAAATCACAGCTTCAGGCTTTTCCTGATTTTCTCAGACTGGCTCAAGAATAGGTCAGAATTTTCTCGTCAGTCAGATAAAATTAGGGTTTTTATTGATTTTCATGGCTTGGGAACAATTCAAACAGTTTGCTTAGGATTTGTTTGATTTTCGGCTCAGGTTTTGATCAGGCGAACGATTCTTTGACTTTTAATCAAGAACTAGGGTTTGTGCGCGGATTTCTCAGAAAGATTTAATTCTACAGTGCTTTTCAAGATTATTCCGAGATATGGACTGAGGCATTTGGATTGAATTCGCAGTGTTTGACTAAATCAATGAAAAGAGGCATTGGGATTGAATTTGTAGTGTTTGGTTAAAATCAGTAAAAGGAAAATACGTCTGGGCAGTTGTTGTGATTGACTGTGCATTGATTTGGATTTGTGAAGCGCCAGGCTTATCAATGGATCGATGCTAAAGACCATAATGTTTATGGTATATTTCTCATTCTGAGTTAAATGATTGGAATTTATTTTCAATTATTATAATTTAAAGATTTTTAAATAATAAATAAACAATGGGAAATAATAAGAATTAATTGGATAAAAGGAATTTTTATTTCATCTTTAAATATTTGTTACAATTGTTATTTAAATACAAGTATTCGTTTACAAAGTATTTATAATAATAATAGTTACAATAATTAAAATTGAAATAAACTATCCTAAATTCCTAAGTCTTCAATTCTTCATCCTCCATTTATCGCTTTTCCTCTCCATTTGATTTTTTTTATCTGCAAAGAAAAGAAGAAAAAGTCAGAAGCAGATAAATAATTAAAGAAGCAGACATTTAATTTGGGATCATCATTAAAGGCAACTGACTGGAATCAGTTAGCCCTCTCTGCAAATCACGGAATTTCTCCCGGTTCACAAAGAAGGATGAATATTGCTTGCTAAACATGAATGCACAAAGTATTAAAATGCACAAATTCAAAGTTTGTCAAAAAGCTGCATAGTTCAAAACCAACTGCATAGTTCAAAACCAACTGCATGTATAAAAGTTCAAATTGCCAAACAAAGTCCAATGTCAAACTGTCCAAAAGGCTATTCAAAAGACTATTCAGATGCAAGTACAAGATGCAGCACAAAGTATGGAAAAGAGATAAAGTATGCATGTTAAAACCAACTTTTCAAGCAATTTCACTATCATCATTTTTCCAGCAGCTAGCTTTTCAGAACTAAAGTACAAGCATAAACATTTTTTATTGTTTTAACTGTACTGGAGAGAGAAGAAGAGAGGAGAAGTTAGGCTTACAAGTTTTGGCTTTAGGCTGGAGAAAAGAAATATAAAACAAACTGCAATGAAACAGTAGAGAGGGGGAGAAAATCACAAAAACACAAAGAAGCCTCAGACAGTTTTCAACACCAGTATATTCAAACACTAAGCAAACAAACTGTGTTCAAGCCTCCAGCAAAAACATGTTACCAAGCCCTCAAACTTAACTGTCAACCCAACCTGCATAAGCCTAAACCAGCAATTAAAAATACCCTGCATAAAAAGCCTTATCATTTCAAAAACTGAAACAGCATAAGCCTATCACACAGTCCAATAGGCATAAAACCTGCAGACCAACCCTTTCAACCTAAAAAACCATAACCATTCAAGACCATAACCTGTCAATAAACCTGTTCTCAACACAAGCCAAAACTGGTTCAAACCTTTCAAGCTAAACCTGTCAAATAAAGCCCCAAAACCTTACTTATCCAATGGCCTGCTGAAGCCATCAAACATAAACAAAAGCCTAAGCATCAAACATCAATAAATTTGTCAAGCCTAAAAAGTCCAAACCTCACATCCAAGCCTAGGCATTTCAAACCTTTCAAGCTAAAGCATTCAAGAGAAAACACACAAAGGCCTCAGAGAATTCTCATCATAGGCAAATATTAGAGGCAACAAGGGCAAGCAAACGAAGGCAACATATCTCATAAGCATAATAACCAAGGCATCGAGCTAGGCAACAAAGGCAGCGAGAAGAAGGAGATAAAGAAGCATACATAAGCAAAGGCGAGGCATCAAGACAAACAGAAGAAGAAGATAAAGAGGCGTTCTCAAGCATCATCATTGAACCAACACTCAAAAAGGCAAAAGAATACAAATACCAGGATTCAAAGCCAATGTCATCGCGCCCTCCACCCTCGGCCGCCCACAGCGCCTTCCAATCCGTCTCCTCACCCCCTCTCTAAAGGTATAAACCCTTCTTCTTTCTTCTTTATTTTCCAACATCTTGCACAAACATCAAAGCAATATAATCAAGAATCAGAAATGGGTAAAAACA
The DNA here is from genome assembly GCA_948472305.1 of Vicia faba. Taxonomy (NCBI): domain Eukaryota; kingdom Viridiplantae; phylum Streptophyta; class Magnoliopsida; order Fabales; family Fabaceae; genus Vicia; species Vicia faba. Next base: position 137,446,804 of record OX451741.1, read on the forward strand.
TGTAAAGGCGTAAAACATTAGAACGAAAATCTAACCTCGTAACCATCGCTTGGGGTAACCTTGTAGAGGGAGGAGTAAACAGAGGTGGCTTTGGGTGGCCATGGATGGTTAGAGTTAACTTAGTAGCCATGGAGAAGATGGCGAACGAAGAGGACGAAGCAAAGGTGCCGCTTCTGTAAACCCTAGGCTTTTCCCAAATGGAATAAACGTTGACAAACCCTAACAAAATGTATTGAGACCCATGGGCCTTGCCCATTTCCAGCATACAAGCCCATTAAACGCGTTCCAATTCACACCCCCTTTAGGCCCATTCTTGCTCGTTTAAACAAACTTAAAAAGACATTTTTTCTTTGCATTTAATTTTGTTTATGCAAAACATTCATAATACATAATTAATTAATATGTTAATTTTTCCTTAAAAAAACTTAAAATGTTCCTTTTTTTTAATTAAGACTTTGTACATAAAAAAAATACTAACATAAAATACATAAGAATTAGAATTATTTAAAACACTTTTTTCTTTAAAACTTATTTTCATTTATACATAAATACATAATTTTTCTTTAAGTCAATACATTTCTTTTCTTAAAAATAATTTGTGCATAAAAACAATAATACTTTAATCTCATTAAATTTTGTTTATCAAATTTAAAATAGACATTAAACTTTTTATCTAGGTTTAAACATCTTGTTTTATTAAAACTCTTTCGTACATACTTTACAAAAAAATATAAAAATACAAATTTAAATAAAACATACTTAATAATACATTTAAGTTCACATTTCGCAACCTGTAAATAAATTACACTTACACCTACACAATACATTTTACATTTGATACATTATACATTTGCTATTCTTACACTTTGCTATACATTACATTGTTTACATTTGATCGCGATTCGATTTGGTTGTAATTATTTAAAGTCTCATCCCCCTTTGTGAATTTGTACCCCCACTCCCAGATATTCATTTGTAATAGCGTAGACTTTAAATTCCCGCAATTTACCGCTTTCGAATTATACCATGATTAGACCTAGGGTTTGCATGTATATAAAATCAAACGCTAGATAACCTAATACAAGACAAATACATGAAATCAATACACAATCACACTTGCACCCTCTAGGGTAATCCCACATGTTGCCTTCCAAAATGGGCCATGCTTGCATGTCGAGTTTCTTTGGAAAAACAATTCAAAATGATCATAAGTCCCTCGATGACGCTTTCGAAAGTTTCCTATCAAAATGATCAAGTCCCTTCAAGCAAATTGCCAAAGACACTTGGCACCATTGCATTCGTGGTCCATACGATGACCCGCGCCTGTCCCGTTAAACATCCTAAAACGCAAGATTGTCCACCAAATATAATGGTGGAACAAAATTGTTAAAAAGGGTTAAAACATGAGAAAAACCTTTGAGTACAATAGGGGTAGACAAACTCTTAGTTACTTGATCAAACTTGCAAAAACACTTGCCTCCTTTTCAAAAACCACACTCCATAAACACTTTCAAAACAAACTTCCAAAAACATTTTGAAACATCTTTTCGAAAAGATACACACCGTTGTATATACTCAAACACGAGTCATTACAATGGTTGTCGAAACAAAGGCGTCTATTTCAAAACCTTTTCAAAAACACACACGCACACCATTTTCCAAGCAATCAAAAATCAAGGCAAGTGATCTAAAACCAAGTAACTAAGAGCCCATGGATAACCATGGATGAAAAGGGTGCTAATACCTTCCCTTTTCATAATCTACCCCCCGAACCCACGAAACATCTCAAAAAGGTTTTTCCTGTGCTTTTTAACCTTTCCTTTAGGATAAAATAAAAAGTCGATGGCGACTCTTGCTAAACCGAACAAGTGCGAATACAAACGCAAAACCCAAGTTAGTTCTCCCACCGTATCACAGCGATGAATTTTAAATTCAGTTATGCATGATGTATGCATGTATGAATGTATGAATTTTATCATGTATATGCTGACAAAACAGATATACGGTACTGGGAGTAACCAGACAAAGCCAGTTTGGGTAATGTCAACACTTGGCTAAATCACATCCAGAAAGAAAATTTCATAAGAAAGTAAGCACCAACTGGGGAAACAAATTCCTTCTTCACGACTTAACTCCGCTGAGAAGAAAAAATGGCTTAAAAATAATCACAGCATTATCTGATAACAATAAACCAGTACAAATGCAGGGATATATCACCCTCCAGACTTCACCAGAGGATATCACACACACTTCAATAGGGAAAATGATGCCTCATCGTCTAGACTTCCACTGGGGATTATAATATTGACTTCACTAGGGAAGCTGAAAACCACATCGTTGACACTTCAACTGGGGATTTCATGCTGAATTCATTGGGGTGTACAACACCACATTATCTAGAGGGGCCCAAAATAAATTATTCATTATCAAGAGTAATGGTTCACAAACTTCTCTAAGGAGAAATTATGAAACCACATGGGGATATAAACTTTCAGAGAGAAGAATTATCTTGACTTTACTTGGGGATCTAAGAAGTTAAACAATAAATAAAGAAGTAAAAATTATTGGGATTTTAAATCAAACTCAGCACTTGGCGAGAGAAAACCCAAAAAGTCGACAGTTGTTCCAATACTTCTTAGAAAAGATATTGCCTTTGTCTAGTTTCCTGGGAAACAAACAACAACAATAATATCATCACTGCAAAGACCGATGCTTTGTAAATGATTCTACCTAAACACACAAAGGGAGAAGGAACTTCCGTCATATGAGCTAAGACCTCAAAGGAAAATAAATCATTAGCAAAAACATATTCATCATCAGACGTGGCCTCGACCGAGCAATCTTCAATCACATTAACTCCATTGTAATCATCTCTATTGACTGTGACTTTGGTAGTGCCATCATCTAACAACAATGGAGTGCCTCTTCTTACGATAGAAAAGCCACGATAATCCCTACGGCAGATCTGACAAGACCCATAATGGTGTTCTTCTTGGCCATCCATGTGACAAAAAGTAGCGTGCAGCTGTACCAAATCTTCATTCATATAATTCATATAATTCATATAAAAATCCGGAATTCACCGGGACACCCAAAAACCATATTCACATTTTCTTTGTACTCTTCCCTTGGCCTGATTATGTAGATAAGACCTTCTTCCATCATCTCTTGAAGATCAACTTTTATTTTATCACATCCCTGGATATTTGTACTGCAAATACTAAAACCGGCATGGTCGTGCGTATAATAGATGATTTTACAGAGATCAGCATGCATCTTCACCAAATCCCCTCTAACTAGGTTGATATCAAAAATTCGAAAGTCCCCAGGACAACCAGCAACCATATTTACGATATTTCCACCTTCATGCTTGGGTAGTGGGTTATCCTTAAAATTAGGACCAACATCTTTAACTGATAGGAGGCCAGATCTCACCATCTTTTGTACTTCATATTTCAAGGGGTAATAGTTTTTGATGTTGTGCCCTAGGGCTCCTTGATGAAAAGCACAAGTATGGTCTGCCTTATTGTACCATGGTAAAGGTGAAGGTATAGCAGGGGGAGGCTTGGTCTGAACCAACTTCTTCTGAATCAAAGCCAGGAATAACTCTACATAACTCATTGGAATAGAGTCAAAATCCTCTCTCCTCTGACTTTGCCCTTGATTTCGCTGAGGAGGTGGTCTCTGATAGGCAACAACAGTTGGAGGTACATTGGTGACTTGAGTTACAGAAGCAACCTGTTGTTGGTATCGATGATGTCTCCTAGGTGGTCTAATATTCCTTTCCTCAATAATAGTATTTGTTTCACTTTCTTTCTTTCTAGAAAACTCGTATGATGACTTCTTTGTTCCTTTGTCTTTCGTAAAGCGTCCTTACCTGATAGCTTCTTCTAGACTAACACCCATGCTTACTATCTCAGTTGAATCACTCGGTGTACTAGCGACCATCCTTTCATAATAAAATGATCCAAGGGTTTCTAGGAAGACCTTGGTCATTTCCTGTTCTCCCATCAGGGGTACCACCTGGGAAGCTATCTCGTGCTAGCGCTGCGTGTATTCTTTGAACGACTCCTTATCTTTCTGAGCCATTTCTCTCAATTGGTCACTGTAATAAGGTGGGAGAACTGACTTTTGGTTTTCCATATAATCGCAAATGTTGCGGTTAGCAAGAGTCACCGCCGACTTTTCTTTTATCCGATAAAGGAAAGGGTGAAAAGAACAGGAAATACCTTTTGATAGTTTTCTAAGTAACGGGGGTAGATTATGAAGAGGGAAGGTATTATCACACTTTTCATTCGTAGTTATCTATGGGCTCTTAGTTGCTAGCTCACTTTGGAAATGTTTTTTGTGTAAGTGTATTTTGAAAATATTTTGAAAATATGCCTTAGTGCGGCAAACTTTGTAATGATTCTCCTATTGTTAAGAATGCATACAAAGTGTTTTGTCTTTCAAAATATTTAGAAAAAGAGAAAGTGAATGTGTGAGAAATTGTTTTGTTTTATGAGTATGCAACTATAAGCTATCTACCTACTCAAAAGGTATTTGTTCTTTTTCTATTTTCCTTTAAGGTATTGCTATCCTACCATTAGTTAGTAGGTAACTCGTAGGACACTTTAGGAATTATCCTAAGGTATTAAGATCGTTTACTGAGGCATCATCGAAGGGTCATCGAGGGACTACGATCTTTTAATCAAAGGATCTTTGCTAAAACATCCCACGTTCGAGAGACGTGACTATTATTTTCCGAAGGTAACAAGTGCAGGTACCATAGAGGTGCATGTGTGCAAAGTGTGTTATGTTTCAGTTATATTTTATCTTGGATGTTAGGTTTTCTAACATTTGCTTTTAAGTCTTACCATGAAATCCTATTAAGCTAGAAGTCTAAATATATACAAACATTCATACAGTAGTGCGAAAATTAAAAAATATGGGAAATTGAATATACGTTATTACAATACTTCAGGGATGAGGAGTACAAAACCTCAAATGGGGGGAAGAAAAATGTAAAAAAAAAGTCCTAGTTGAAACTATTACACCCCTTTTGACAGTTACAATATTCATGAAAATGCAAAAATAGATAAGCACGCGGAGATGGTGAAGAGGAAAATATAACTTAAAAAAAACCTACAAAATTCTAAGTATAAGAAAATATTTTTAGTGTTTTTATTTAGAAAAAGTTTGAAGTGATTAATCCTAATTCTAATTTAATTAACAAAATAAAAATAAAGTATAACTAATATTAATTAATTTTTAATTGTAAAAATTAAATTAATTAATCCAAAACCTAAGTCTACTTTTTTTTAATGATTTTATGATTATTTTTCTTATTAAAAATAATTAATTAAAACAAAAAATAAATAATAAAACAACAAAAAAAGAAAATTACAAATGGGCCAGCGTTGTAAAGAATTTGGGGGGTGCGTTTCATAATTCTCTAGGCCTGTGTCAAGGAGGCCCAGGCTGTGCTGCATGATCCTCTATTTCCAGGAGGTGCGTCATGGGGTGTTGACATGGAAAAAGTTGATGAAGCATGTGAAAGTTATGCTTGGTCAAAGTTCAGTTGACTTCTCCTAAGGAAACCCTAATTTGGCAACTTTGGACCTTTGATGATTTGAGGGATTTCCTTGAGGAATCATGATCAAACCTTGATCAAATGATGAATGTCATTTCAAAATGTTGATGTTGACCAAAAATATTTAAGTTTGACTGTATGTTGACCATAATTGACTTTTTACCCAATATAGTTGATTTTCAATCATCTGAGCCATTGACTGAGCAAACTTGTGATGTAAGACTTGAAACTTGACATGAATCTTGTTGAGGACCTATGATGAACTCTGAAAACCATTGGAGATCTTTGCAACCCAAATTTCCTTGAGAAAATCAAAACCCTAGTTGTAGACCTTTGGCTTAGCAGGAGCATTTGACTGGTCATCCCTTGAGATTCTTTAGTATTTGACAAGCCCTTGAAGAATGTCTTGAAGAAAATGGGAGGGAACATTTTGGGGTACAACAGTCACAGTTAGGCGCCATGAACATATTGTACTTGTACTTCTTGATGAAGGCTTCACCTAGATCATTGAAGTTGCGGATATTGCTACTGTCCAAACCCATATACCACTTCAAAGCGACACCGGTTAAACTATCCTGGAAGAAATGAATAAGAAAACGCTGATCATCAGTATGGGTGGACATGTTTTTGATATACATCATCAGGTGGTCATGAGGAGAATATTTGCCCTTGCACCTCTCAAATTCTGGCACTTTAAACTTCGCTGGCACTTTTACGTTAGGAACTAAGCAGAGTTCACTAACATTCTGTCCGAATAATTCTTTTCCTCGAAGAGCCTTAATTTATTTTTGCATCTTATTAAACTGATCCTGAAAATCATCCAATCGGTCATAGAAACCCACACTTTCACTTGGTGGAGGAACAGGATGATAAACTTCATCATTAATAAAAGGCACAACATTCACCGTAGGAGGTGTAGTATAATGAACCTCATTTTTAGCAACGGGAGTAACATGCACCACGGGAGGTGCAGGAGTAGTAGTAGCTTGAGAAAATGGAGCAACTTGAGCATAAATATTCTAACCTTCTGGCATAAAATTTCCAGGAATTCCCCACGGGTAACCCTAAGGCATGCGGTTTTGAATAGCAGTAACTGGGGTAACAGAAACGGGAACTGACGTAACTTTGGAAGCAATGGTTATTTGTTGTGGCTGAGTAGACAGAGGAACAAGTGGTGGCTGATTCTGAGAAGCCACCAGTAATTCCATCAAAGCAGTCATATTATCCATATGGCCTTCAAAGTACTAACTTATTCATGCAGCTCATGATTCTCTTGTTCAAGATTCTCCATTTTCTTCTGGGAATTAGCCAGAGTATTATACTGGTGAGACAACTTGCTTCTGAACAAAGTAGAGAAACACAGTAAGACACCTGAGTATGAACAGAAAATGCAGAAATATATGCAAAATGATGCATGATATGAAATGCATATGATTTATTTATCGTTATTATTAATATTTCAAGGAAGTCAAAGGATTATAAACGATTTGCAAATATTAAAGTACTAACGCATTTTGAAATACTGAAAATTTCATTATAATACCTTCAAAATGGATTACAACTTTTAGTACAAGTTTTAATAATCCTAAGTACAACTGAATAAAGATAGAATCTAAAATCCTAAGGAGGCAAAGCTGATGAAGATCTCTCCACGCACTGACACTTTCCCATGAGTCTTGCAATCTGAGCCTTCAACTACTTGTTCTCTTTTACATACTTGTCGAAGACTTCTTTCCAATAACCAGAGTCAAGAAGTGAGCAACTAGGTCTTGACTGAGCTCTAGAGGAAAATAAATCCTCTTTCTTCTCCATTATCTCTACAACACGACTCTCAAGAATCTCGATCAAGTCATCATTCTCTTTTAATTCTGTTTGGTAAGACATCTCTAAAGTTTGACACATGTTCTCCTATGCTTCCTTTTCTTGCTGCATCCTAACCAGGGCAAGCTGAAGTTCTTCCATGTCATCTAAAAGGGGTAGAGTAGTATTCATAAACATATCAGGTATAGGTTCTTCATGAGAATATGGCATCTTCAACTGAATTTCCCTTGCTTGTAACCAACGGAGATGAGGTTCCAAAGAAACAACTCCCATTGGTCCAAAATATTTTCTACTCTTCCTATATATATGGCGCCAAGCCTTTGCAATTTCTTCCTTAGCTTCCTTATAATCCCCTCCTTCCTTGAGAAAGAAACCACTTAGATGAATACTATTTGGCTTGTCTCTCATCAGATATCCAAGTTGACAATGTGCAAGAGTGGGATTGTAGTTCATTCCTGCCTTTGTACCAAGAAGAGGTACATTGGGGAAACCACCACAACTATCAACAATCTCCACATCATAATAAGCCTAATGATACCAAACATTTTCGGAATGAGTAAGAGCCATAATCTTCAGAGCTAAACGAGGTTCCTTCTTGATATCCCAGAAAGCATCAGACTGAGGTAAGTGAGAAATAAACCATTGATATAACAAAGGCGTGCAACAAATGATCATCCCTCTATGATGAATATCTCGAAGATGAATGGAATAATAAGTATCTCCTAATAATGTAGGAATTGGATTCCCGATCAAAAATATCTTGATGGCGTTTGTTGTACCCCAAAATTTTCCCTCTCATTTATCAAGATTTTTCTCACAAGACTTCTTGGACTCAAGACAAGATTAGGGTTTGGTCAGCTCAAGACATCTCATCTTGCACTGATAACCCAAAATTAGGGTTTGAGTTTGCACAAGGATTTTGGGACCATCAATGCTTCATGTGACTTTCGTACATCATCTTGGACCCCTAAGATTATTCATGTTAAGTTTCAAGCCTTGAACCACATTTTTGATTAGTCAATTGGACAGTTGACCTAAAAATCAGCTGTATTGGGGACAAAGTCAACAATTGCCAATTTACAGTCAAACTTCATAATTTTTGATCCACATCAAAATTTTAGACTCATATCTACCATTTGATCAAGTTTGGATCACAACTCCTCAAGAAATTTGATCAAATCATCAAAAGGGCAAAATGGTCAAAATTAGGGTTTTGACTGAGAAAGGGCAATTTCTGATTTTTTACCTAGCCAATGACCAATTGAGTTCAAGCATGATTTCTAGGGTTCAATGGCATCATCTTGACCTAATTATATGGTTCAAAAGATCTCAAGTTCATAGAATTGACAGATAAAATTTGCAGTCAACTAATCAAAAGTCAATTGTGCACTAAAAAGTCAAACTTTGACTTTTTGGTCAAAATCAAGTGCCAAGGGTCATAATTCATCAAGATATGCCAAAATATGATACTTGTTCACCAAGAAACTCAAAATTTAAAATTAGGTTTTTAATTTGAAAATTTTCATAACTTAGAATTTTTCTAAGTATAAAAATTTTCTTATTTTTTCCCAACTTTTCACCACTTTTTCACCATGATGCATTTTGATTCAAAGAAAACTTCCAACATGAAAGTTGTAGTACTACATGAAATCTACAACTTTGCTTCACAAACTTTTCTCAAAAGAAGCTTGGATCTTAAATTATGATTTTGTGAATATAGGTCCATGAACTTCTTAACTTAGTGAAATTTTGCCCTAATTTAGGCAGGTTTTGGACCCAACTTCATGGACATTTTTCACCTAGTTCCAAGAGGTATCTCAAAATTCATTTCAAATATGGATTATAGAGAACATTGCAAGCTTTCCAAAATGTCAGAGAACTCTCCAAGATCATTTTTGAGTAGGGAGAATCGAAGAAGGGAAGTTGGCATTTTCTCACTTTTGTTCAAGCCATTTTCACATAGCATCAAGTTGCAAATCAAATCTATGCTGGTTATATCTTGCTTTACAGGTCCTAACCTTGCTACACACTCCATAATTAAATGCAAACTCAGTTGACAAAGGCTTTATCTTTGCTTTTGGAGCTTTACACAAGATATATTTCCATTTTTGGCCAAAAGGTTACAATGCCATTTTCATAAAGGGCAACTTTTGCAATTTTGTCAATCTTGGGCATTGGACCTGTCCCCTTGGTGCAAGAAAATTCTACAGGTCTCAAGAAATGTGTACCAACTCTTATCAACCCTAAAGCAAGCAAGTACAAGCATGTGGGATTAGTCACTTCATTTTACTTCAAATGCAAGAAAAGTTGCAAAAAGGTCCAAAGCTTGCACAGCTAGTAAGGGCTTACTTTGTATCACTTCTCTACATATTTGAAAACTTGTTACAAGGCACAACACGATTTTCTTGGACCTGAAACTCTCTCAAACTCCAAAAAACCAAATTTCTGCCTAAATACAGAGTTTCTGCAAAAGCACAGCCAACTCTCATTTGGCTCGTGCATTTTGTGTTTAATCACTTCAAGCATCTCATATACTTGCTACCTAATCAATCCAAGCCATCACCCTGGTTCTGTAACCCCTGTTTCAGCATTTGCCATTTTCACTTTGGAAGCTTGCAGTTGGACTTGGTCAGAGAGTTCCAGTCATCCTCAGAGCCAGATAAGCATTGGAATAGGTTCAGGGAAGTTCAAGGAAGCTTAAACAATCACCAGGCATCCATTAAAGTCCCTACATTGTTCTGCACGATTCCAACTGAAGGAGGTATTTTTTCAAACTCTATCTCTCTGAATAGGCAACTTCAAGCCACGATTTGTGAAGGAAAAATGTAGTCCTTATCATAACAAAGTTGTACATATCATTATTTTTCATTTATATTACTTGTGCTAAGAGAATTTGAAGATTGGAAATGCTGAAAAAGTTAGGTCACGAATTAGGGATTCAAAAATTCTCTTTGATCTTTAAGAGTTAGGTCACATAATTTATATGGTTGGAATCGTGAGCTCAAATGCCGCATGTTTCATGTTATGAGTTTTTGTTTTTATGCAAGCATAAGCAAGATGCAGGTTGAACTGGAAAACACGCGCATAAGGTTGGACGAAGGACAGGGATGAAGTCCTGGGCTTTTTGGCAGCTTTGGCCTTTTTGTTTTTACTAATCACACCCCCTGACTTGCTATTGCACCCCGGGCTAATTTTTTATATTTTTGTATTTTTCTTCATATTTTTATATTTAATACTTTCATTTATTTTTCTAAATGATAAAAAATACCAAAAATGATTTATTTATTTTCACACTTTTATTTTATTTTTTAATTATTTTCTCACATGAAAAATAGTTTATTTTGATAAATAGAACTTATTTTCTTAAATAACTTGTAAACATAATTAAAAATACTTAATATTTTTTATTATATATTTTATACTCATAAATACTTATTTTCTACACATATTTAATTTTTAATATTTACATACAATATTATTTATTATTTTCTTATACAAAAAATATACAAATTAAATAATATAGAACATTTATTTTCTTTTATTAAAAAACAAGACATAAAAAAATCTTTTCTTTTACATACATATTGCATTGCATTTTAAATATTTGTACTTTATTTATTTAAATTCGCGCATATTCGATTTGATTGTAATAATATATTTAACTTTATATTTGTGCAAATCCCCATTCAAACTTGTATTCCCCCTTCCCATAAAAATTGTTGTAATAGCTTAGTTTACATTACGCAATTTATCGCTTTTATACCATGATTAGTAAATTAGGGTTTGCATGACAAGAACAAAAACAAAGCAAAATAGAAAACCCTAAATGCAAGACAAAAGCATGAAAATGATACACTTTGCACACAAGAACCCTTAGGGTTTCTCCCACTTCGTTGCCTAAATTAAAATAGCCATGTTACGCATGCAAAGTATCTTGGCAAAACAAAACAAATATAAGATCATAGCCCCTCGATGACGCTATTCAAAAGTTGCCTAAACAAAATGATCTTGGTCCCTCCAAAAAATGCTAAGATACTTGGCAATATTGCTATCATGGTTATACGATGACCCACACCCGTCCCGTTTATATCCAAAGATAGGGTTTCTTACCAAATCAATGGTAAGTCAACAATGTCAAAGGAATGAAAAATGCACAAGAAAGACATTTGAGTAGGTAGATAGCTTCTAGTTACTTGCTACATTTCAAAACAATCCTTGTTATTTTCAAAAACAAACACACACATATTTCAAAATATCTTACAAACATTGAAAACATTTTCAAAAGACAAACATCTTTGTATACATTCTTACGAGCAAGAATCATTACAAAGATTGCCTAAACAATGGCCTCTTTTACAAAATACTTTCAAAATCACACCAAACACCATTTCAAACAAAACAAAGCAAGTGATCTAAACAAGTAACTAAGAGCCCATGGAAAACCATGGATGAAAAGGGTGCTAGCACCTTCCCTTTTCATAATCTACCCCCCGAACTCAAGAAAACATATCAAAGGTCTTTCCTATGCTTTTTTACCTTTCCTTTTGGATAAAAGAAAAGTCGGTGGCGAATCTTGCTAACCGCGACATTTGCGAACATAAATGCAAAACCTCAAGTCAGTTCTTCCACCGCATCACAGAACTGGCGACTCTGTTGGGGAATAATTCTAAAAGTGGGGTTACCTTAGGGTTTAGATCACATTTATTTGCTTACATTGTTTGACTTGTTTGCTTTACAATTATGGTTCTTTGTTTGGGTTTGAATCCTCCACCCGGATTTGGGAAACATTATAGGTAAATAGCAATACGTTGTGGAAACTGTGCGGGGTATACCGACATGGTCTAAGCAATAGCTATATTAGTGTGACATATTTGTGGGTACCGGTAGCCTTTGAGTGAATCAAAGAGAATACGGGGCCGCTGAGTGATGTCATGAAGCACTAATGAACTTCTAGAACCTTTATATGACCAACTTGGCCTTTTAGGATGTAGTGAGATGACCGGCTTTGGTACAGTCCGAAGTTGGTAGATACTCGATACTACACTCATTGAGGGTTGGTTTCTTGGAATATTTCGGTCGCCAGTAAAGAGGCTTGAACTGAAACAATGAACAAGGAAACAATCCAGTGATATTGAGCTCCTTAGAACCCGGTTACTATTGTTAGGACAGGTTGAGCCAACTAAACTTCAAGAGTGTACTTACCTATGGAACCCCATGCAAGCCTAAACTAAGAACTTGCTTGATTTTCTTGTACATATATACTTGTGCATAACATCATGGGCATCATGAACATCATATTTATTCACTAACCATTTCAAGGATTTCAGATATTCATCTTTGTTCTTGTTTTGTAGGTTATGGATTCACTTCGCAGGAAAACTATCCAAATCAACCTTGTAAGAATCCCTCCACAACTCAAGGAGCTAGCTTCAAGGATCCCTGAGAACTCTCCATTCACCGAGAGACATGGTCGTTTACACAACTTGGTCACTTCCAACACAGAGGAGGATATGATGAAGGTTCTCTTCCAGTTCTTTGACCCTTTGCATCATTGCTTCATATTTACTGACTATCAACTTGTGCCCACTTTGGAGGAATTCTCTCAACTTCTGAGGATTCCTATTCTTAATCAACTACCCTTCAACGGTACGGAAAGAGATCCAAATCCAGAAGAGATTGCTCAAGCCCTGCACTTGCACTCATCTGATGTCACAACTCATTGGGAAACTAGAAATGGTGTCAAAGGCTTCTTGGCAAAGTTTCTGTTTGAGAAGGCCCAAAGCTGTTGGAATTCCCTAGACTTGCAAGCTTTTGAGGAGATTTTAGCTCTTCTCATATATGGGATGGTTTTGTTCCCTAATCCTGACCAACTCATAGATGTAAGTGCTGTCAAAATCTTCATGTCTTGCAACCCGATTCCTACATTGCTTGGGGATATCCTACACTCTTTTCACACTCGTACAATGAGGAAAAGAGGTGTTCTTATGTGTTGTACTCCTCTCCTGGCAAGATGGTTTATTTCTCATCTTCCCCAATCAGTCTTGAAGAATGAGCAAGGTTTGAGGTGGTCACAAAGGTTAATGACACTTAAACATTCAGATACCCATTGGTGCTCTCGATCTAAAGAGAATGTTATCATTGTTGACGGTTGTGGGGAATTCCCTAATGTCCATCTACTTGGAATTAGGGGAGGCATCACCTACAACCCATGCTTTTCTCTAAGACAGTTTGGTTATGCCCGAAGGGATGCCCACATGATATGCTGATTCAAGGATTGGTTTTCGACTACGACAACGACGACCAAGGACTCCGCCATAGATTCATCCGAGCTTGGAGGATGCTAAACAAGGTGGATAGAAAGACTTTGGGACACAATAATTCCATCCCTCTTGAGCCTTACCTCAAGTGGGTATGAACCCGCGCTCAAAGTCTTATGATGCCTTATCCCTTCATTCTCCCAGTGATTATTGAGCCTGTTAAGGAAAGAGAAGTTCCATACACTATCCTACATCCTGACATGCCAACATCACTCGAAGACCTACAAAGGGATTGGATACAGCTAAAAGGAGAGCGCGATACTTTCGAAGCCCAATTTTACGCAAGCGAGAAGAAGGTTTTGGAACTCACTCGGCTACTTCATGAAGAGCAGACTCTCAATACCTACATTGCACCAAAGAGGATACGCAATGTCTTTTTACCTTAGAATTTTGTATTATTTTTCCCAAGGGGCATTGATGTACTTAAATTCTATCTTATTAATATGACGTGTGTTTCTTTTTTGTTAAAACAAATTTTAATTTTTAAATCCTTAAAAGCATTGCATTAATACATATCATTCATCATAAACATAAACAGGTCTTTGCAACAAGTTTCCTCATCTCTCTACTGTTTATTTCAGTAAGATGGATCTCGAACAAACGGTCAAAGATCTGCAAGCTCAGAATACACAATTTCAACAGTTACTCATGACCTTAGCCAAGGGGCAAGAGAAAAAGAAGAAGAAGCCAGCTGGTGTGGTAACATGGGCAGAAGATTTCAGGGACAAGCCAGAAGGATCTTAGATTTTCCAGTAACATCTGATGAAGGGGAAAGAAAAGGAAAAGAAACAGCAGTACCATCAGATTCTGAAGAAGAAGAGGAAGAGGAGGACTACTCTGAACAACAATACCCTCTTGCTGATGACAAGTACAAACACCTTGAAGAGCGACTAAGCGCTATGGAAATCCAGAGAGTACCAGGGCTAGATTTTGAAGAGTTGGGGCTGGTGTCAGGAATTGTGATCCCGCCAAATTTTAAAGTTCCACTCTTTGCCAATTATGATAGGGTGTCTTGCCCTAAAATGAACCTCCGATCGTATGTCAGGAAGATTCAGCCGCACTCTGCTGACAAAGACTTATGGGTCCACTTTTTCCAAGACAGTTTATCAGGAACGCAACTTGATTGGTTCTACCAATTAGAAAGGGCTGACGTCCATAATTGGGAAGACCTGGCAGCAACTTTCTACAAACAATATTAGTACAACGCCGACTTGGCGCCTACCGATACTCAACTTTAGAGTATGGCCATGGTTTCCAATGAGGGATTCAAAGATTACTCGCAAAAGTGGAGAGATCTAGCCGGAAGGGTGCAACCCCCTCTGTCCGAAATGGAGTTGGCGGACATGTTCTTGGGAACTCTATCAGGTCCTTTCTTCAATCATTTGATTGGGAGTTCCTCTGCAGAAGGACGTGTCTGCCTCTACAGTCGTGAAAAAGACCTTCACTGGAAGAAAGGAAGTATTTGTTGTTTATTCACATAGGAATCAGGGAAGAACTGAGCACCGACCAACGGTGGGGGCCGTTATGATTCCAAAGCCTGCATCAGACCAGCCAAGAAATAATCAGCAAAGGGTGGAAAGGCCAGTTCAGAAATTCGCCAAGATTAACATGACTCCAGCCCAAGTTCTACCACATCTTCTGAAGTTGAATCTGGCCACTCTAAAAGAAGCCCCAAAGAATCCCAATACTACGTCTCCACATTACCATCCGAGTGCAAGGTGCGCATACCATTCTGAAAGTCCAGGGCACGACACTAACAACTGTTGGGCTCTGAAGAACAAAATTCAAGACCTGATAGATGCGAAGGAAGTTGAGTTTGAAGCGCCTGAGAAACCAAATGTTATTTCCGCTCCAATTCCTAGGCATGGTCACAATGCCAACACTATTGAAGAAGACTTGTTTGTTGCTACCGTGGATGAATTGTTAACTCCGCTCCCGGTCATTAAGTTGAATTTGTTGAAAGCTGGTGTATTCCCAGGATGTGACAAAGACTACCATGTTTTCCTGTCCTCATCATTTGACTTCCCTCTGTTGAAGAAAGGTATCCAACGATTGATGGATAACCAAGAAATTATGTTCGAGAATGCTCTTGTTTCACCCGTTCCAGTTAAAGAAGTTTCAATTATAACCATCTATGCCAATCCTTCCAAGGCCCCTAAAAGACCCGTTAGGATTACACCTGCTCGAAAGACTACTCCACTTAAGATTACAATGCCCGGGCCGGCCCCTTACAAATCAGATAAAATAGTACCATGGAATTACGGTGGAGAAATCTACTACCATGGTATTAAACAGGATGAACTGACTGCCGAAGAAGAAAGCTCTGAAGAGGACAATTCCTACATTAGCAATATTGCCGGAACTAGCAAGATTACCCGCAGTGGTAGAATCTTCTCTCCAGAGATTGCTCCTCCAAGGGCAGTCTCTGGACCCGTGGCCGTTCCGAAGATTACCTATGTACCAGTGATTGTACCTGCAAGCGTACCCACCGACAAAGACAACACAATTCCTATCCCTACTTCCACTACTAAGAATAAAGGAAAGAACGTTCAAGAGGAGCTTGTCCATACGAAGGCTCAATCACTAGCTATTCCTGAAATATCCAAGAAGCGGATGGAAGAAATCCTGAGGATAATAAAAAAGAGTGATTATGATGTGGTTGAACAGTTGGGGCAAACCCCTTCCAAGATCTCTATGCTAGCCCTGCTACTATGCTCTGAAGCACACGCCAAAGCTCTGGTAATATTTCTGAAGACAACTCATGTGCCACAAGAGACGTCTACTGACCAGTTCCAAGACTGTGTGGCCAGTTTGACAGCTGATAATGGCCTGGGTTTCTCTGATGCTTACTTGACACCCAGAGGGAGAAAACACAACTAGGCATTACATGTCTCAGTGGAGTGTATAGGAACAACCCTAGCCCATGTCTTTGTGGACACGGGATCATCTTTGAACGTCCTGCCGAAAAAAGCCCTTGACAGATTGGATTGCGAGGGGATGACTTTAAAACCCAGCAACATAGTGGTGAGAACTTTTGATGGTTCGAAGAGGATGGTCCACGGGGAGGTGGACATCCCAATAAAGGTGGGAAATCAGATTTTCAACTCAACCTTCTATGTGATGGACATCCGTCCTTCTTATTCCTGTTTGTTAGGACGCCCCTGGATCCACAACGTCGGTGCTGTTACCTCCACATTGCATCAGATGCTAAAATACCCGGTCCAAGGAAAGATGATAACTGTCCACGGGGAGGAGGAGTACATGATTAGTCATCTGAACTCTTTCCGATATGTGGAGTTAGATGGAGAGTTCATTGAAAACCCTTTCCAACATTTTGAAGAAGTCTCTGCAGAAGTAGCGGAGACCAAGGCGGTATCCTCGATTCCTAAGATCACAAGACCACCACCTCGGATGTCATCTCTAAAGGATTCAAAGGCAGTAGTGGAAGAAGGAGGGTGCACCGTCTGGGGGAAGCTTCCGGACATTCCGTACAAATCAGACAAGTTTGGCTTGGGGTTTACTTCGACTGCTCAGAAGGCTGTGCGCCGTGCCCGAGCTGGGGGGCCACCTGTGAAGATTAGTAACCAAGGGGTCAATGCAGTAGAAGACAATGAAGAGGATGGAAGCCTAGAAGATTGGATATTTCCTACTGTCAGCGGAGGACTTCGCAACTGGGAAGCCAGAGACTTCATCCCAATAACTTTCATCTCTCAGTAATTTATCTTTTACATTTATGTTGGACTTGTAATATTCACGAACAATTCTCACTTTAAAAACATTGTGTCTTACCCGAGGCACAATGGTCCATTTGTAAGGGTTTTTATTTCATCTTCATATGACATTCAATGAATCATGGATGCTTTTTCACATATAATCCTTTTGTGCTCATTGTATTTCTTTTACATTTTATTGTTTTAAGATGGCTATATCCTTACACACACCCACACTCACAAATGCAGGTACCCCTCCATTCCGGATCCCATGGGCAACGATACTGCTATAGCCTTCAGTGACTCTGAAGATCTGATCTACCAAGCCGAATACGAAGGTGAGGAAGATTGTGAGGTGCCGGGGGAATTGGCCAGACTATTACAACAAGAGGAAAGAGCTATTCAGCCTCATGGGGAGCTGTTGGATACAATTAACTTGGGTACCGAGGAAAATAAAAAGGAAATTAAAGTGGGTGCCAATCTAGAGTTGAGTGTCAAGGAGCGCCTAATTCAGCTGTTGCATGATTATGTTGAGATCTTTGCCTGGTCATATGAAGACATGCCGGGACTCGATACAGACATCGTGGTACATCGTCTACCCACCAGAGAAGACTGTCCACCAGTGAAACAAAAAGTCCGTCGCATGAGACCTGACATGTCAGAAAAGATCAAAGCAGAAGTTATGAAACAGTTCAATGCTGGATTTCTGGTTGTTACTTCCTATCCTCAATGGGTGGCCAACATTGTTCCCGTACCTAAAAAGGACGGCAAAGTGAGAATGTGCGTGGATTATAGAGATTTAAACAAGGCCATCCCTAAAGATGATTTTCCACTTCCACACATTGACATTCTGGTTGACAATACAGCCCATCACAAAGTACTTTCTTTCATGGACAGATTCTCAGGCTATAACCAGATCACCTGAGGACATGGAGAAAACTACATTTGTCACATAGTGGGGTACGTTCTGCTACAAAGTGATGCCATTCAGACTGAAGAATGTCGGGGCAACCTATCAACGCGCCATGGTAGCTTTGTTTCATGATATGATACATCATGAGATAGAGGTCTACGTAGATGACATGATATCCCAATCACAAACTAAATAAGAACACCTTAATCACTTACAAAAGTTGTTTGTCAGATTGAAGGAGTACAAGTTAAGGTTGAACCCGAACAAGTGCATATTCGGAGTCCGGTCCGGTAAACTCTTAGGTTTCATTGTCAGCAACAAAGGCATCGAGGTTGATCCTGCCAAGGTTAAAACGATATAAGAAATGCCTGCTCCTCGCACTGAGAAGGAAGTCAGAGGTTTCTTGGGACGCCTGAACTATATTTCCAGATTCATTTCTCACCTAACGTCTACTTGTGAACCAATCTTCAAGTTGTTGAAGAAAGATCAAGTGGTCAGATGGAATGATGAATGTCAGATTGCTTTCGATAAAATCAAGGAGTATTTACAAGAGCCTCCTGTCTTGATGCCTCCAGTCGAGGGAAGACCACTGATCATGTATCTGACCGTTTTAGAGAACTCAATGGGGTGCGTATTGGGGCAGCATGACGAGTCTGGCCGAAAAGAGCACGCTATTTACTACCTGAGCAAAAAGTTTACCGACTGTGAAACCATATATTCACTGCTCGAGAAAACTTGCTGCGCTATGGTATGGGCTGCTCGCCGGCTAAGACAGTATATGTTGACTCATACCACTTTGCTGATATCTAAGATGGATCCGATAAAATACATCTTTGAGAAGCCTGCTCTGTCTAGGAGGATAGCTAGATGGCAGATGATCCTAACAGAATATGACATACAGTACATGACCCAAAAAACTATAAAGGGAAGTGTGTTAGCTGATCATCTTGCTCATCAAGCTGTAGAGGATTATTAGTCCATGAAGTTTGAATTCCCTGATGAAGACATCATGACATTAGACAACTGTGAAGAGATCAGACCATATGACGGACCTGGACAAGGATCCCGATGGATCCTGTTCTTTGATAGGGCATCTAATGCACTTGGTAACGTTATTGGCGCTGTACTCATATCTCCGGAAGGATGCCATACTCCTTTCACTTCCAGACTTTGCTTTAACTGTACGAACAACATGGCAGAATACGAAGCATGCATCTTTGGTCTCAAGGCTGCCATAGACCAAAGGAGAATGGGACACTAAGCATCCAAACCTTATCCCTTACAAAGAACATGTTTTGACATTGTTACCACATTTCGAGCAGATTACCTTCGAGCATTTCCCGCGAGAACAAAATCAGCTAGCAGATGCTCTAGCTACAATGTCATATATGTTTAAACTTAAATGGGATAACGAGGCTCTCCAAATCACCATTGAACGAAAGGACGAACCAGCACACTGTCACGAGATTAATACCGAAGAAGTAGTGGACCAACCGTGGTTTCATGAAGTCAAAAGGTATCTCGAGGCTCAGGAATATCCAGAAGGAGCTTCAATCAATGATAAAAAGTTCCTAAGGAGATTCTCTGCTAAGTTCTTCCTAAGTAATGGCATCCTGTACAAACGTAATCATGATTCTATTCTGCTCCGTTGTGTGGATAAGATTGAAGCTGAAAAGATCATGGCTGAATTATATGAAGGTACCTTTGCCACTCACTCTAGTGGGCATACGATGGCGAAGAAAATCCTACGGGCAGACTATTATTTGTCTACCATGGAAGCAGACTGCTATCAACACTCTCGGACCTGTCATAAGTGTCAAATCTATGCAGACAAGGTGCACGTGCCTCCGGTTCCTCTAAATGTCTTAACAGCTCCTTGGCCCTTCGCTATGTCGGGGATCGATATGATTGGGGAGATCAAGCCGACAGCCTCCAATGGACACCATTTCATTCTAGTGGCAATTGACTATTTCACCAAGTGGGTCGAAGCAGCTTCCTTCGCATTCGTTACTAAGAATGTTATTGCTCGCTTCATATAGCAGAATCTTATTTGCCGGTACGGTATCTCAGAAAGGATCATCACTGATAACAGTACAAACCTTAACAATACTATGATCACCGCCTTGTGCGAGAAGTTCAAGATTCAACATCACAATTCATCCCCATATCGGCCAAAGATGAATGGTGCAGTCGAAGTTGTTAATAAAAATATTTAAAAGATCATACAGAAGATGACAGTCACCTACAAGGACTGGCATGAGATGCTACTGTTTTCTCTCCACGGGTACCATACCACGGCTCGCACATCAACTAGGGCAACACCCTATTCTTTGTTTTATGGCATGGAGGTTGTCTTGCCTATCGAGGTTCAAATTCCCTCTTTGAGAATCATGAAAGTTGCAGGTTTGAGTGAGGACGATTGGATCCAGACTCGACTTGATCAACTGAACTTGATTGATGAAAAGAGACTTACTGATGTTTGCCATGGTCAGATGTATCAAAAGCGGATGATCAAGGCCTTCAATAAGAAAGTCAGACGCCAGATATATCAAGTTGGAGATCTAGTGATCAAGCGTATCATCTTGCCACAAAGTGATCACAGGGGTAAATGGACTCCTACCTACGAAGGACCATTTGTGATCAAGAACATCTTTTCTGGTGGGGAAATGATCTTAACCACCATGGACGGCGACGACCTGCCACACCCTGCAAACGCGGACATAGTCAAAAGATACTACGCATAAGAGACCCGCTAGGTTGACACACCTAGGAAAAACAAGGGCATCCCGGCGAACCAAAAGGTTCGGGCAAAAATTAGGGATAAAATTAAAAAAAAATTTGTACACCCGACAAGTTGAAAACCCGAAAGGGTGATGTTGTACCCCAAAATTTGCCCTCCCATATTCCTCAAGATTTGTCAAGAATTATCTTCAAATGGTTCAATATTGCTCAAGGGTTGTACAGTCAAATCACCTCCTAAGGCAGTCAATTCAAAATTAGGGTTTTGTGTTGCATCAAGGTCCTTACATCCAAATGGCCTCAAGTGCTTCCCAATGTCTTAATATGTTCTTAAGTTCATCCATGATAAATTTCAAGCCTTGCAGAGAAACTTTGGTCAGTCAATTGCTCAAGAGGCCCAAAAATCGACTGTGCTGGGTCAAAAGTCAACTGTGTCCCAAATACAGTCAAACCTCAGGGTTTTTTGTCAACATTCTCATTTTGAAGGATAATTCATCATTTGATCAAAGGTTGATCATGATTCATCAAGGATTGCTCAAGATTCATCAAGATTCAAAAGTTGCTAAATTAGGGTTTTGCAGGAAAAGTCAACTCAACTTTGACCAAGCATAACTTTCTCATACTTTATGAGAAATGACCCATCCAAAGCTCATTTTTAATAGGATGCAATTTCCCACAATACATATTCATACCCCAAGATCATAAAATGCACTCACAAGAAGTTACAAATTTGGACATTATAGGTCATTTTTGAAAGTCAACAAAAACACCTTTTTTTCCAAAGCTTATAACTTGAGAATGGAAGATCAAAGTGAGATGAGACCAAAAGGGTTGATTATAGGACATCTCAAGGTTTCTAAAAAGTCCAAGAACACCTCCAAAAGTTCAAAATTGAGGAAGTTATGCATTGCTGAAGTTGGGCATTTTTCCAAAATTGCCAAATGTCAACTATCCCCAAAACTCCAATTTTTGACAAAAGGGCCCACTTTTTTCCACTTGATTAAGTCTTGTCATGCCACACACGTGTCCCATCCTTAATTTCATGACCAAACATTTATTTTTATATTTTATTTCATTTTTATTGATTTAATTCATTATTAATCAATATTAAATCAAATAAAATCCAAAAATTGATGTAAATGGATCTTTGTGATTTGTACAGCTTGCAAATATCATGTGACAACCAACCAGCTCGTGCCAAGGCTCAAACATGCACAAAATCTCAGATTTGGCCATATTTGGAAAGCTTTTCAATGGTGATAAAATCAAATCTCAAAACCTTGAATGCACATGGATTAAAGCCCAACTCATGACCTAATTCACTTCCAATATACATACACAAGCCACACAAACCTAATTCATGCAAAAAGCTTTGCAGAAACGGCCAGAACAAATTGCAAAAATCCTTGAAAAGGTGTGAGATCAAGAACGATATTGGAGGCACTTTCAGACAAAAAGAAGAACGCAACTCTCTTCCTTGACACCCAGTGGTGCTATAGCAATCAAAACCAGTCTTTTTCATCACCTAAAAATCACTGTAAGTCGTCTTGAACTCGACTCTGAACATGGAATCCCAATCTCCAATTCTGCGTCTTTTCTTTAAAATCTTAGCATATTTGTGTTCATCATTCAATTTAGAACGTTATGGCATTATTCAATTTTTTTTTGGAACCTGTATCATGATGCCCGATCCTAGGGTTCGTCTTCTTACTTTTTAGGTGTTTTTGATACAGGGAAAATTGGATCCAATAATGGGTATAAAGATGATCAGGAAGGAGAGACGAGGTCAGCCATGGCCTTGGATGGTATTTTTATGGCCTAAGGTGAATTCTAGGACACACCTAGGAATTTAGTTGCGGACAAAATACGCAGGTAAAAACCTGGTTATGTTCAACGAAGAAGACGACTACGCGTCCTCTTCCCACTGGCCGGTTTAAACAGCACACCAAATTCTTTTATTTTTCAGGCATAGTAAAATGTTTTTCCATATATTGTTTGCTTGGTATTATTATAACGAATGAGGCAGGTTGGTGGAGTGGTTGAGCGCGCATAGAATGAGCATTGGGACCTGGGTTCGAATCCCAGGTCCCCCAAAACCTTGTTTATTTTTCTCCTTCGGGTATTCATGTGCAGTTTGCAAAGGGAGGTCCACCATACGCCTCAAATCTCAGTGCGCCAGATGGCTCCAAACCTAGATCCAGTGGTCATGAATGAAGGATCATCATACTCCCTAGTCAATGCATGCGCGTGAGATCCTGGAAAGTCAACAAGGCTGGTTTGCATTGTGCCTGGAAAATTGCTGAGTCTACCTCCAAAATTGGGCCCAGCACCCCCCTGAGTTTGTTTATATTTTTATTTTTATTTCTTTTCATTATTTTTTATTACCTTTTATTATTATTATTAAAAACTAATTAATTAATTAACAAACTAACTTTTTATAAAATCAGAAAACATAAAAAATTATATTATATTTATTAATTTCATTATTTTGTAAATAAACAACTTAATTGACTTAGTTTTTTTTAATTAGGCATAATTTTAACATTTTTGCAACAAAATAAAATTAATGTAGAATTAGGGTTTTTAATAACTTTTAACCATTTTTTTATATTTTATTAAATAACAAAAAACCAAAAATATTTTTATTTTAATTAATTAATTCAATTATTAATTTAGACTAATTTCTTTAATACAAAAACTAATCACAATAAGCTTTATTAAGTAAAAAGGGGTCAAAACCCTAAAAACTCTCCGATTCAATTTTTCTCGCGCGTATTATTTTTTATTCATTTTCCATATAATTGTAATTGCTCCGAGGATGTAATAGCTTTAACTTAGGATTATTTACCGCTTTTATTTACCTTTCCGCATTTACTTTTCAGGGGTTTGTTTTTGGCGATGTAAATACCCGACGCCTTGTAATAGCTTAGTTTTATTTTCCGCAACCATTAGCTGCTAGATGTATGAATAATAGGCTATGCATGACAAGATCTATCTTAACTTAAAATCAACCGTAGCTCACCATAACATGTACAAAGATAACATAACTGAAAATTGACACATTTGCACATGCCACTCCTAGGGTACGCTTCACTTGGTTGCTTCGAACGTGGTCATTGAGTATAGGAAGTTTTAGAGGTCACCCTCTTATCCAAAGATCATAAGTTGCCTCGAAACGGTTGCCTCGGATAAAATGATCTAAGACATTAGGGTTACCGCTAAGGCATCCTAACATTGCTTTAGTGACCACATGTCCCTTAATCGAATTGACCCGAAAACTCCAACGACGGTGCTACCTACTCCTCAATAGTGGGATAGCACTGTCTAAAGGACATTTACACAATTTAATTCCTTTTGAGTAGGTAGAGGTTCTTAGGTACTTGCTCTTTCAAAACAAAACAAATTTTTTCGCACTTACACTTTTCAAACAAAGTTTTCAATAACACTTCATACACTCTTGAGGACAGAAACAAGAGTTAAATCGAAGTTTTCAAACAAAACTCTTTTCAAAACCCACGAACACAAGAAAAGCAAAACTTTTTGAAAACATAGTGAGCAAGTACCTAAGAGCCCGTGGATAACGACGGATAGAAAGGGTGCTAACACCTTCCCTTTCTATAATCTACCTCCCGAACCCGAGAAACATCTCGAAAAGGAATTTTTCTATGCTTTTGTCCTTTCCTTGTTGGATAAAATAAAAGACGGTGGCGACTCTTGCTTACCGCGACATTTTGCGAAAACAAACGCAAACGCGAACCAGCATTCCAAAACAGTCAGTTCTATTTCCACCGATCACAGAACTGGCGACTCTGCTGGGGAGTATTAAATAAGTGAGGTGTACCTTAGGATTAGATCACTTGTGTTTTCAATTGTATGCTTTGTATGCTTTAAATTTTGTGGGTTTGTCTCGGAGTTTTATAGATCCTAACCCGAATCTGGGGATACCCTTTAGAAGTAGCAACAAACTGTGAGGGAACTGTGCGGGGTATACCGACATGGTTGAAGCAGTAGCTACGTTGATGTGGCACTTTGGTGAGTACCGGTAACCATTGAGTCAAGTCAAGGAGAGTACGGGGCCGCCGCGTGGTGTCGTGAAGCATCAATTTACCTTAGAACCTTACTTGACCATCTTGGCCTTTTTAAGAGTAGTGAGATGACCGAATTTGGTGCAGTCCGAAGTTGGTAGATACTCGATACTACACTCATTGAGGGTTGTTTTCTTGGAATATTTTGGTCGCCAGTTAAGTGGCTAAATCAAAACAATGAACACAGAAAACAATCCAATGATATTGAGCTCCTTAGAACCCGGTTACTATTTATAGGACAGGTGTTGAGCCAACTAACTTCAAGAGGGTACTTACCTACGAACCCCATGCAAGCCTAAACCTAAGGACTTGTTTGCTTCGTGTGAATATGACTGCCTGTATATACACTTGCTTACTTTTGCATACATGTACATAACATCATAAAGCATCATATGCATCTGCTAACCATTTCAAGGGTTTGGATCTTCATCTTTGTTCTTGTTTTGTAGGACATGGAGTCTCTCCGCAGGAAAACAATTCAAGTCAACCTTGTAAGGATCCCTCCTCAACTCAAGGAGCTTACATCCAGGATTCCCGAGAACTCTCCCTTCAGTGAAAGACATGGTAGACTCCTCAGCTTGGTCAACACCAACATCAAAGAAGACATGATGAAAGTTCTCTTCCATATCTTTGACCCCCTACACCACTGTTTTACATTCCCTGATTATCAATTGGTGCCTACTTTGGAGGAATTTTCTCAACTTCTGAGAATTCCTATTCTTAGTCAACTACCCTACAACGGTATGGAAAAGGAACCAAAACTTGAAGATGTTGCTCAAGCATTACGTTTGCAACCATCTGACATCAAGGGGCATTGGGAAATCATAAGTGGTATCAAGGGATTCTTGGCAAAGTTTCTGTTTGAGAAGGCACAAGAATGTTGGAATTCTCTTGATCTGCAAGCCTTTGAAGAGGTTGTGGCACTCCTTATCTATGGGTTGGTGTTGCTCCCGAATCCTGATCAACTTATAGATGTGAATGCTGTCAAGATTTTCATGTCCAGGAATCCCATACCTACATTGCTTGGGGACATCCTCCACTCATTTTACACACGAACAATGAGGAAAAGAGGTGTTCTCATGTGTTGTACTCCTCTCCTGGCAAAGTGGTTTATTTCTCACCTTCCACAATCAGTTTTGAAGAATGAGCAGGGTTTAAGGTGGTCACAACGATTGATGACCATCACACATTCTGATGTACATTGGTGTTCTCGGTCCAGAGAAAATGTCACTATCATTGATCGTTATGGAGAATTTCCTAATGTTCCTTTACTTGGAATTAGGGGAGGCATTACCTACAACCCCTATCTAGCTTTGAGACAATTTGGATATGCTCGGAGGGATGGCCCTCATGACATGCTGATTCCTGACATAGTTTTTGACTTCGACAACGATACGCAAGGACTTCGACAAAAGTTCATCAGAGCTTGGAGGATGCCTAACAAGGTGGACAATAAGACACTGGGGCACAAGAATTCCATCCCCCTTAAGCCTTACCTCAAGTGGGTACGAACCCACTCACAGAATCTTATGATGCCATATCCTCACATTCTCCCCTTGATCAAAGAGCCTGTTATGGAAGGAGAGGTTCCATACACCATTCTACATCCTGACATGCCAACATCATGGGAAGAAATGCAAAAGAGTTGGATCCAACTCAAGGAAGAACGGAATGCTTTTGAAGCCAGCTTACATGCCAGTGAGAAGAAGGTTTTGGAGCTCACCCGCCGACTTCACGAGGAAGAGACCCTTAACACTTACATCGCTCCAAAAAGGATGCGCAATTTCTTTTTACATTAAGTATTTTAGAATATTTCGTCCATGAGGCCCTTATGTGCTAAACAAATTTCTTCTTAATATGACGTGTGTTCTTTTTTGTCTGCAACAAATTTGAACTTTTTGAACCCTTGAATGCATTACATAAATAGCATACCATTCATCACATGCATAACAGGTACCCTTTTATAGGTCACTTATCTTCTTCGCTGTTTATTTCAGCAATCATCATGTCTACTGAACCTTCCACTGAGCAAGCTATCAAGGCCCTTCAAGCCCAGAATGCCCAGTTTCAAGAGTTGGTTATGAGCCTAGCTAAGGGTCAACAGGACTTGAAGATCATGATTCTGAAAGAGAGGAAGAAGAAGAAGAAGAGGACCGTCCTGTTCAACACTGGACGCAGGTTTGGAAATGGACTGCAGAATTAGGTTGATCTGACCACCTCATCTAGAGGGAAAGACAGTCCACAAGAGAGAAGGATTCTTAGCCCCATAGTCTCCGACAACGAGAAGGATTATGATGAAGAACAGTATCCTCCTGCTGAGGATAGGTACAAACAGTTGGAGGACCGCTTGAGCGCTATGGAGATACAGGACGTGCCCGAGCTGGACTTCGGAGACCTACGTCTATCCTCTGGGGTGGTGATTCCCCATAAATTCAAGGCACCTGCCTTTTCCAAGTATGATGGAGCTTCCTGTCCAAATGTAAGGAAGATCCAGCCTTACACCGCTGATAAGAATTTGTGGATCCATTTCTTTCAAGACAGTCTTTCAGGGACTCAGCTTGAGTGGTTCTATCAGCTGGATGGAGCCAGTATTCGTAACTGGGAAGATTTGGCTACTGCGTTCTATAAGCAGTATCAATATAATTCCGACCTCGCTCCTACGCGTACCCAACTCCAGGGTATGTCAATAGGGACGGGTGAAGGATTTAAAGAGTATGCTAAAAAATGGAGAGACCTTGCCGAAAGGGTGCAGCCACCTTTAATTGATCGTGAACTGGTTGATATGTTTTTGGGGACTCTGTCTGGTCCCTTCTTTAACCATTTGATTGGAAACTCTTCAGCCGGGTTTACAGACCTTATCTTGACTGGTGAGAGGATTGAAGCTGGTATCAAGGCTGGGAAGATACAGAAGGGTGCCTCATCGAGCACTGAGAAGAAGTCGTTCAAGAAAGAATCCAGTGCTATCTACGATTCAAGAAGACAGAATAGACCGGAACACCGCCAAGCTATCAACGCGTTTGTTATTTCAAAACCTGCTGGTGCTCCTCAGCATCACAACCAACAAAGGGGTGAGAGACCTCGAAGGCAATTCACTCGTCTCAGCATGACCTTGTCTCAGATATTGCCACAGTTATTGACGACCAATCTGGTGACTCTAAAAGAAGCTCCGAAGATTGCAAACACAACATCCCGAAAGTACAATCCTAACGCCCGCTGCGCTTATCATTCTGACAGCCCGAGGCATAATACGGATGATTGTTGGGCTTTGAAGAATAAGGTTCAGGACCTAATCGATGCAAAGGAAATTGAGTTCGAGGCACCCGAGAGGCCTAATGTTATGACTGCTCCCATGCCCAAACATGGAGTAAATGTTGTAGAGGAAGACTTGTTTGTAGCCTTTGTGGATGATATTGTCACCCCACTGATGACCGTCAAGAGGAACCTATTGCTAGCCGGTTTATTTCCGGGATGTAGTGAAGGTTGCCATCTGTGTTCTGTTTCACCTACTGGTTGCCCATCTTTGAAGTCAGGCATCCAAAACCTGATGGATAACAAGGAGATCATGTTCGAGAAGATTGATGTTCCTGCCACCCCTACTGAAGAAGTTTCCATTATTACCATTTTCAACAATTCTCCCAAGGCTCCCTCGAGGAAGCCTGTCAGAATTATGCCTGTTCAGAAGATTGCACCCATAATCATCACTGTTCCAGGGCCTATTCCCTACACATCTAACAAAGTTGTCCCTTGGCACTATGGGGCAGACGTTTATGTTCTTGGAGTTAAGCAAGAGTTCGATGCTGATACCGGCATCAGCCACATTACCGGGCCTGCTAAAGTAACCCGCAGTGGTAGACTTTTCTCACCCGATATTGCTCCACCGACTGCCCGAAGACCTGTTGTCATTACACCTGCAAGTGTGCCTAATGCCATTCCGGATCAAGTTCTTAGTCCTACCCCTGTCGCCGAGTCATCTGACGCTCGGGGTAAAGGGATCACCACTGATATGCCTGCCCAGACGGAGGCGCCAAAGACAACCACTGTTGAAGCTTCCAAACAGGAGATGGAAGAGATTCTGAAGATTATTAAGAAGAGTGATTATAATGTAGTTGAGCAACTGGGGAAAACCCCATCCAAGATTTCTATGTTATCACTGTTGTTGTGTTCAGAGGCCCATGCCAAGGCTCTGATTACCTTCCTGAAGACGGACCACGTGCCACAAGAGACATCAGCTGATCAGTTTACCGATTGTGTGGACAATTTAACTGCTGATAATGGTTTGGGTTTCTCCGACGCTGATCTGACTGCTAAAGGGAAGAACCATAACAATGCCCTGCATGTCTCCATTGAATGCAGGGGTACTACTCTTGCACATGTGTTGGTTGACACTGGTTCCTCATTGAACGTCTTACCTAAGAAAGCTCTAGACAGGTTGGATTGCAAAGGGTTGGAGCTAAAGCCAAGTAACATCGTTGTTCGGGCCTTTGATGGGTCTAAAAGGATGGTGCATGGTGAAGTCGATATTCCAATTAGAGTTGGTTCTCAGGTCTTCGATTCTACATTCTACGTGATGGACATTCGACCGTCCTATTCTTGTTTGCTGGGTCGTCCATGGATCCATAAAGCTGGAGCTGTGACCTCCACACTCCATCAGAAGCTGAAGTACCCGGTCAGAGGGAAGATTGTGACAGTGCAGGGGGAGGAAGAGTACATGTTCAACCACCTCAACTCGTTCTGGTACATAGAGATGGATAGGGAGTTCATTGAGACCCCATTTCAACACTTTGAAGAGGTTCCTCAGACACTGGCATCAGCTGATACTGTGATTGAAGAGTCTCCTATGAAGATGGCTTCCTTAAAGGATGCCCGGGCTATTATTGAGAAGGGTGAGTGTGCAAACTGGGGCCGACTTCCTGATTTCACTCAGAAGACTAACAAGTTTGGTTTGGGTTTCACTGCAGAAGCTCAAAGGGTTGTTCGTAGTGCAAGGATTGGAAGACCTCCTGTGTGCATCAGCAACTCGGGAGTAAATGCCATTGAAGATGACGTGGAGGAGTCTGAATTCGACAGCTGGATCTACCCTACGACCAACGGTGGACCAAACAACTGGACAGCAAAGGACTTCGTCCCTATTACTTTTGTTACTCAGTAATGAACTCTTTTGTTTTGAATTTGTAATAGACAATATTGTCGAACTTTACGGCCCGGTGTCTTACCCGGGGCACCGTGGCTTCATTTGTGAGGGCTTTTGTGTGCCATTTTCATATATCATTAATAAAAGCATTGGACGTTTTTGCATTTCAAATCTTGCGCTCTTTGTTTTTTATATATTGCAAAGCAGTTATTTTACACACACTCACATATACAGGTCTCAATCCACTCTGGATCTCACTGGTAACGACTCTGCTACCGCCAGTTATGACTTTGAAAATCCGATCAACTTAGCCGAAGACGAAGGTGAAGATGATTGCGAAGTGCCTGGAGAACTTGCAAGACTGTTACTCCAGGAAGAGAGGGCCATTCAGCCACATGAAGAGCCGGTGGAAACGGTGAATCTGGGTACCGAGACAAACAAGAAGGAAGTCAAGATCGGTGCAAACCTGGAGCTCAGTGTGAAACAACGGTTGATTCAGATGTTGCATGACTACGTGGAAATATTTGCCTGGTCTTACGAAGATATTCCTGGGTTGGATACTGACATTGTGGTTCATCGCCTGCCTACCAAAGAAGAGTGCCCTCCGGTAAAACAGAAGCTTCGCCGTATGCACCCAGAGATATCCGAGAAAATCAAGGCTGAGGTTATGAAACAATTTGACGCCGGTTTTATAGTAGTAACCTCTTACCCTCAGTGGGTTGCCAATGTGGTTCCGGTACCGAAGAAAGATGGTAAGGTCGGAATGTGTGTTTACTACAGGGATTTGAACAGGGCGAGCCCTAAGGATGACTTCCCTCTGCCTCACATTGACGTTCTGGTTGACAATACTGCTCAGCACAAGGTATTCTCCTTTATGGATGGTTTCTCCGGTTATAATCAAATCAAGATGGCTCCCGAAGACATGGAGAAGACCACTTTTGTTACTCAGTGGGGTACCTTTTGCTACAAGGTCATGCCTTTTGGGTTGAAAAATGCTGGGGCAACGTATCAGCGTGCCATGGTTGCTTTGTTTCATGATATGATCCATCATGAGATTGAAGTATACGTCGACGATATGATTGCGAGGTCCCAAATGGAGGAGGAACACCTTAACCATCTACAGAAGTTGTTTGACCGTTTGAAGTTGTACAAATTGAGCTTGAACGCGAACAAATGCACCTTCGGGGTGAGGTCCGGTAAACTGCTAGGTTTCGTCGTGAGCGATAAAGGTATTCAAGTGGACCCTGCCAAGGTGAAAGCTATACAAGAGATGCCAGCTCCCAAGATAGAGAAAGAGGTCAGAGGCTTCCTAGGACGTCTGAACTACATTGCCCGATTCATCTCACATCTAACTGCTACTTGTGAGCCAATCTTCAAGCTACTGAAGAAAGATCAAGTGGTACGTTGGAACGATGAATTTCAGGCCGCTTTCAAAAGAATCAAAGAGTATCTCCAGGAACCACCCATTTTGATGCCACCAGTTGAAGGGAGACCTCTAATCTTATACTTGACAATACTTGACAACTCAATGGGATGTGTGTTGGGGCAGCATGACGAGTCCGGCTGAAAAGAGCATGCTATTTATTACCTTAGCAAAAAGTTTACCGACTCTGAGACCCGATACTCACTGCTCGAGAAAACTTGCTGCACTTTGGCATGGGTTGCTCGTCGGCTGAGACAGTATATGCTGACTCACACTACTCTATTGATTTCAAAAATGGATCCAATCAAGTATATCTTTGAAAATCCTGCCTTGTCCAGAAGAATAGCAAGATGGCAGATGATCTTAACTGAGTATGACATCCAGTACACGTCTCAAAAAGCAATCAAGGGAAGCGTATTGGCAGACAATTTAGCACATCAGGCAGTGGATGACTACCAGTCTATGAACTTTGAATTCCCGGACGAGACTATCATGTTGATAACTGATTGTGAAATACCTGGACCGGATGAAGGACCTGAGGAAGGATCCCGATGGTCTATGCACTTTGATGGAGCTTCAAATGCTTTGGGTAACGGTATTGGCTCTGTGATCATATCTCTTAAAGGATCTCATACTCCGCTCACCGCCCGACTGTGTTTTAACTGCACCAACAACATGGCGGAGTATGAGGCATGCATTATGGGTCTTCGAGCTGCAATTGACCTAAGGATTAAGTTTCTGAGTGTCTTCAGAGATTCCGCTCTCGTGATCAGTCAGATCAAAGGCGAGTGGGATACGAAACATCCAAATCTTATTCCTTACAAGGAGTATGTGTTGACGTTGCTTCCCCACTTCGAGGAAATAACCTTTGAACACTTCCCAAGAGAGGAAAATCAGTTGGCGGATGCGCTAGCTACAATGTCTTCTATGTTCAAAGTCAAGTGGGACAACAAGGCTCCCCGGATCATCATTTGGAAATTGGATGAACCTGCACATTGTTGTGATCTTGAGACCGAAGAGGTAACAGAAAAGCCTTGGTATCATGAAGTAAAGAGGTACCTTGAAGCTCAAGAATACCCCGAGGGTGCATCCGTTAATGATAAGAAGTTTCTGAGAAGGTTCGCAGCAAAGTTCTTCATCAGCAATGGCATTATTTACAAACGTAACCATGATTCAACCTTATTGCGTTGTGTGGATAAGATTGAAGCAGAAAGGATCATGGCAGAGATGCATGAAGGTACCTTTGGGACTCACTCCAGTGGACATACCATGGAAAAGAAAATCCTTCGGGCAGGATATTACTGGTCCACGATGGAAGCCGACTGTTATCAGCATTCTCGGACATGTCACAAGTGCCAGGTCTATGCTGATAAGGTGCATATTCCTCCAGTTCCTCTTAACGTCTTGACAGCACCTTGGCCTTTTGCAATGTGGGGCATTGATATGATCGGCGAGATCAGACCTACGGAATCCAACGGGTATCGTTTCATCCTGGTAGCGATTGATTACTTTACGAAGTGGGTTGAAGCAGCTTCCTTTGCCACCGTAAACAAGAACGTCGTGGCACGGTTCATTCGGCACAACCTGATCTGTCGATACGGTGTACCTGAGAGGATCATTACGGATAATGGTACCAATCTTAACAATAAGATGATCACTGAGCTCTGCGAGAAATTCAAGATACAGAACCACAACTCTTCTCCCTACCGGCCGAAGATGAATGGGGCTGCAGAAGCAGCTAATAAGAACATTAAGAAGGTTGTGCAGAAGATGACAGTGACCTACAAAGACTGGCACGAGATGTTACCATTTGCTCTTCATGGGTACCGTACCTCAGCACGGACGTCAACAGGGGCAACACCCTACTCCTTGTTATATGGCATGGAGGCAGTCCTTCCCATTGAAGTTCAGATACCCTCTCTCCGGATCATGAAGGATGCGGGTTTAAGTAAAGATGACTGGATCCAGAACCGGCTTGATCAACTGAACCTAATCGATGAAAAGAGACTCACTGTTATTTGTCATGGTCATACGTACCAAAAACGAATGATCAAGGCATTTAACAAGAAAGTCAGACGACAAGAGTATCAAGTCGGGGACCTGGTAATCAAGCGTATCATTCTACCTCAAGGTGATCCCAGGGGAAAATGGACCCCTACGTACGAAGGGCCGTTTGTGGTTAAGAACATCTTCTCAGGAGGAGCGATGATTCTAACCACCATGGATGGTGACGACCTTCCTCACCCCGCCAATGCAGACATAGTAAAAAGATACTATGCATAATTAAAGACCCGCTAGGTCGACTAGCCTAGGCAAAAAAAGGGCTTCCCGGCGAACCAAAAGGGTTCGGGCAAAAATAAGGGATGAAAATGAAAAAATCTGTACACCCGGCAAGTCGAAAACCTGAAAATGCGGATTGGGCAAAAAAGGGTATCCCGGTGGACCGAAAACCCGAAAGGGCGGTCCAGGCAAAAGTTAGGGATAAGCGTAACACTGTCTCATTGGATCACCCTGCATCCAGACTTTGGTATCAACTATCAGGCTCGGACGGCACCAATCAATCAGATTCATCTCCAACTAAGCAGTAAAGTGATGAGATGCTTGAAGATATAAAGGCGATAGCAGAGTTGGAACCCAGTGGGATTATTCACATAGCTGTTTTGTTTTCTTTTTACAAATTGTATAAATCCTATTTGTTCGGCAGCGTTCTCTTACTAGGACGCCAACCTCTTGTACAAAAGCGCCTATTTACGGGCAAACTTCAAAATCAATACAAGTTCATTTTTCAGACAAATTGAAAATTGTTTTTTCCTTTATCTGTTTTGTTTTGCAAAGAATGTCCAATGTTCATTTTTTGATATATGCATTTGACATTAATTGCTGCTCATAAATATTTGCATGCGAAACAAAGGACTAATTACGAGTGATATCAGAAGTAGGGGCAATAAGAATTGTCTAAGAGGTCTAGTTGCTCTGTCCACCAAGGTACCAAGGTAGGTTTAGCTGAAGAATATGACCAAGATACCTTCACTCCCCGCAGAGTAAGACAGTAAGGGAAGCTCTCCCCACTGAGACTTGCAACTATGAACGAATCAGCCATACTCTCCCCAAGCAGAGTTAGTCTACTGTCAGTTCCGAAAAGGCTCGGTATTCCCAGAAGATCTTAATATTCCTCAGCGGAGTATACGGATATTCCCCAACAAGCGTAAAGAGCATCCCCGACAGTCTTAATATTCCTCAACGAAATATAAGAATGTTCCCCGGCGGAATATAAGATACCCCCAGTGGATCCATTTCCCCAGTGCAGTCTAAAAAAAAAGTTTCCCCAATAGAGAATTGAATCATCTTACCCAGTAGATTCTGGAAGCTTGTCCCCTGCAGAATAAAAATGCATCTCCTCAGCTAAATTTAAAGGTTATCCCCACAAGAGTCTAACTGGGTTATCCTCAGCAAGTCGCCACTGAAAGATCATCCCCAGCAAAGTTTTTCTATCCCCAGCGAAGTTCATCATCAAAATCCCCAACAGAGCTTATCAACGGAATCCCCAGCGGAGTTATCGTTAAAATCTCAGCAAAGCATCTCTTCCCACAGAGTAATTCCCCGCAGAGTAATATCTTCACCAGTTTATTCCCCAACGGAGTTCTTTTCTCCTGCAGGTTTATTCTCACAATCATCTTCGTTCATCATCCCCAGCGGAAACGAAGAATTCAACTCTATTCTCCAGCAGCTCCGGGATTTATTTTCCCAGACGAAAATACATTCATAAATATTTCACATTTCATACCTCCTATTTACACACATGATAAAATGCATACGACGCGATCTCATTTATTTTGAGAACATCATGCATTTCATACATCATGACATTGCATATAACTAATGTTTTGCCTTTTCAGGAAAAGGTCAATTAAAAGATGATTACCATCAACCTTTGCAGTTCCAAATTAATACCTGTAACAAGCCAGGAAAATATCTGTGGACGACTGATTGTAGATCGATACCTGTAACAAGCCAGGAAAGTTATCTACATGAAGAGATGGAAGATCAATACCTGTAACAAGCCAGGAAGACCATCTTTCTTTCTCAGGTCAGAGATTAATACATGTAACCAGCCAGGACAACTATCTCATCGGCCAACCTTTTCAAGTTCCAGATTAATACCTGTAACAAGCCAGGAAAATTTTGTGGACGACTGATTGTAGGTTAATACTTGTAACAAGCCAGGAAAAATTATCTACACGAAGAGATTGAAAATTAACACATGTAACAAGCAAGAAAAACTATTTTTATTTCTCAGGTCAGAGATCAATACTTGTAACCAGTCAGGACAACTATCTCCTTGACCAACCTTTTCAAGTCCCAATTTAATACCTGTAGCAAGCCAGGAAAGATATCTGTGGACGACTGATTGTAGGTTAATACCTGAAACCAGACAGGACAATCATCTACTTGACCATTATGAAGCAACCCTACACCGGTTCCTTCTCTCTTTCAGATGAAGTTTCACACAGACTCATCATCAGGCAACCCTACACCGGTTCCTTCTCTTTCAGATGCAGTTTTACAGACTCATCATCAGGCAACCCTACACAGGTTCCTTTTTTCAACTTACAAAACTATAATTCAACAAACAATCTCCAGATGGCATCTATAAGCCCATCCCCCTACCAACAATTTCCAAATGGCATCTGTAATCCCATTCCTGATATCACAATGATGATACTACATCATGCGAGTTAAAATTTCTGGGCACTTCAATGTTCAATCATCTTCCACCTTCGGATCACGAAAGGCATGCAAGCCAATCTACATCCTTAGGTTTAAGAAGATTGAACAGGGGAAACTGTTGTACCCCAAAATTTTCCCTCCCATATTCCTCAAGATTTGTCAAGAATGATCTTCAAATGGTTCAAGATTGCTCAAGGGTTGTACAGTCAAATCACCTCCTAAGGCAGTCAATTCAAAATTAGGGTTTTGTGTTGCATCAAGGTACTTACATACAAATGGCCTCAAGTGATTCCCAATGTATTAATATGTTCTTAAGTTCATCCATGACAAATTTCAAGCCTTGCAGAGAAACTTTAGTCAGTCAATTGCTCAAGAGGCCCAAAAATCGACTGTGCTGGGTCAAAAGTCAACTGTGTCCCAAATACAGTCAAACCTCAGGATTTTTTGTCAACATTCTCATTTTGAAGGATAATTCATCATTTGATCAAGGGTTGATCATGATTCATCAAGGATTGCTCAAGATTCATCAAGATTCAAAAGTTGCTAAATTAGGGTTTTGTAGGAAAAGTCAACTCAACTTTGACCAAGCATAACTTTCTCATACTTTATGAGAAATGACCCATCCAAAGCTCATTTTGAAGAGGATGCAATTTCCCACAATCCATATTCATACCCAAAGATCAGAAAATGCACTCACAATAAGTTACAAATTTGGACATTATAGGTCATTTTTGAAAGTCAACAAAAACACCTTTTTTTCCAAAGCTTATAACTTGATAATGGAAGATCAAAATGAGATGAGACCATAAGGGTTGATTATAGGACATCTCAAGGTTTCTAAAAAGTCCAAGAACACCTCCAAAAGTTCAACATTGAGGAAGTTATGCATTGTTGAAGTTGGGCATTTTTCCAAAATTGCCAAAAGTCAACTATCCTCAAAACTCCAATTTTTGACAAAAGGGCCCACTTTTTTCCACTTGATTAAGTCTTGTCATGCCACACACGTGTCCCATCCTTAATTTCATGACCAAACATTTATTTTTCTATTTTATTTCATTTTTATTGATTTAATTCATTATTAATCAATATTAAATCAAATAAAATCCAAAAATTGATGTAAATGGATCTTTGTGATTTGTACAGCTTGAAAATATCATGTGACAACCAACCAGCTCGTTCCAAGGCTTAAACATGCACAAAATCTCAGATTTGGCCATATTTGAAAAGCTTTTCAATGGTGATAAAATCAAATCTCAAAACCTTGAATGCACATGGATTAAAGCCCAACTCTTGACCTAATTCACTTCCAATATACATACACAAGCCACACAAACCTAATTCACGCAAAAAGCTTTGCAGAAACGGCCAGAACAAATTGCAAAAATCCTTGAAAAAGTGTGAGATCAAGAACGATATTGGAGGCACTTTCAGACGAAAAGAAGAACGCAGCTCTCTTCCTTGACACCCAGTGGTGCTATAGCAATCAAAACCAGTCTTTTTCATCACCTAAAAATCACTGTAAGTCGTCTTGAACTCGACTCTGAACATGGAATCCCAATCTCCAATTCTTGCGTCTTTTCTTTAAAATCTTAGCATATTTGTGTTCATCATTCAATTTAGAACGTTTTGGCATTATTCAATTTTGTTTTTGGAACCTGTATCGTGATGCCCGATCCTAGGGTTCGTGTTATTGCTTTTTAGTAGTTTTTGATACAGGGAAAATTGGATCCAATAATGGGTATAAAGATGATCAGGAAGGAGAGACGAGGTCAACCATGGCCTTGGATGGTATTTTTATGGCCTAAGGTGAATTCTAGGACACACCTAGGAATTTAGTTGCGGACAAAATCCGCAGGTAAAAACCTGGTTATGTTCAACGAACAAGACGACTACGTGTCCTCTTCCCACTGGCCGGTTTAAACAGCGCGCCAAATTCTTTTATTTTTCAGGCATAGTAAAATGTTTTTCCATATATTGTTTGCTTGGTATTATTTAACGAATGAGGCAGGTTGGTGGAGTGGTTGAGCGCGCATACAATGAGCATTGGGACCTGGGTTCGAATCCCAGGTCCCCCAAAACCTTGTTTATTTTTCTCCTTCAGGTATTCGTGTGCAGTTTGCAAAGGGAGGTCCGCCATACACCTCAAATCCCAGTGCGCCAGATGGCTCCAAACCTAGATCCAGTGGTCATGAATGAAGGATCATCATACTCCCTAGTCAATGCATGCGCGTGAGATCCTGGAAAATTGCTGAGTCTACCTCCAAAATTGGGCCCAACACCCCCCTGAGTTTGCTTATGTTTTTATTTTTATTTCTTTTCATTATTTTTTATTACCTTTTATTATTATTATTAAAAACTAATTAATTAATTAACAAACTAACTTTTTATAAAATCAGAAAACATAAAAAATTATATTATATTTATTAATTTCATTATTTTGTAAATAAACAACTTAATTGACTTAGTTTTTTTTAATTAGGCATAATTTTAACATTTTTGCGACAAAATAAAATTAATGTAGAATTAGGGTTTTTAATAACTTTTAACCATTTTTTTATTTTATTAAATAACAAAAAACCAAAAATATTTTTATTTTAATTAATTAATTCAATTATTAATTTAGACTAATTTCTTTAATACAAAAAATAATCACAATAAGCTTTATTAAGTAAAAAGGGGTCAAAACCCTAAAAACTCTCCGATTTAATTTTTCTCGCGCGTATTATTTTTGATTCATATTCCATATAATTGTAATTGCTCCGAGGATGTAATAGCTTTAACTTAGGATTATTTACCGCTTTTATTTACCTTTCCGCATTTACTTTTCAGGGGTTTGTTTTTGGCGATGTAGATACCCGACGCCTTGTAATAGCTTAGTTTTATTTTCCGCAACCATTAACTGCTAGATGTATGAATAATAGGCTATGCATGACAAGATCTATCTTAACTTAAAATCAAACGTAGCTCACCATAACATGTACAAAGATAACATAACTGAAAATTGACACATTTGCACATGCCACTCCTAGGGTACGCCTCACTTGGTTGCCTCGAACGTGGTCATTGAGTATAGGAAGTTTTAGAGGTCTCCCTCTTGTCCAAAGATCATAAGTTGCCTCGAAACGGTTGCCTCGGATTAAATGATCTAAGACATTAGAGTTACCGCTAAGGCGTCCTAACATTGCTTTAGTGACCACATGTCCCTTAATTGAATTGACCCGAAAACTCCAACGATGGTGCTACCTACTCCTCAATAGTGGGATAGCACTGTCTAAAGGACATTTACACAATTTAATTCCTTTTGAGTAGGTAGAGGTTCTTAGGTACTTGCTCTTTCAAAACAAAACAAATTTTTTCGCACTTACACTTTTCAAACAAAGTTTTCAATAACACTTCATACACTCTTGAGGACAGAAACAAGAGTTAAATCGAAGTTTTCAAACAAAACTCTTTTCAAAACCCACGAACACAAGAAAAGCAAAACTTTTTGAAAACATAGTGAGCAAGTACCTAAGAGCCCGTGGATAACCACTGATAGAAAGGGTGCTAACACCTTCCCTTTCTATAATCTACCTCCCGAACCCGAGAAACATCTCGAAAAGGAATTTTTCTGTGCTTTTGTCCTTTCCTTGTTGGATAAAATAAAAGTCGGTGGCGACTCTTGCTTACCGCGACATTTTGCGAAAACAAACGCAAACGCGAACCAGCATTCCAAAACAGTCAGTTCTATTTCCACCGATCACAGGCGACTTGGGAAAAAAGGGTTTCCCAGTGGACTGAAAACCCGAAAGGGCGGTCCAGGCAAAAGTTAGGGAATTAAAGTGTCTGACTATGTCTCGTCGGATCACTTCAAGGACAACTTCAATCTCTTCACTGACAAACTTAGAGCTTCTGATCAATTCAGTCATCTTCGTACGAAGCAACAAATGGACAAAATATTCGGAGATACGAAGGCTATAGCAGAATGGGAACCCCATGGGATTATCACATATAGCTATCTTTCTTTGTATAAATTTTTCTTACTTTTCCGACACCATCCTCTTATTAGGATGTCTGTCTCCTTTGTACAAATACTTATTCAGAGTAAATACAAATATATCTCTTTCAAAGTACAGAAAACTATTTGCCCTTTTCTTTTTTACACTTGTGTTTTATTTGCAAAAACGTCCAATGATTCATTAATGAACATATGCATTTGAACATAATTACTCTTTACAAATAAACAAAATGGAAAAGAACAATTACTGACAGGTTGAAAGAATAGGAAAACGTCTTTAGGCTATTCCATGAGCAATCCCTACAGTACATCATTAAGATCCCCAGCGGAGCTAAAACTTCAAACTCTTAATCCCCAGCGGAAACCATCCAGTTTCTCCAAATTCCCCAGCAAGTTGTCTTGAAGACCGAAGATCAACCGGATAACAGTTAACTTCTATTTCTCCTTAACCTAGGATAATTCCCCAGTAGAGTGGCAGACGACCGAAACTCCTGAACTTTTTTCCAAACAGGAATAAGCTTTTTCCCCACAGAGTTTTCATGGCTCCCTAACAGAATGAAGATTATCCTTATTAATTCCCAGCAGAAGTCATCAAAATTCTCTGGATTCCCCAAGCAGATTAATCAAGCAGTATGTGGCATTGCTCGCAGCAGAATTTTTGTCAAAACTCCAACTTCAAGACATGAACAATCCGCATATCCTCAGCAGTAGTCAAGGATTTATTTTCTTCAGTAATACAACAAATCAGCTTACATGC
The DNA here is from genome assembly GCA_948472305.1 of Vicia faba. Lineage (NCBI taxonomy): Eukaryota > Viridiplantae > Streptophyta > Magnoliopsida > Fabales > Fabaceae > Vicia > Vicia faba. The sequence goes on from OX451741.1 coordinate 137,487,997, forward strand.
GCATACATTACATCCATATGTCATAAACATTGATAAAACACATATATTGCATCATACATTTCATGCAACATAACTTTGTGTTTCAGCTAACATTTTACCCTTTTCAGGACAATACTAACAACTACCATTAACGATGTTCAAATATTTCAGATACGATACAGATACGCTCCAGACAAGGATGCCATTCTGATACTCATTCAGATTTCAAGTTCAGGATACAGTACAGATACGCTCCAGACACGGTTGCCATTCTGTCACTTATTCAGATTTCAAGTTCAGATACGCTCCAGACACGGATGCCATTCTAACCGTTATTCATGATACAGTTCAGATACACTCCAGACACGGGAGTCATTCTGTTACTCATTCAGATTCAGCTTTCATGATACAGTTCAGATACGCTCCAGACAAGGATGCCATTCTAATACTCATTCAGATTCAGCTTTCATGATACAGTTCAGATACGCTCCAAACAAGGATGCCATTCTGATACTCATTCATATTCAACTTGCAGATACAGTTTAGTTACGCTCCAGACACGGAAGCCATTCTATTACTCATTCAGATCCAACTTCAAGATACAACTCGGATATGCTCCAGACACGGATGCCATTCTAGCCCTTATTCATATTTCAAGTTCAGATACAGCTTGGATACGCTCCAGACACAGATGCTAATCTGTTGCTCATACAGATTTAGTCTCCAGATATAGTTCAGATACGTTCCAGACACGGACACCATTCTGATACTTATTCTTATGACTAACAACTTAGAATTCAGCAAACATTCTTGGATGGCATCTACAAGCCCATCTCCAACAAGATTCTATCACCTCTCCAAATGGCATCTTTAAGCCCATTCCCTCAACTACACTTTGTCGAGTGCAAATTTATGGGCACTCTAGTGTCCAATCATCTTTTACCTTCGAGTCACGAACGACAAAACTCACCAATCTAACTCTTCAGTTTCAAGAAGATTGAACAGGGGAAGCTTTTGTACCCCAAAATTTGCCCTCTCATTTATCAAGATTTTTCTCACAATACTTCTTGGACTCAAGACAAGATTAGGGTTTGGTCAGCTCAAGACATCTCATCTTGCACTGATAACCCAAAATTAGGGTTTGAGTTTGCACAAGGATTTTTGTACCATCAATTCTTCATGTGACTTTCATACATCATTTTGGACCCCTAAGATTATTCATGTTAAGTTTCAAGCCTTGAACCACATTTTTGATCAGTCAATTGGACAGTTGACCTAAAAATCAACTATATTAGGGAAAAAGTCAACCATTGCCAATTTATAGTCAAAATTCATAATTTTTGATCCACATCAACATTTTAAACTCATATGTACCATTTGATCAAGTTTGGATCACAACTCCTCAAGAAATTTGATCAAATCATCAAAAGGGAAAAATGGTCAAAATTAGGGTTTTGACTGAGAAAGGGCAATTTCTGATTTTTTACCTAGCCAATGACCAATTGAGTTCAAGCATGATTTCAAGGGTTCAATGGCATCATCTTGACCTAATTATATGGTTCAAAAGATCTTAAGTTCATTGAATTAACAGATGAAATTTGCAGTCAACTGATCAAAAGTCAACTGTGCACTGAAAAGTCAAACTTTGACTTTTTGGTCAAAATCAAGACCCAAGGGTCATAATTCATCAAGATATGCCTAAATACGAAACTTGTTCACCAAGAAACTCAAAATTGAAAATTAGGGTTTTAATTTGAAAATTTTCATAACTTAGAATTTTTCTAAGTATAAAAATTTTCTTATTTTTTCCCAACTTTTCACCACTTTTTCACCATGATGCATTTTGATTCAAAGAAAACTTCCAACATGAAAGTTGTAGTCCTCCATGAAATCTACAACTTTTCTTCACAAACTTTTCCCAAAAGATTCTTGGATCTCAAGTTATGAATTTGTGAATATAGGTCCATGAACTTCTTAACTTAGTGAAATTTTGCCCTAATTTAGGCAGGTTTTGGACCCAACTTCATGGAAAATTTTCACCTAGTTCCAAGAGGTATCTCAAAAGTAATTTCAAAGATGGTTTATATAGCACATTTCAAGCTTTCCAAAATGTCAGAGAACTCTCCAAGATCATTTTTGAGTAGGGAGAATCGAAGAAGGGAAGTTGGCATTTTCTCACTTTTGTTCAAGCCATTTTCACATAGCATCAAGTTGCAAATCAAATCTATGCTGGTTATATCTTACTTTACAGGTCCTAATCTTGCTATACACGCCATAATTAAATGAAAACTCAGTTGACAAAGGATTTATCTTTGCTTTTGGAGCTTTACACAAGATATATTTCCATTTTTGGCCAAAAGGTTACAATGCCATTTTCATAAAGGGCAACTTTTGCAATTTTGTCAATCTTGAGCATTGGACTTGTCCCCTTGGTGCAAGCAAATTCTACAGGTCTCAAGAAATGTGTACCAACTCTTATCAGCCCTCAATCAAACAAGTACAAGAATGTGGGATTAGTCACTTCACTTTACTTCAAATGCAAGAAAAGTTGCAAAAAGGTCCAAAGCTTGCACAGCTAGTAAGGGATGACTTTGTATCACTTCTCCACATATTTTAAAACTTGTTACAAGGCACAACACGATTTTCTTGGACCTGAAACTCTCTCAAACTCAAAAACACCAAATTTCTGCCTAAATACAGAGTTTCTGCAAAAGCACACCCAACTCTCATTTGGCTCGTTCGTTTTGTGTTTAATCACTTCAAGCATCTCATATACTTGCTACCTAATCAATCCAAGCCATCACCCTGGTTTTGTAACCCCTGTTTCAGCATTTGCCATTTTCACTTTGGAAGCTTGCAGTTGGACTTGGTCAGAGAGTTCCAGCCATCCTCAGAGCCAGATAAGCATTGGAATAGGTTCAGGGAAGTTCAAGGAAGCTTAAACAATCACCAGGCCTCCATTAAAGTCCCTACATTGTTCTGCACGATTCCAACTGAAGGAGGTATTTTTTTCAAACTCTATCTCTCTGAATAGGCAACTTCAAGCCACAATTTGTGAAGGAAAAATGTAGTCCTTATCATAACAAAGTTGTACATATCATTACTTTTCATTTATATTACTTGTGCTAAGAGAATTTGAAGATTGAAAATGCTGAAAAAGTTAGGTCACGAATTAGGGATTCAAAAATTCTATTTAATCTTTAAGATTTAGGTCACACAATTTATATGGTTAGAATCGTGAGCTCAAATGCCACATGTTTCATGTTATGAGTTTTTGTTTTTATGCAAGCATAAGCAAGATGCAGGTTGAACTGGAAAACGCGCACATAAGGTTGGACAAAGGACAGTGTGATACAGTGGGAGAACTGACTTGAGGTTTTGCGTTTGTGTTCGCAAATGTTGCGGTTAGCAAGAGTCACCACCGACTTTTCTTTTATCCAAAAGGAAAGGTAAAAAAGCACAGGAAAGACCTTTGAGATGTTTTCTTGAGTTTGGGGGTTAATTATGAAAAGGGAAGGTGCTAGCACCCTTTTCATCCATGGTTTTCCATGGGCTCTTAGTATCTTGTTTAGATCACTTGCTTTGCTTTTGAAATTGTTTGAAATGGTGCTTTGTGTGGTTTTGAAAATATTTTGAAAAGAGTCCATCATTTAGGCAATCTTTGTAATGTTTCTCGTTCGTAAGAATGTATACAAAGATGTTTGTCTTTTGAAAAATGTTTCAATGTTTTGAAAGTTGTTTTGGAAATGTTTTGAAATGCGTATGTGTGTTTTTGAAAATAACAAGGATTGTTTTGAAATTGATCAAGTAACTAGAAGCTATCTACCTACTCAAATGCCTTTCTTGTACATTTTTTATTCCTTTGACATTGTTGATTTACCATTGGTTTGGTAAACAACCCTATCTTTGGATGTTAAACAGGACGGGTGTGGGTCATGGTATGACCATGAATATTTCCAAGTATCTTAGCAAGTTTTAGGGACCAAGATCATTTTGTTTTAGGCAACTTTTTGTATAGCGTCGTCGAGGGACTATGAACTTATTTTATTTTGTTTTGCCAAGATACTTCGCATGCATACCATGGCCATTTTTGTTTAGGCAACCAAGTGGGTGAAACCCTAAGGGTGCTTGTGTGTAATGTGTCATTTTACATGCATTTGTCTTGTATTAGATTTTGTCTATGTGTTTGTTTTTTGGTCTTATCATGCAAAACCCTAGTTTACTACACAAGTATATAAAGTGATAAATTGCGTAAATGTAAACTAAGCTATTACAACAATTATTATGGGAGGGGGGATACAAGTTTTTAAATGGGGATATTGCACAAAAATAAACCCTAAAATACTATTACAACCCAATTGAATTAATGTGCATTAAATAAGTATACAAATATTTAAATATGCAAGGCAAATGTATTTATGCAAAAAATGTTTTATGTTTGATTTTTTGTATAAGAAAATTGATATTAATTAACCCTAGAAAAAGGGAAAAAATAATGGTATTATTTTTGAAAGGGTGAAGCCCTTGTTTTTTTGATTTAAAAGAAACTAATGTTTTCTATTATTATTTTGTCTATTTTTGTACAAGAAAATAATAAATAATATAATATATAAATATTAAAAAATAAAATATGTATGAAAATAAATATTTTATGTGTAAAATAATAAAATAAAAAAATGTATAGTATTTATTAAATGTATTTACAATTTATTTAAGAAAATAAAGTATATTAACCTAATAAACTATTTTTTCATGCAAAAAATAATAGAAAAAATAAAATAAAATGCAAAAAATAAAGAAATTATTTTTTATGATTTTTTATGACTCATAAAAATAAATAAAAGCAATAAATATAAAATGAAAAGAAAATATGAAAAATATACAAAATAAAGCCAGGGGTGCAAATATCAAGTTAGGGGGGTGTAAGAATCAAAAACAACAAGCCCAAGGCGTGCCAAGGCCCAGACAGGTCATCCCTGTCTTCCAGCTTCCTCCCTGCGCGCGTTTCTGCTTCAAATCTGTAACTCTCTATTGCTTGCATAAAAACAAAAACCCATAATATAAAACATGTAGCTTGTAATCTCACGATTCCAATGATATAAAATTCGTAACCTAACTCTCAAAGATCAGAGAGAATTTAATCATCCCTAATTCGTGCCCTATTTATTTCATGAACTTCAAGCTTCAAATTCTCATGGCTCAGTTAACATAAATGAAAAGTATGCATATGTACAGCTTCACCATGTTAAGGACTACATTTTTGCTTCACAAATCGTGGCTTGAGAATGCCTAAATAGAGAGATAAAGTTTTGAAAAATACCTCCTTCATCTAGATTTGGATATGGCAATGTGAAGGCTTTGAGTGAGGCCTGAGGATCGTGTGAGCTTCCTTGAAGTTCCTTCAAGCTATTCCAATGCCTATCTTGCTTTGTGGATGGCCCAAACTCCCTGTAGAAGTCAAGCTGCAACCTCCAAACTTGAAAATGGCAATGGCTGAAACAGAGCTTACAGATGCAAGATGAATGCTTGGGTAGCTTTGGTAGGATATATGGAATGTGTTTGAAATGATAAAAAGCAAAACGCACGAGCAAATAATGAGTTTGCTATGATTTTGCAGAAATTGGATGTTTGGGCAGAAAAATGAAGTTTTTCAGTTTGGGAGAGTTTCAGATGTTATGCCTTCGTGTCTTGGATTATGATGAGTTTGTGGATATGTATAGAATGATACAAAGTCCACTCTTCCCTTGTTGTACAAGTTCTAACCTCTTTGGCCAATTTTCTTGCATTTGAAGAAAAGTGACAAGACTTATGCCAACATGCTTGTACTTGCTAATTCTTGAGCTGATGAGAGTTGGTATACTTTGCTTGATACCTGTGGAAGTTGCCTGCACCAAAGCAACAAGCATCCAAAGGCAACTTCCAATGCTCCAAAGGCAAAGATAAAGCCCTTATCCTATGAGTTTGCATTTAATTATGGAGTGTAGAATGAGTTTAGGACCTGTAATGAAAGGTAAAAGCATCCTTGATCAGATTTGCAACTTGACACTTTGTAAAAATGGCTAGATCAAAAGTGACAAAATGCCAATTTCTCTTCTTCGATTCTCCCTAACCACAAATGATCTTGGAGAGTTATTGGACATTTTTGGAAATCTTTCAACATGCTCTACAATCCATATTTGAAATGCATTTTGAGATACCTCTTGGAACTAGGTGAAAAATGTCCATGAAGTTTGGTCAAAAACCTGCCTAAATTAGGGCAAATTTTCACTAAGTTATTTAGTTCATGGACCCCTATTCACAAATTCATAACTTGAGATCCAAGCATCTTTTGGGAAAACTTTATGAATCAAAGTTGTAGATTTCATAGAGGACTAAAACTTTCATGTTGGAAGTTTTATTTGAATCAAATTGCATCATGGTGAAAAAGTGGTGAAAAGTTGGGAAAAAATAAGAAAATTTCCATACTTTGAAAATTTCTAAGTTATGAAAAATTTTCAAATTAAAACCCTAATTTACAAAATTGATTTTCTTGGTGAACAAGTTTCATATTTTGACATATCTTGATGGATTATGACCCTTGGCATTTGATTTTGATCAAAAAGTCAAAGTTTGACTTTTCAGTGTACAGTTGATTTTTGATCAGTTGACTAGAAAATTCATTTGTCAATCCTATGTACTTGAGATATTTTGAACCATGTGATTAGGTCAAGATGATGCCATTGAACCCTTGAAATCATGTTTGAACCCAATTGGTCATTGGCTTGGTTAAAAAATCAGAAATTGCCCTTTCTTAGTCAAAACCCTAATTTTGACCATTTTGCCCTTTTGATGATTTGATCAAATTTCTTGAGGAGTTGTGATCCAAACTTGATCAAATGGTACATAGGAGCCTATAATGATTATGTGGATAAAAAATTATAAAGTTTGACTGTAAATTGGCCATGGTTGACTTTTTCCCTAATACAGCTGATTTTTAGGTCAACTGTCTAATTGACTCGTCAAAAATGTGATTCAAGGCTTGAAATTTGGTATGAGCAATCTTAAGGGTCCAACATGATGTATGAAAGTAACATGAAGCAATGATGGTCCAAAAATCCTTGTGCAAACTCAAACCCTAATTTTGGGGTATTAGTGCGAGATGAGGTATCTTGAGCTGACCAAACCTTAATCCTGTCTTGAGTCCAAGAAGTCTTGTAAGGAAAATCTTGATAAATGAGAGGGAAAATTTTGGGGTACAATAGCTGACCCTGTTCAATCTTCTTGAACCTGAAGAGTTAGATTGACGAGTTTGCCATTTGCGACTCGAAGGTAAAAGATGATTGGACACTAGAGTGCCCATAAATTTGCACTCGTCAAAGAATGTAGTTGAGGGAATGGGCTTAAAGATGCCATTTGGAGAGGTGATAGAATCTTGTTGGAGATGGGCTTTTAAATGCCATCCAAGAATGTTTGTTGAGTTGTAAGTTGTAAGTCAGAAGAATAAGTATCAGAATGGTGTTCGTATCTGGAACGTATCTGTACTGTATCTGGAGATTAAAATCCGAATGAGAAACAGAATGGCATCCGTGTTTGGAGCGTATTTGTATTGTATCAAGAGCGTGAAATCTGAATGAGAAACAGAATAACATTCGTGTCTGGAGCATATCTGGACTGTATCTTGCACTTGAATATGATTAAGTGACAGAATGACTTCCGTGTCTGGAGTGTATCTGAACTGGGATCTGAATAAGTAACAGGATGACTTCGTGCCTGGAGTGTATCTGAGCTAGGGAAAATCCGAATAGGTGATAGAATAGCGACCATGTCTGGTGCGTATTTGAACTTTAATCTGAATAAGTGACAGAATAACTTCCGTGTCTGGAGTGTATCTGGACTAGATTCTGAATAAGTGATAGAATGGCAACCGTGTCTGGAGCGTATCTGGACTAGATTCTGAATAAGTGACAGAATGGCAACCGTGTCTGGAGTGTATCCGTACTGTATCTGAATGTTGAGGTCTGAATGAGTATCAGAATTACTTCCGTGTCTGGAGTGTATTTGTACTGTATCTAGAAGTTTGATCTGAATGAGAAATAGAATGGCTTCCGTGTCTGGAGCATATCTAATATGTATTTGATAGTTGAAATCTGAATAAGTATCAAGATGGCATCCGTATCTGGAGCGTATCTGAACTGTATCTGAAATTTGAATAAGTGACAAAATGACTTCCGTGTCTGGAGTGTATCTGTACTGTAACCTGATAGAGTAACAGAATGACTTCCGTGTCTGGAGAGTATCTGTATTGTATCTGAAATCTTTAAACATTGTCAATGGTAGTTGTTAATCTTATCCTGAAAAGGGTAAAATGTTAGCTGAAACATAAAGTTATGATGCATGAAATGTATGATGCAATATATGCGCTTTATCAAATGTTTATGATATATGGATGTAATGTATGCGCATGTAAGCTGATGTGTTGTATTGCTGAGGAAAATAAATCCTTGACTGTTGCCGGGGAAAATAAATCCTTGACTGTTGAGGATAAGAAATCCTTGGCGACTGTTGGGGGTTAATTTCCTTGATTGCTGAGGATAAGAAATCCTTGGCAACTTCTGCGGGGATGTAAGGATCATTCATGTCTCGAAGTTGGAGTATTGACAAAAATTATGTTGTGAGAGTAATGCCAAATACTGCTTGAGTAATCTGCTTGGGAAATTCAGAGAATTTGATGACTTCTACTGGGGATTACATAATGAGAATCCTTATTCTGGTGGGGAATAGAGAAAAATCCGATGACTTATGCGGGGAATCAACAATGAGAATCTTCATTCTGTTGGGAAGTAATAAAAACTCTGTGGGGAAGAAGGCTTACTGTTGGGGAGTAGGTTCAGGAGTTTCGGTCGTCTTCCACTCTACTGGGGATTGTCCTAGGTTGGGGAGAGACAAAAGTTAACTGTTTATCTGGTTGACTTTAAGACAACTTGCTGGGGAAATTGGGGAAATTGAATGGTTTTCGATGGGGATGGATAGTTAGAAGTTTTGGCTCCGCTGGAGATTGGGAGTTTGAAGTTTTAACTCTGATGGGGATTAAGGGTTTGCAATTTAGCTCCGTTGGGGATCTAGATGATGTACTGTAGGGATTGCTTGTGGAATAGCCTAAAGACGTTTTCCTATCCTTTCAGTCTGTCAGTAATTGTTCTATTCCATCATGTTTATTTGTAAACAGTAATTATGTTCAAATTCATATGTTCATCAATGAATCATTGGACGTTTTTTGCAAATAAAAACACAAGTGTAAAACAAAAAAAAAAGGCAAATAGTTTTCTGTACTTTGAAAGAGATATATTTGTATTTACTTTGAAAAAGTGTTTTGTACAAAGGAGACAGACATCCTAGTAAGAGGATGGTGTCATAAAAGTAAGAAAAATTTATACAAAGAAAGATAGCTATGTGTAAAAATCCCATGGGGTTCCCATTCTGCTATAGCCCTCGTATCTCCGAATATCTTGTCCATCCTTTGCTTCGTCCGAAGATGATTGAATTGATCAGAAACTCAGAGTTTGTCTGTGAAGAGATTGTCCTTAAAGTGATCCGATGAGACATAGTCATACGCTTTAATTCCCTAACTTTTTCCTGGACCGCCCTTTCGGGTTTTCAGTCCACCGGGAAACCCTTTTTTGCCCAAGTCGCCCTTTCGGGTTTTCAACTTGCCGGGTGTACAACTTTTTTTTATATTTTATCCCTAATTTTTGCCCGAACCTTTTTGGTTCACCGGGATTCCCTTGTTAAGCCTAGGTGTGTCAACCTAGTGGGTCATTTATGCGTAGTATCTTTTGACTATATATGCGTTCGCAGGGTGTGGCAGGTCGTCACCGTCCATGGTGGTTAAGATCATTGCCCCACCAGAAAAGATGTTCTTGATTACAAATGGTCCTTCATAGGTAGGAATCCATTTTCCCCTGGGATCACTTTGTGGTAAGATAATGCGCTTGATCACTAGATCTCCAACTTGATATACGTGGCGTCTTACTTTCTTGTTGAAAGCCTTGATCATCTGTTTGATATGTCTGACCATGGCAAACAACAGTAAGTATCTTTTCATCAATTAAGTTTAATTGATCAAGTCGGGTCTGGATCCAATCGTCTTCACTCAAACCAGCATCTTTCATGATTCTCAAAGAGGGAATCTGAACCTCGATAGGTAAAACATCCTCCATGCCATAAACCAAAGAATATGGTGTTGCCCCAGTTGACGTGTGAGCTATGGTACGGTACCCGTGAAGAGCAAACAGTAGCATCTCATGCCAGTCCTTGTAGGTGACTGTCATCTTTTGTATGATCTTCTTGATATTTTTATTAGCAGCGTCGACTGCACCATTCATCTTTGGCCGATAGGGAGATGAATTGTGATGTTGAATCTTGAACTGCTCGTACAAGGCAGTGATCATAGTATTATTAAGGTTTGTACCGTTATCAGTGATAATCCTTTCGGGGATACCGTACCGGCAAATAATATTTTGTTTGATGAAGCGGGAAACAACATTCTTAGTAACGGATGCGAAGGAAGCTGCTTAGACCCACTTGGTGAAGTAGTCAATGGCTACCAGAATGAAGCGGTGTCCATTGGATTTTGTAGGCTTGATCTCTCCAATCATTTCGATTCCCCACATAGCAAAGGGCCAAGGAGCTGTTAAGACATTTAGAGGAACTGGAGGCACGTGCACCTTATCCGCATGGATTTGACATTTATGGCAGGTCCGGGAGTGTTGATAGCAGTCATCTTCCATGGTAGACCAATAATAGCCTGCCCGTAGAATCTTCTTCGCCATTGTATGCCCGCTAGAGTGAGTTCCGAAGGTAGCTTCATGTAATTCATCCATGATCTTTTCAGCTTCAATCTTGTCCACACAACGGAGCAGAATAAAATCATGATTACGCTTGTACAGGATGCCATTACTTAGGAAGAACTTAGCTGAGAATCGCCTTAAGAATTTTTTGTGATTGACTGAAGCCCCTTTTGGATATTCTTGAGCCTCGAGATACCTTTTGACAACCATGGCTGGTCCACTACTTCATCGGTATTAATCTCGTGACAATGTGTTGGTTCGTCCATCCGTTCAATGGAGATCTGGGGAGCCTCATTATCCCAGTCAAGTTTAAACATAGATGACATTGTAGCTAGAGCATCTGCTAGCTGATTTTCTTCTCGCGGGAAGTGCTCGAACGTAATCTGCTCGAAATGTGGTAACAACGTCAAAACATGTTCTTTGTAAGGGATGAGGTTTGGATGTTTAGTGTCCCACCCTCCTTTGATCTGACTGATGACCAAAGCTGAGTCCCCAAACAAATCTAAAGATTTTATTCCCAAGTCTATGGCAGCCTTGAGTCCAAAGATGCATGCTTCGTACTCTGCCATGTTTTTCGTACATTTGAAGTAAAGTCTAGCAGTGAAAGGAGTATGGCATCCCTACAGAGATATAAGCACAACACCGATACTATTACCAAGTGCATTGGAGGCCCCATAAAAGTACAGGGTCCATCGGGATCCTTGTCCAGGTCCGTCATCTGGTCTGAATTCTTCAACATTGTCTAATGTCATGATGTCTTCGTCAGGGAAGTCGAACTTCATGGATTGATAATCTTCTACAGCTTGATGAGCCAGATGGTCAGCCAGTACACTGCCCTTTATAGCTTTTTGGGTCGTGTATTGTATGTCATATTCTGTTAGGATCATCTGCCATCTAGCTATCCTCCCAGACAGAGCAGGCTTCTCAAAGATGTACTTTATCGAATCCATCTTAGATATCAACAAAGTGGTATGAGTCAACATATACTGCCTTAGCCGGCGAGCAGCCCATACCAAAGCGCAACAAGTTTTCTCGAGCAGTGAATATCTGGTTTCATAGTCGGTAAACTTTTTGCTAAGGTAATAAATGGCATGCTCTTTTCGGCCAGACTCGTCATGCTTCCCCAGTACGCACCCCATTGAGTTTTCTAAGACGGTCAGATACATGATTAGCGGTCTTCCGTCGACGGGTGGCATCAAGACAGGAGGTTCTAGTAAATACTCCTTGATTCTATCGAAAATAATCTGACAGTCATCATTCCATCTGACTACTTGATCTTTCTTCAACAGCTTGAAGATTGGTTCACAAGTAGACGTTAGGTGGGAAATTAACCTGGCAATATAGTTTAGGCGTCCCAAAAAACCTATGACTTCCTTCTCAGTGCGAGGAGCAAGAATTTCTTGTATAGCTTTGACTTTGGCAGGATCAACCTCGATGCCTTTGTTACTGACAATGAAACCTAAGAGTTTACTGGGCCGGACTCCGAATGTACACTTGTTTGGGTTCAATCTGAGCTTGTACTCCTTCAACTTGACAAACAGCTTTTGCAAGTGATTAAGGTGTTCTTCTTCAGTTTGTGATAGGGCTATCATGTCATCTACGTAAACCTCTATCTCATGATGTATCATATCATGAAACAAAGCCACCATGGCGCGTTGATATATTGCCCCGGCATTCTTCAGTCCGAATGGCATCACTTTGTAGCAGAATGTACCCCACTGTGTAACAAATGTAGTTTTCTCCATGTCCTCAGGTGCCATTTTAATCTAGTTATAGCCTGAGAATCCGTCCATGAAAGAAAATACTATGTGTTGGGCTGTATTATCGACCAGGATATCAATGTGTGGAAGTGGAAAATCATCTTTAGGGTTGGCCCTATTTAAGTCTCTATAGTCCACGCAGATTCTCACTTTACTGTCCTTTTTAGGCACGGGCACAATGTTAGCAACCCATTGAGGATAGGAAGTAACAGCCAGAAATCCAGCATTGAACTGCTTCATAACTTCTGCTTTGATCTTCTCTGAGATGTCAGGTCTCATGCGGTGGACCTTTTGTTTCACTGGTGGACAATCTTCTCTTGTGGGTAAAGGGTGTACCACAATGTCTGTATCGAGTCCCGGCATCTCTTCGTATGACCAGGCAAAGATCTCAACATAATCATGCAACAGTTGAATTAGGCGCTCCTTGACACTCGGCTCTAGATTGGCACCTATCTTGATTTCCTTTTTATCTTCCTCAGTACCCAAGTTGATTGTATCCAACTGCTCCTCATGAGGCTGAATTGCTCTTTCCTCTTGCTGTAATAATCTGGCCAATTCCCCTGGCACCTCACAATCTTCCTCACCTTCATATTCGGCTTGGTAGATCAGATCTTCAGAGTCACTGAAGGCTATAGCAGTATCGTTACCCATGGGATCCGGAATTGAAGGGTACCTGCATTTGTGAGTGTGGGTGTGTGTAAGGGTATAGCCTTCTTAAAACAACAAAATGTAAAAGAAAGACAATGAGCATAAAAAGTTTATATGCGAAAAAGCGTCCATGATTCATTGAATGACATATGAAAATGAAATAAAAACCCTTACAAATGGACCGATGTGCCTCGGGAAAGACACATGGTTTTTAAGTGCGAATTGTTTGTGAATTATTACAGTCCAACAGAAATGTAAAAGATAAATTACTGCGGTATGAAAGTTATCGGAATGAAGTCTCTGGCTTCCCAGTTGCGTAGTCCTCCGCTGACAGTAGGAAATATCCAATCTTCCAAGCTGCCATCCTCTTCATTGTCCTCCACTACACTGACGCTTTGGTTGGTAATCTTCACAGGTGGCCCCCAGCACAGGCACGGCGCACAGCCTTTTGATTAGTCGAAGTAAACCCCAAGCCGAACTTGTCTGATTTGTAAGGAATGTCTGGAAGCTGACCCCAGATTATGCATCCCCCTTCTTCCTTTACTGCCCTTGCATCCTTGAGAGATGACATCTGAGGCGGAGGTCTTGTGATCTTAGGAACCGAGGATACAGCCTTGGTTGTTGCTACTTCTTCAGAGACTTCTTCAAAATGTTGGAAAGGGGTCTCTATGAACTCGCCATCTAACTCCACATAACGGAAGGAATTCAGATGACTAATCATATACTCCTCCTATCCATCGACAGTTATGATCTTCCCTTGGACGGGGTACTTTAGCATCTGGTGCAAGATGGAGGTGACAGCTCCGGCATTGTGGATCCAGGGGCGTCCCAACAGACAGGAATAAGAAGGATGGATGTCTATCACGTAGAACATTGAGTTGAAGACTTAAGTTCCCACCTTGATTGGGATGTCCACCTCCCCATGGAGCATCCTCTTCGATCTATCAACGGCTCTGACCATTATATTACTGGGTTTTAGAGTCAGCCCCTTGCAATCCAACCTATCAAGGGCTTTCTTCGGTAACACATTTAAAGATGACCCAATATCAACCAAGACATGAGATAGGGTTGTTCCTCTGCACTCCACTGAGACATGTAATGCATCATTGTGTTTTCTCCCTCGGGGTGTCAAGTCAGCATCGGAGAAGCCCAGGCCATTATCAGCTGTCAAACTGGCCACAAAGTCCTCGAACTGATCAGCAGACGTCTCTTGAGGCATATGAGCTGTCTTTAGAAATTTTACCAGTGCTTTGGCATGTGCTTCAGAGCACAACAGCAGGGCTAGCATAGAGATCTTGGAAGGGGTCTGCCCCAATTATTCAACTACATCATAATCACTTTTCTTAATGATCCTTAGGATTTCTTCCATCTCCTTCTTGGATGTTTCAGGAATAACTAGTGATTGAGCCTTCGTCAGGATAGCCTCCTCTTGAACATTATTTCCTTTATTCTCAGCAGCGGAAGTAGGGATAGGAATTGCATTGTCTTTGTCGGTAGGTACACTTGCAGGTACAGTTGCTGGTACAGAGGTTATCTTCAGAATGACCACAGGTCCAAAGACTGCTGTTGGAGGAGCAATCTCTGGAGAAAAGATTCTTCCACTACGGGTAACTTTGCTTGTTCCGACAATGTTACCGATGTCGGGATTATCCTCTTCGGAGATTTCTTCTTTAGCAGTATGTTCAATCTGTTTAATACCATGGTAGTAGATTTCTCCACCATAGTTCCATGGTACTGATTTATCTGATTTGTATGGGACAGGCCCGGGCATTGTTATCTTGAGCGGAGCAGTCTACGGAGCAGATATAGTCCTAACGGGTTTTTTAGGAACCCTG
The DNA here is from genome assembly GCA_948472305.1 of Vicia faba. NCBI lineage: Eukaryota > Viridiplantae > Streptophyta > Magnoliopsida > Fabales > Fabaceae > Vicia > Vicia faba. The sequence continues at coordinate 137,503,045 of OX451741.1, forward strand.
GAAGGATTGGCGTAGATGGTTATTATTGAAACTTCTTTTACTGGAATGTGTGAAACAGGAACATTCTCAAACAAAATTTTTGGGTTATCCATCAATCGCTGGATACCTTTCTTCAACAGAGGGCAGTCAAATGGGGAGGATAGGCAAGCATGGCAGTCTTTGTCACAACCTGGGAAAATACCAGCCTTCAACAAATTTAACTTGATGGTCGGGAGCGGAGTTAACAGTTCATCCACGGTGGCAACAAATAAGTCTTCCTCAATAGCACTGGCATTGTGTCCATGCCTAGGCATAGGAGCAGAGATGACATTCGGCTTTTCAGGAGCTTCAAATTCAACTTCACTTGTGTCTATCAGATCTTAAATCTTGTTCTTCAGGGCCCAATAGTTGTTGGTGTCGTGCCTTGGACTTTCAGAATGCTACGCGCATCTGGCGTTGGGATGGTAATGTGGAGAAGCAATATTAGGATTTTTTGGGGCCTCCTTTAGAGTGGCCAGATTTAACTTCAAGAGATGTGGTAGCACTTGAGCAGGAGTCATGTTTATCTAGGTGAATTGGCGTACAGGCCTTTCCACCCTTTGCTGGTTATTTCTCGGCTGATTGTTCCTTGGCTGGTCTGATGCAGGCTTTTAAATCATAACAGCCCCCACTGTTGGTCGTCGTTCAATTCTTCCCTGGTTCCTCTGGGCATAGACAGCAGACACCTCCTTCTTTCCAGTGAAGGGATTTTTTGTAGCAGTTGAGGCATATGCGTCCTTCTGAATCTTCCCATATCTTATATCGGCCTCTACTATTTCGCTGGTTAAGATCAATTCTGTAAACCCTACAGAGGAACTTCCAATCAGATGATTAAAGAAAGGACCTGACAGAGTTCCCAAGAACATGTCCACTAACTCTCTTTCAGATAAAGGTGGTTGTACCCTACCGGCTAGATCCCTCTACTTTTGGGCGTAATCTTTGAAGCCCTCATTGGTAGCCATAGCCATACTCTGCAGCTGAGTACGGGTTGGCGCCAAGTCGGTGTTGTATTGATACTGTTTATAGAAGGCCGCTGCCAAGTCTTCCCAATTGTGAACATCTACTCTCTCCAACTGGTAGAACCAATCAAGTTGTGTTCCTGATAAACTGTCTTGGAAAAAGTGGACCCACAGGTCTTTGTCAGCAGAATTTAGTTGAATCTTCCTGACATAGGACCTGAGGTGCATTTTAGGGCAAGACACCTCATCATACTTAGAAAACAGTGGCACTTTAAACTTAGGAGGGATTATGTGATGCGGTGGGAGAACTAACTTGAGGTTTTGCGTTTGTGTTCGCAAATGTCGCGGTTTAGCAAGAGTCGCCACCGACTTCTATTTTATCCAAAAGGAAAGGTAAAAAAGCACAGGAAAGACCTTTGAGATGTTTTCTTGAGTTCGGGGGGTAGATTATGAAAAGGGAAGGTGCTAGCACCCTTTTCATCCATGGTTTTCCATGGGCTCTTAGTTACTTGTTTAGATCACTTGCTTTGCTTTTGAAATTGTTTGAAATGGTACTTTGTGTGGTTTTGAAAGTATTTTGAAAAGAGGCCATCGTTTAGGCAATCTTTGTAATGATTCTCATTTGTAAGAATGTATACAAAGATGTTTGTCTTTTGAAAAATGTTTCAATGTTTTGAAAGTTATTTTGAAATGTGTGTGTTTGTTTTTGAAAATAGCCAGGATTGTTTTGAAATTGATCAAGTAACTAGAAGCTATCTACCTACTCAAAAGTCTTTCTTGTACATTTTTATTCCTTTGACATTGTTGATTTACCATTGTTTTGGTAAACAACCCTATCTTTTGATGTTAAACGGCATGGGCGTGGGTCATCGTATGACCAAGATAGCAATGTTTGCAAGTATCTTTTGCATTTTGAGGGACCAAGATCATTTGTTTAGGCAACCTTTTGATAGCGTCATCGAGGGATTGTGATCTTTAGTTTTGTTTTGTTTTGCCAAGATACTTTGCATGCATATCATGGCCATTTTCTTTTAGGCAACCAAGTGGGTGAAACCCTAAGGGTGCTTGTGTGCAATGTGTGTCATTTTACATGCTTTTGATTGTCTTGGATTAGGTCTTTCTATTTGTTTGATTTTTTTGGTCTTATCATGCAAAACCCTAATTTACTACACAAGTATATAAAGCGATAAATTGCGTAAATGTAAACTAAGCTATTACAACAAATATTATGGGAGGGGGGATACAAGTTTTTGAATGGGGATATTGCACAAAAATAAACCCTAAATACTATTACAACCCAATTGAATTATTGAGTAAATTAAATAAAAATACAAATAATAAAAATGCAATAAAATATAATTATGCAAAAATATTTTGTATTTGTTTTATGTATGAGAAAATAAAATTATTTAAGTCCTAAAAAATAAGAAAAAATAACATTATTATTTTTGAAAGGGAAAAACCCTAATTTTTTTTATTAAAAGGGAAAATATGTTTCCTAATATTATTTTGTCTATTTTTTGTATAAGAAAATATAAGTAATATTATATACAATATTAAAAATTAAATGTGTGTGAAAATAATTATTTTTATGTGTTAAATAATAAAAATAAAAATGTATAGTATTTTAATGTATTCACAAATTTTTATAAGAAAATAGATTCTATTTCTTAAAATAAAACTACTTTTATATGTGGAAAATAAATAATAAAAATAAATAAAATTGCAAAAAATTAAGAAAATATTTTTGTGATTTTTTAATATTCAGAAAAAATTATTAAAATCAATAACATAAAAAAAAGAGAAAATATGCAAAAATAAAAAATATGAAGCAGGGGGTGCAAATAGTGGATCAGGGGGTGTGAAAAGTCAAAACAACAAGCCTAAGGCGCGCCAGGCCCAGGACAGTCATCCCTGTTCTCCAGCTTCTTCCATTTGCGTGCGTATTTGCTTCAAACCTGTAACTCTGTATTCTTTGCACAAAAACAAAAACTTATAACACAAAAAATGTAGCATTTCATCTCACGATTCCAATGATATAAAATTTGTAAACTAACTCTCAAAGATCAGAGAGAATTTAATCACCCCTAATTCCTGACCTAATTTTTTCAGCATGTTCAACAATCAAATTCTCTTAGCTCAGTTAATATAAATGACTACATTTTTGCTTCACAAATCGTGGCTTGAGGATGCCTAAATAGAGAGATAAAGTTTTGAAAATTACCTCCTTCAGATGGATTTGGATATGGCAATGTGGGGAATTTGAGTGAGGCATGAGGATCGTGTGAGCTTCCTTGAAGTTCCTTCAAGCTATTCCAATGCTTATGGGGCTCTGTGAATGGCCAGAACTTCCTGCACGAGTCAATCTGCAACCTTCAAGTTTGAAAATGGTGATGTCTGAAATAGAGCTCACAGTTGCAATATGAATGCTTGGATAGCTTTGGTAGGATGTATGGAAGGTGTTTGAAGTGTTGAAACAAAAAACGCACGAGCCAAAAATGAAGTGGCTAGTGTTTTGAAGAAACTGACAGTTTTGGGTAGAAATTTGTGTTTTGGAGATATGGAATGTTTCAGGGGTCAAGCATTTGTTTCTAGCCTTGTGATAAGTTTGTCAATGTATATAGAATGATGCCAAGTCCACCATTTATCAGATGTACAAGTTCTTTGGACTTTTGCAACTTTTCTTGCTTTTGAAGAAAAGTGACAAGACTTATGCAAAAGACTTGTACTAGCTACCTCAAGGGCTGATAACAGTTGGTATGCTTTGCTTAATTCCTGTGGAAATTGTCTAGACCACAAGAACAAGTCCAAGGCTCAAGGCTGATAAAGTTGGAAAAGCTTGCTTTTATGAAAATGGCAATGTGAACTTTTGGCCATTTATGGAATTACTCCTTGTACAATGCTTCAAAAGCCAAAATAAAGCCATTATCCATTGAGTTGGAATTTAATTATGGATTTTAGAAGGAGTTTAGGACCTGTAATGCAAGGTACAAGCATGCTAGGATCTGATTTGCAACTTGATCTCATGTAAAAATGACTTGAACAAAAGTGACAAAATGCCATTTTCTCTTCTTCGCTTCTCCCTAACCACAAATGATTTTGTAGAGTTCTTGGACATTTTGGAAATCTTGCAACATACTCTAAAATCCATCTTTGAAATTCATTTTGGGATACCTCTTGGAACTAGGTGAAAAATGTCCATGAAGTTAGGTCAAAAAACTTCCTAAATTAGGTCAAATTTTCACTAAGTTATTTAGTTCATGGACCCCTATTCACAAATTCATAACTTCAGATCCAAGCATATTTTGGGAAAACTTTGTGATTAAAAGTTGTAGATTTCATGGAGGACTACAACTTTCATGTTTGAAGTTTTCTTTGAATCAAATTTCATCATGGTGAAAAAGTGGTGAAAAGTTAGAAAAAAAATAAGAAATTTTCCATACTTAGAAAAATTCTAAGTTATGGAAAATTTTCAATTTAAAACCCTATTTTGAAATTTTAGGTTTCTTGGTCAACAATTTTCACATTTTGACATATCTTGATGAATTATGACCCTTGGCACTTGATTTTGACTAAAAAGTCAAAGTTTGACTTTTCAGTGCATAGTTGACTTTTGATCAGTTGACTGCAAAATTCATCTGTCAATCCTATGTACTTGAGATCTTTTGAATCATGTAATTAGGTCAAGATGATTCCATTGAACCATTGAAATAATGTTTGAACCCAATTGGTCATTGTCTAGGTAAAAAATCAGAAATTGCCCTTTCTCAGTCAAAACCCTAATTTTGACCATTTTGCCCTTTTGATGATTTGATCAAATTTCTTGAGGGAATATGATCCAAACTTGATCAAATGGTACATATGAGTCTAAAATGTTGTTGTGGATCAAAAATTATGAAGTTTGACTGTAAATTGGCCATGGTTGACTTTTTCCCCAATACAGCTGATTTTTAGGTCAACTGTCCAATTGACTGAGCAAAAATGTGATTCAAGGCTTGAAACTTAACATGAGCAATCTTAGGGGTCCAAGATGGTATATGAAAGTCACATGAAGCATTGGTGGTCCAAAAATCCTTGTGCAAACTCAAACCCTAATTTCAGGTTATCGGTGCAAGATGATGTTTTGAGCTGACCAAAACCCTAATCTTGTCTTGAGTTCAAGAAGTCTTGTGAGAAAAATCTTGATAAATGAGAGGGCAAATTTTGGGGTACAACAGCTGCCCCTGTTCAATCTTCTTGAACCTGAAGAGTTAGATTGGCAAGTTTGTCATTCGTGACTCGAAGGTAAAAGATGATTGGACACTAGAGTGCCCGTAAATTTGCACTCGTCAAAGTGTAGTTGAGGGAATGGGCTTAAAGATGCCATTTAGAGAGGTGACAGAATCTTGTCGGAGATGGGCTTGTAGATGCCATCCAAGAATGTTTGCTGAATTGTAAGTTGTAAGTCATAAGAATGAGTATTCAGAATGGTGTCCGTGTCTGGAACGTATCTGAACTGTATCTGGAGACTGAATTTGTACGAGCAAAGGAATAGCAGCCGTGTCTGGAGTGTATCCGAGCTGCGAATCTGAATAAGTAACAAAATGACTTACGTGTCTGGAGTATATATGAGTTGTATCTAGAATTTGAAATCTGAATGAGTAACAGGATGACTTCCATATCTGGAGTGTATCTGAACTGTATCTGAAGGTTTGATTTGAATAAGAAATAGAATGGCTTCCGCGTCTGGAGCGTATCTAAGCTGGGGAAAATCAGAATAAGTGACAGAATGGCATTTGTGTCTGGAGCGTATTTGAACTGTATCTGAACTCCGAATTTGAATGAGTGACATAATGGCTTTCGTGTCTGGAGCGTATCTGAACTAGAAATTGAATAAGTAACAGAATAACTTCCGTGTATGGAGTATATCTGAACTTGAAATTGAATAAGTGACAGAATGACTTTTGTGTCTGGAGCGTATCTGAACTGTATTTGAGGTTGAGATATGAATGAGTATCAGAATGGCATCCTTGTCTGGAGCGTATCTAAATTGTATCTGATATCTGAATCTGAATTAGCAACAGAATGACTTCTGTGTCTAGAGTGTATATGTACTGTATCTAGAAGTTTGATCTGAATGAGAAATAGAATGGCTTCCGTGTCTGGAGCGTATCTAATTTGTATCTGATAGTTGAAATCTGAATAAGTGACAGAATCACTTCTGTGTCTGGAGTGTATCTGTACTGTAATCTAAAAGATGTTGAGATCTGAATGAGTGTCAGGATGGCGTCCATATCTGGAGCGTATCTGAATTGTATCTGAAATCTTTGAACATTGTTAATGATAGCTATTAATCTTATCCTGAAAAGGGTAAAATGTTAGCTGAAGCACAAAGTTATATTGCAAGAAATGTATGATGCAATATATGTATTTATCCATGTTTACGATATATGGATGTAACGTGTGTGCATGTAAGCTGATCAGCTGTATTGCTGAGGAAAATAAATCCTGGACAACTGGGGATAATAAAACCCTTGACTGCTGCCGGGGAAAATACATCCTTGACTACTGAGGATAAGAAATCCTTGGTGATTGTTGGGGACAAGAAATCCTTGACAACTTCTGTGGGGATGTGAGGATCCTTTATGTCTTGAAGTTCGATTACTGACAAGAATTCTGTTGCGAGCAATGCCATATACTTCCTGAGTAATCTGCTTGGGGAATCCAGAGAACTTTGATGACTTCCACTGGGGGTTACACAATGGGAAACCTTGATCTGCTGGAGAATAAGGAAGACTCTGATGACTTCTGCGGGGAATTAAGAATGAGAATCTTCATTCCGTTGTGGAGCAATGAAAACTTTGGCGACTTCACTGGGGAATTAAGAATGAGAATCTTCATCCTGTTGGGGAATAGAGAAAACTTTGTGGGGAAGAAGGCTTACTGCCGGGAAGTAGGTTCAGGAGTTTGGGTTGTCTTCCACTCTACTGGGGAATTATCCTAGGTTGGGGAGAGACAAAATTTAACTGTTATCCGATTGATTTTCAGACTTCAAGACAACTTGCTGGGGAGTTTAGAGAAACTGGACGGTTTCTGCTGGGGATTGGGAGTTTGAAGTTTTAACTCTGATGGAGATTAAGGGTTTGAAATTTTAGCTCCGTTGGGGATCTAGATGATGTACTGTAGGGATTGCTTATGGAATATCCTAAAGACGTTTTCCTATCCTTTTAGTCTGTCAGTAATTATTCTCTTCCATCCTGTTTATTTGTAAACAACAATTATGTTCAAATGCATATGTTCATCAATGAATCATTGGACGTTTTTGCAAATAAAAACACAAGTGTAAAAGAAAAAGGCAAATAGTTTTTGTACTTTGAAAGAGACATCTTTGTATTTAATTTGAATAAGTATTTGTGTACAAAGGAGACAGACATCCTAGTAAGAGGATGGTGTCATAAAAATGAGAAAAATTTTATACAAAGAAAGATAGCTATGTGTATATAAAAATCTCATCGGGTTCCCATTCCGCTATAGCCTTCGTATCTCCGAATATCTTGTCCATTCGTTTCTTCGTCCGAAGATGACTGGATTGATTTAGAAGCTCATAGTTTTTCAGTGAAGAGATTGTCCTTAAAGTGATCCAACGAGACATAGTCATACGCTTTAATTCCCTAACTTTTTCCTGGACCGCCCTTTCGGGTTTTCAGTCCACCGGGAAACCCTTTTTTTCCCAAGTCGCCCTTTCGGGTTTTCAACTTGCCGGGTGTATAGATTTTTATTTTATCCCTAATTTTTGCCCGAACCTTTTTGGTTCGCCGGGATGCCCTTGTTTTTCCTAGGTGTGTCAACCTAGCGGGTCATTTATGCGTAGTATCTTTTGACTATGTCTGCGTTCGCAGGGTGTGGCAGGTCGTCACCGTCCGTGGTGGTTAAGATCATTGCCCCATCAGAAAAGATATTCTTGATTACAAATGGTCCTTCATAGGTAGGAATCCATTTGCCCCTGGGATCACTTTGTGGCAAGATAATGTGCTTGATTACTAGATCTCCAACTTGATATACTTGTCGTCTGACTTTCTTGTTGAAAGCCTTGATCATCCGTTTTTGGTACGTCTGACCATGGAAAACAAAAGTAAGTCTCTTTTCGTCAATTAAGTTCAACTGATCAGGTCGGGTCTGGATCCAATCGTCTTCACTTAAACCAGCATCTTTCATGATTCTCAAGGAGGGAATCTGAACCTCGATAGGTAAAACAGCCTCCATGCCATAAACCAAAGAATATGGTGTTGCCTCAGTTGATGTGAGAGCCGTGGTACGGTACCCGTGCAGAGAAAACGGTAACATCTCATGCCAGTCCTTGTAGATGACTGTCATCTTTTGTATGATCTTCTTGATATTTTTGTTAGCAGCTTCGACTGCACCATTCATCTTTGGCCGATAGGGAGATGAATTGTGATGTTGAATCTTGAACTGCTCCCACAAAGCGGTGATCATATTGTTGTTAAGGTTTGTACCGTTGTCAGTGATGATCCTTTCGAGGATACCGTACCGGCAAATAAGGTTCTGCTTGATGAAGCAGGCAACAACATTCTTAGTAACGGATGCGAAGGACGCTGCTTTGACTCACTTGGTGAAGTAGTCAATGGCCACAAGAATGAAGCGGTGTCCATTGGATGTTGTAGGCTTAATCTCTCCAATCATGTCGATTCCCCACATAGCGAAGGGCCAAGGAGCTGTTAGGACATTTAGAGGAACTGGAGGCACGTGCACCTTGTCTGCATAGATTTGACATTTATGACAAGTCCAGGAGTGTTGATAGCAGTCAGCTTCCATGGTAGACCAGTAATAGCCTGCCCGTAGAATCTTCTTAGCCATCGTATTCCCTCTAGAGTGAGTGTCAAAGGTGCCCTCATGCAATTCAGCCATGATCTTTTCAGCTTCAATCTTGTCCACACAATGGAGCAGAATAGAATCATGATTGCGCTTGTACAGGATGCCATTACTTAGGAAGAGCTTAGTTGAGAATCTCCTTAAGAACTTTTTTTCATTGACTAAAGCTCCTTTTGGATATTCTTGAGCCTCGAGATACCTTTTGACTTCATGAAACCACGGCTGGTCCACTACTTCTTCGGTGTTAATCTCGTGACAATGTGTCGGTTCGTCCATTCGTTCAATGGTGATCTGGGAGCCTCATTATCCCAATCAAGTTTAAACATAGATGACATTATAGCTAGAGCATCTGCTAGCTGATTTTCTTCTCGCGGGAAGTGCTCAAAAGTAATCTGCTCGAAATGCGGTAACAATGTCAAAACACGTTCTTTGTAAGGGATGAGGTTTGGATGCTTAGTATCCCACTCTCCTCTGATCTGACTGATGACCAAAGCTGAGTCCCCAAACACATCTAAGGATTTGATTCCCAAGTCTATGGCAGCCTTGAGTCCAAAGATGCATTCCTCGTACTCTGCCATGTTGTTCGTACAGTTGAAGCAAAGTTTGGCGGTGAAAGGAGTATGGAAGTCGGTAAAATTTTTGCTAAGGTAATAAATGGAATGCTCTTTTCGGCCAGACTCGTCATGCTTCCCCGGTACGCACCCCATTGAGTTCTCTAAGATGGTCAGATACATGATTAGCGGTATTCCCTCGACGGGTGGCATCAAGATAGGAGGTTCTAGCAAATACTCCTTGATTTTATCGAAAGCAACTTGACATTCATCATTCTATCTAACTACCTGATCCTTCTTCAACAGCTTGAATATTGGCTCACAAGTAGATGTTAGGTGAGAAATGAACCTAGCAATGTAGTTCAGGCGTCCCAAAAAACCTATGACCTCATTCTCAGTGCGAGGAGCAGGCATTTCTAGTATAGCTTTGACTTTGGCAGGATCAACCTCGATACCTTTGTTGCTGATAATGAAACCTAAGAGTTTACCGGACCGGACTCCAAATGTGCACTTGTTCGGGTTCAATCTGAGCTTGTACTCCTTCAACCTGACAAACAGCTTTTGCAAGTGATCAAGGTGTTCTTCTTCAGTATATGATCAGGCTATCATGTCATCTATGTAGACCTTTATCTTATGATGTATCATATCATGAAACAAAGCTACCATGGCGCGTTGATAGGTTGCCCCGGCATTCTTCATTCCGAATGGCATCACTTTATAGCAGAACATACCCCACTATGTGACAAAAGTAGTTTTCTCCATGTCCTCAGGTACCATTTTGATCTGGTTGTAGCATGAGAATCCGTCCATGAAATAAAATACTTTGTGTTGAGCTGTGTTATCGACTAGGATATCGATGTGCGGAAGTGGAAAGTCATCTTTAGGGCTGGCCCTGTTTAAATCTCTATAATCCACGCACATTCTGACTTTGCCGTCCTTTTTAGGTATGGGAACAATGTTAGCAACCCATTATGGATAGGAAGTAACAGCCAGAAATCCAGCATTGAACTTCTTCATAACTTCTGCTTTGATCTTCTCGGACATGTCAAGTCTCATGCGGCGGACCTTTTGTTTCAATGGTGGACAGTCTTCGGTGGACAGTCTTCTCTTGTGGGTAGACGATGTACCACAATGTCTGTATCGAGTCCCGGCATGTCTTCGTATGACCAGGCAAAGATCTCAACATAATCATGCAACAGCTGAATTAGGCGCTCCTTGACACTCGGCTCTAGATTGGCACCTATCTTGATTTCCTTTTTATATTCCTTAGTACCCAAGTTGATTGTATCCAACTGCTCCTCATGAGGCTGAATTGCTCTTTCCTCTTGCTGTAATAATCTGGCCAATTCCCCTGGCACCTCACAATCTTCCTCACCTTCATATTCGTCTTGGTAGATCAGATCTTCAGAGTCACTGAAGGCTATAGTAGTATCGTTACCCATGGGATCTGGAATGGAAGGGTACCTGCATTTGTGAGTGTGGGTGTGTGTAAGGGTATAGCCATCTTAAAACAACAAAATGTAAAAGAAAGACAATGAGCAAAAAGTGTATATGTGTGAAAAAGCGTCCATGATTCATTGAATGACATATGTAGATGAAATAAAAACCCTTACAAATGGACCATTGTGCCTCGGGTAAGACACAAGGTTTTTAAAGTACGAATTGTTTGTGAATTATTACAGTCCAACAGAAATGTAAAAGGTAAATTACTGCAGTATGAAAGTTATCGGGATGAAGTCTTTGGATTCCCAGTTGCACAGTCCTCCGCTGACAGTAGGAAATATCCAATCTTCCAAGCAGCCCTTATCTTCACTATTCTCTAGTGCATTAACCCCTTGGTGGCTGATCTTCACAGGTGGCCCTCCAGCACGGGAGCGACACAGAGCCTTCTGAGCAGTCGAAGTAAACCCCAAGCCGAATTTGTCTGATTTGTATGGAATGTATGGAAGCTGACCCCAGATTGTGCACCCCACTTCTTCCACTACTTCTCTTGCATTCTTGAGAGATGACATCTGAGGTGTAGGTCTTGTGATATTTGGAATCGAAGATACTGCCTTGGTTGTTGCTATTTCCTTAGAGACTTCTTCAAAATGTTGGAAATGGGTTTCTATGAATTCGCCATCTAACTCCACATAACGGAAGGAATTCAGATGACTAATCATATATTCCTCTTCCCCATGGACAGTTATGATTTTCTCTTGGACGGGGTACTTGAGCATCTGATGCAGGGTAGAAGTGACAGCTCTGGCATTATGAATCCAGGGACGTCCCAACAGGCAAGAGTAAGAAGGACGGATGTCCATCACATAGAATGTCGAGTTGAAGGTATGAGTCCACTTTGATCGGGATGTCCACCTCCCCATGGACCATCCTTTTAGAGCCATCAAATTCTCTCACAATTATATTGCTAGGTTTTAAAGTCAGCCCCTCACAATCCAATCTATCCAGGGCTTTTTTCGGCAAGACGTTCAGAGATGACCCAGTATCAACCAAAACATGGGCTAGGGTGGTTCCTCTACACTCCACTGAGACAAGTAGTGCATCGTTGTGTTTTCTCCCTCAGGGTGTCAAGTCAGCATCGGAGAAGCCCAAGCCGTTGTCAGTTGTTAAACTGGCCACGCACACTTGGAACTGATCAGCCAAAGTCTCTTGCGGTACATGAGCTGTTTTCATAAATTTGACCAAAGCTTTGGCATGTGCTTCAGAGCACAATAGCAGGGCTCGCATAGAGATCTTTGAAAGGGTCTGCCCCAATTGTTCAACCACATCATAATCACTCTTCTTAATGATCCTCAGGATTTCTTCCATCTCCTTCTTGGATGTTTCAGGAATAACTAGTGATTGAGCCTTCGTCCGGACAGGCTTCTTTTGAACATTCTTTCCTTTATTCTCAGTAGCGGAAGTAGGGATAGGAATTGTATTGTCTTTGTCAGCGGGTACACTTGAAGGTACAGTTTCTAGTGTATATGTGATCTTCGGAATGGCCACGAGTCCAAAGACTGCTGTTGGAGGAGCAATCTCTGGAGAAAAGATTCTTCCACTACGGGTAACCTTGTTTGTTCCGGCAATGTTACCAATGTCGGGATCGTCCTCTTCGGAGCTTTCTTCTTCAACAGTCTGTTCAATCTGTTTAATACCATGGTAGTAGATTTCTCCACCATAGTTCCATGGTACTGATTTATCTGATTTGTATGGGGTTGGCCCGGGCATTGTTATCTTCAATGGAGTAGTCATAGGAGCAGATGTAATCCTAACGGGTTTTTTAGGAACCCTGGAAGGATTGGCGTAGATGGTTATTATAGAAACTTCTGGAACTGGAATGGGTGAAATAGGAGCTTTCTCAAACAAAATTTCCTGGTTATCAATCAATTGTTGGATACCTTTCTTCAATAGAGGGCAGTCAAATGATGAGGACAGGCAAGTATGGCAATCTTGGTCACATCCTGGGAACACCCTAACTTTCAACAAATTCAACTTGATGGTTAGGAGAGGAGTTAACAGTTCATCCACCGTAGAAATAAACAGATCTTCTTCCACAGCATTGGCATTGTGTCCATGCCTAGGCATCAGAGCGGAGATAACATTCGGTTTCTCAGGAGCTTCAAATTCAACTTCCTTTGCATCGATAAGATCTTGAATCTTGTTCTTCAGAGCCCAACAGTTGTTGGTGTCGTGCCCTGGACTTTCTGAATGGTAAGCGCACCTGGCATTCGGATGGTAGTGTTGAGATGCAGTATTAGGATTTTTAGGGGCCTCTTTTAGCATGGCCAGATTCAACTTTAAGAGATGTGGTAGGACTTGAGCGGGAGTCATGTTTATCTTGGTGAATTGCCGTACAGGACTTTCCACCCTTTGCTGGTTATTTCTCGGCTGATTGTTTCTTGGCTGGTCTGATGTAGACTTTTGAATCATAACGGCCCCCACTATTGGTCGTCTTTCAGTTCTTCCCTGATTCCTCTATGCATAGACAGAAGACACTTCATTCTTTCCAGTGAAGGGTTTTTTTACAGCAGCAGAGGCAGACGCGTCCTTCTGAATTTTCCCGCTTCTAATATCGGCTTCCACCCTCTCGCCAATTAAAATCAATTCAGTAAATCCGGCAGAAGAACTTAAAATCAGATAATTAAAGAAAGGGCCTGACAGAGTCCCCAGGAACATGTCCACTAACTCTCTTTCAGATAAAGGTGGTTGTACCCTTCCGGCTAGATCCCTCCACTTTTGGGCGTAGTCTTTGAAGCCCTCATTGGTAGCCATAGCCATACTCTGTAGCTGAGTACGGGTTGGCGCCAAGTCGGCATTGCATTGATACTTTTTATAGAAGGCTTCTTCCAAATCTTCCCAATTATGGACATCTGCCCTCTCCAACTGGTAGAACCAATCAAGTTGCGTTCTTGATAAATTGTCTTCGAAAAAGGGGACCCACAGGTCTTTGTCAGCAAAATGTGGTTGAATCTTCCTGACATAGGATCTGAGGTGCATTTTGGGACAAGACACCCCATCATACTTAGCAAATAGTGGCACTTTAAATTTAGGAGGGATTACAATTCCAGAAACCAACCCTAACTCCTCAAAATCCAGCTCCGGTACTCTCTGGATTTCCATTGCAGCTAGACGCTCTTCTAGGTTTTTGTATTTGTCATCGGCCGGTGGGTATTGTTGTTCATAGTAGTCCTCTTCTTCCTCTTCCTCTGCTTCAGAATCTGATGGCACTGTCGTTCCTTTTCCTTTTCCTTCCCCCTCTTCAGATGTTGATGGGAATTCCAAAGTCTGTTTGGCTTGTCCTTTAAACCTTCTGCCCATGATAACCACATCGGCTCGCTTCTTCTTCTTTTTCTCCTTTTCTTTCTCTAGCAAAGTCTTTAGTTCCTTCTGCCCCTTGGCTAAGGTCATGAGAAACTGTTGAAATTGTGAATCCTGAGCTTGCAAATCTTTGACCGTTTGTTCAATATCCATCTTGCTGAAATAAACAGCAGAGAGATGAGGAAACTTGGTGTGAAGACCTGTTTATGCTTATGATGAATGATATGTATTCATCCAAAGCTTTCAAGGATTCATAAATTCAAATTTTATTTAAAAAAAGAAACACGCGTCATATTAATAAGATAGAATTGTTAGTACATCGATGCCCCTTGGGCAAAATAATACAAAATTCTAAGGTAAAAAGACGTTGCGCATCCTCTTTGGTGAAATGTAGTTGTTGAGAGTCTGCTCTTTATGAAGTAGCCTAGTGAGTTCCAAAACCTTATTCTCGCTTGCGTAGAATTGGGCTTCGAAAGTATCGCGCTCTCCCTTGAGCTGTATCCAACTCCTTTGTAGGTCTTTGAGTGATGTCAGCATATCAGGATGTAGGATGGTGTATGGAACCTCTCCTTCCTTAACAGGCTCTATAATCACTGGGAGAATGGAGGGGTAAGGCATCATAATACTTTGGGCGCGGGTTCGTACCCACTTGAGGTAAGGCTCAAGAGGGATGGAACTCTTGTGTCCCAGAGTCTTGCTATCCACCTTGTTGGGCATTCTCCAAGCTCGGATGAATCTCTGACGGAGTCCTTGGTCGTCGTTGTCATAGTCGAAAACCAATCCTTGAATCAGCATATCATGTGGGTCATCCCTTCAGGCATACCCAAACTGTCTCAGAGCTAAACAAGGGTTGTAAGTGATGCCTCCCCTAATGCCAAGTAGAGGGAAATTAGGGAATTCCCCACAACAGTCAACAATGATGACGTTCTCTCTGGATCGAGAACACCAATGAATATCTGAATGGTTAAGTGTCATTAACCGTTGTGACCACCTCAAACCTTGCCCATTCTTCAGGACTGATTGGGGAAGATGAGAAATAAACCATATTGTCAGTAGAGGAGTGTAACACATGAGAACACCTCTTTTCCTCATTGTACGAGTGTGAAAAGAGTGGAGGATATCCCCAAGCAATGTAGGCACCGGGTTGCGAGACATGAAGATTTTGACAGCGCTCACATCTATGAGTTGGTCAGGGTTAGGGAACAAGACCATCCCATAGATGAGAAGAGCTACAAGCTCCTGAAAAGCTTGCAAGTCTAGAGAATTCCAACAGCTTTGGGCCTTCTCAAACAGAAACTTTGACAAGAAGCCTTTGACACAACTTCTAGTTTCCCAATGTGTTGTGACATCAGATGAGTGCAAGTGCAAGGCTTGAGCAATCTCTTATGGCTTTGGATCTCTTTCTGTATCGTTGAAGGGTAGTTGATTAAGAATAAGAATCCTCGAGAGTTGAGAAAATTCCTCCAAAGTGGGCACAAGCTGGTAGTCAGGAAATGTGAAGCAATGATGCAAAGGGTCAAAGAATTGGAAGAGAACTTTCAGCATATCCTCCTCTGTGTTGGAAGTGACCAAGTTGAGTAGACGACCATGTCTCTCGGTGAATGGATAATTCTCAGGAATCCTTGAAGCTAGCTCCTTGAGTTATGGAGGAATTCTTACAAGGTTGATTTGGATAATTTTCCTGCGAAGTGAATCCATAACCTATAAAACAAGAACAAAGATGAATCTCCAAAATCCTTGAAATGGTTAGTGGATGTATATGATGTTCATGATGTCCATGATGTTATGCACAAGTATATATGTACAAGAAAGTTACACAAGTTCCTAGTTTAGGCTTGCATGGGGTTTATAGGTAGTACCCTCTTGAAGTTTAGTTGGCTCAACCTGTCCTAGAAATAGTAATCGGGTTCTAAGGGGCTCAATATCACTGAATTATTTCCTTGTTCATTGTTTCAATTAAGCCTCTTTACTGGCGACCGAAATATTCCAAGGAACCAACCCTCAATGAGTGTAGTATCGAGTATCTACCAACTTAGGACTGCACCAAAGCCGGTCAATTCACTACATCCTATAAGGCCAAGTTGGTCAAGTAAAGGTTCTAGAAGTTCATTAGTGCTTCATGACATCACTAGCGGCCCCGTATTCTCTTTGATTGACTCAAAGGCTACCGGTACCCACAAATATGTCACACTAATATAGCTATTACTTAGACCATGTCGGTATACCCCGCACAGTTTCCATAACGTATTTCTATTTATCTATAATGTTTCCCAAATTTGGGTAGAGTATTCAAACCCAAACAATAGAACCAAATGTAAAGGAAACAAGTCAAACAAATGTAAGCATGTAAAGGTGATCTAAACCCTAAGGTAACCCCACTATTAGAATAGTCCCAAGCAGAGTCGCCGGTTCTATGATGCGGTGGGAGAACTGACTTGAGGTTTTGCGTTTGTGTTCGCAAATGTTGCGGTTTAGCAAGAGTCGCCACCGAATTTTATTTTATCCAAAAGGAAAGGTAAAAAAGAACATGAAAGACCTTTGAGATGTTTTCTTGAGTTCGTGGGGTAGATTATGAAAAGGGAATATGCTAGCACCCTTTTCATCCATGGTTTTCCATGGGCTCTTAGTTACTTGTTTAGATCACTTACTTTGCTTTTGAAATTGTTTGAAATGGTGCTTTGTGTGGTTTTGAAAGTATTTTGAAAAGAGGCCATCGTTTAGGCAATCTTTGTAATGATTCTCATTTGTAAGAATGTATACAAAGATGTTTGTCTTTTGAAAGTTGTTTTGAAATGTGTGTTTTTGTTTTTAAAAATAGCAAGGATTATTTTGAAATTTATCAAGTAACTAGAAGCTATCTACCTACTCAAAAGTCTTTCTTGTACATTTTTATTCCTTTGACATTGGTTATTTACCACTGTTTTGGTAAACAACCCTATCTTTGGATGTTAAACGGGACGGGCGTGGGTCATCGTATGATCATGATAGCAATGTTGCCAAGTATCTTTTGCATTTTGAGGAACCAAGATCATTTGTTTAGGCAACCTTTTGATGGCGTCATCGAGGGACTATGATCTTTTGTTTTGTTTTGTTTTACCAAGATACTTTGCATGCATACCATGGCCATTTTCTTTTAGGCAACCAAGTGGGTGAAACCCTAAGGGTTCTTGTGTGCAATGTGTGTCATTTTACATGGTTTTGATTGTCTTGGATTAGATCTTTCTATTTGTTTGATTTTTTGGTCTTATCATGCAAAACCCTAATTTACTACACAAGTATATAAAGCGATAAATTACATAAATGTAAAGTAAGCTATTACAACAAATATTATGGGAGGGGGGATACAAGTTTTTGAATGGGGATATTGCACAAAAATAAACCCTAAAATACTATTACAACCCAATTGAATTATTGTGTAAATTAAATAAAAATACAAATAATAAAAATACAATAAAATATAATTATGCAAAAATATTTTGTATTTGTTTTATGTTTGAGAAAATAAAATTATTTAAGTCCTAAAAAATAAGAAAAAATAACATTATTATTTTTGAAAGGGAAAAACCCTATTTTTTTTTATTAAAAGGGAAAATATGTTTCCTAATATTATTTTGTCTAT
Source organism: Vicia faba (assembly GCA_948472305.1). Lineage (NCBI taxonomy): Eukaryota > Viridiplantae > Streptophyta > Magnoliopsida > Fabales > Fabaceae > Vicia > Vicia faba. The sequence continues at coordinate 137,520,861 of OX451741.1, forward strand.
TTTTTGTATAAGAAAATATAAGTAATATTATATACAATATTAAAAATTAAATGTGTGTGAAAATAATTATTTTTATGTGTTAAATAATAAAAATAAAAATGTATAGTATTTTAATGTATTCACAAATTTTTATAAGAAAATAGATTCTATTTCTTAAAATAAAACTATTTTTATATGTGGAAAAAAAATAAAAATAAAATAAAATTGCAAAAAATTAAGAAAATATTTTTGTGATTTTTTAATATTCAGAAAAAATTATTAAAATCAATAAACATAAAAAAATGAGAAAATATGCAAAAATAAAAAATATGAAGCAGGGGGTGTGAAAAGTCAAAACAACAAGCCCAAGGCGCGCCAGGACCAGGACAGTCATCCCTATTCTCCAGCTTCTTCCATTTGCGTGCATATTTGCTTCAAGCCTGTAACTCTCTATTCTTTGCACAAAAACAAAAACTTATAACACAAAAAATATAGCATTTCATCTCACGATTCCAATGCTATAAAATTTGTAAACTAACTCTCGAAGATCAGAGAGAATTTAATCACCCCTAATTTCTGACCTAATTTTTTCAGCATGTTCAACAATCAAATTCTCTTAGCTCAGTTAATATAAATGACAACTATGCATATGTACAGCTTCACCATGCTAGAGACTACATTTTTGCTTCACAAATCGTGGCATGAGGATGCCTAAATAGAGAGATAAAGTTTTGAAAATTACCTCCTTCAGCTGGATTTGGATATGGCAATGTGGGGACTTTGAGTGAGGCCTGAGGATCGTGTGAGCTTCCTTGAAGTTCCTTAAAGCTATTCCAATGCTTATGGGGATCTGTGGATGGCCAGAACTTCCTGCACGAGTCAATCTGCAACCTTCAAGTTTGAAAATGGTGATGTCTGAAACAGAGCTCACAGTTGCAAGATGAATGCTTGGATATCTTTGGTAGGATGTATGGATGGTGTTTGAAGTGTTGAAACAAGAAACGCACGAGCCAAAAATGAAGTGGCTAGTGTTTTGAAGAAATTGACAGTTTTGGGCAGAAATTTTTGCTTTGGAGATATGGAATGTTTCAGGGGTCAAGCATTCGTTTCTATCCTTGTGATAAGTTTGTCAATGTATATAGAATGATGCCAAGTCCACCATTTATCAGATGTATAAGTTCTTTGGACTTTTGCAACTTTTCTTGCTTTTGAAGAAAAGTGACAAGACTTATGCAAAAGGAATGTACTAGCTACCTCAAGGGCTGATAATAGTTGGTATGCTTTGCTTAATTCCTGTGGAAATTATCTGGACCATAAGAACAAGTCCAAGGCTTAAGGCTGATAAAGTTGGAAAAGCTTGCTTTTATGAAAATGGCAATGTGAACTTTTGGCCATTTATGGAATTATTCCTTGTACAATGCTTCAAAAGCCAAAATAAAGCCATTATCCATTGAGTTGGCATTTAATTATGGAGTGTAGAAGGATTTTAGGACCTATAATGCAAGGTACAAGCATGCTAGGATCTGATTTGCAATTTGATCTCATGTAAAAATGACTTGAACAAAAGTGACAAAATGCCATTTTCTCTTCTTCGATTCTCCCTAACCACAAATGATCTTGGAGAGTTCTTAGACATTTTGGAAAGCTTGCAACATGATCTACAATCCATCTTTGAAATGAATTTTGAGATACCTCTTGGAACTAGGTGAAAAATGTCCATGAAGTTAGGTCAAAAAACTGCCTAAATTAGGTCAAATTTTCACTAAGTTATTTAGTTCATGGACCCCTATTCACAAATTCATAACATGATATCCAAGCATATTTTGGGAAAACTTTGTGAATAAAAGTTGTATATTTCATGGAGGACTACAACTTTCATTTTGTAAGTTTTCTTTGAATCAAATTGCATCATGGTGAAAAAGTGGTGAAAAGTTAGAAAAAAATAAGAAATTTTCCATACTTTGAAAAATTCTAAGTTATGGAAATTTTTCAAATTAAAACCCTAATTTGCAATTTTAGGTTTCTTGGTCAACAAGTTTCACATTTGACATATCTTGATGAATTATGACCCTTGGCACTTGATTTTGACTAAAAAGTCAAAGTTTGACTTTTCAGTGCACAGTTGACTGCAAAATTCATCTGTCAATCCTATGTACTTGAGATCTTTTGAATCATGTAATTAGGTCAAGATGATGCCATTGAACCCTTGAAATCATGTTTGAACCCAATTTGTCATTTGCTAGGTAAAAAATTAGAAATTGCCCTTTCTCAGTCAAAACCCTAATTTTGACCATTTTGCCCTTTTGATGATTTGATCAAATTTCTTGAGGAATTGTGATCCAAACTTGATCAAATGGTACATATGAGTCTAAAATGTTGTTGTGGATCAAAAATTATGAAGTTTGACTATAAATTGGACATGTATGACTTTTTCCCCAATACAACTGATTTTTAGGTCAACTGTCCAATTGAATGAGCAAAAATGTGATTCAAGGCTTGAAACTTAACATGAGAAATCTTAGGGGTCTCAGATGGTATATGAAAGTCACATGAAGCATTGGTGGTCCAAAAATCCTTGTGCAAACTCAAACCCTAATTTCAGGTTATCAGTGCAAGATGATGTCTTGAGCTGACCAAAACCCTAATCTTATCTTGAGTTCAAGAAGTCTTGTGAGAAAAATCTTGATAAATGAGAGGGCGAATTTTGGGGTACAACAGATTATAATTCCTGACACCAGCCCTAATTCCTCAAAATCTAGCCCTGGTACTCTCTGGATTTCCATATCGGTTAGACGCTCCTCCAAGTGCTTATATTTGTCATCGGCCAGAGGGTATTGTTGTTCAGAGTAGTCCTCTTCCTCCTCTTCTTCTGCTTCAGAATCTGATGGCACTTCCGCTCCTTTTTATTTTCCTTCCCCTTCTTCAGATGTTGTTGGAAATTCTAAAGTCTGTCTGGATTGTCCCTAAAATCTTCTTCCCATGAGAACCACACCAGTTGGCTTCTTCTTCTTTTTCTCTTTCTCTTTTTCTAGAAGAGTCTTCAGTTCCTCCTGTCCCTTGGCTAAGGTCATGAGAAACTGTTTATTATTGTGAATTCTGAGCTTGCAAATCTTTGACCGTTTGTTCGATATTAATCTTGCTGAAATAAACAGCAGAGAGATGAGGAAACTTGGTGTGAAGACCTATTTATGCTTATGATGAATGATATGTATTTATTCAATGCTTTCAAGGATTCAGAAATTCAAATTTGTTTTTAAAAAAAAGAAACACACGTCATATTAATAAGATAGAATTGTGAGTACAGCAATGCCCCTTGGGAAAAATAATACAAAACTCTAAGGTAAAAAGACGTTGTGCATCCTCTTTCGTGCAATGTAGGTATTGAGAGTCCGCTCTTCATGAAGTAGCCGAGTGAGTTCCAAAACCTTCTTCTCGCTTGCGTAGAATTGGGCTTCGAAAGTGTCGCACTCTCCCTTGAGCTGTATCCAACTCCTTTGTAGGTCTTCGAGTGATGTCGGCATGTCAGGATACAGGATGGTGTATGGAACCTCTCCTTCCTTAACAGGCTCTATAATCACTGGGAGAATGGGGGGATAAGGCATCATAAGACTTTGGGCATGGGTTCGTACCCACTTGTGGTAAGGCTCAAGAGGGATGGAATTCTTGTGTCCCAGAGTCTTACTATCTACCTTGTTGGGCATCCTCCAAGCTCGGATGAATCTCTGACGGAGTCCTTGGTCATCATTGTCGTAGTCGAAAACCAATCATTGAATCAGCATATCATGTGGGCCATCCCTTCGGGCATAACCAAACTGTCTTAGAGATAAATAAGGGTTATAGGTGATGCCTCCCCTAATGGCAAGTAGAGGTACATTAGGGAATTCCCCACAATGGTCAACAATGATGACATTCTCTCTGGATCGAGAACACCAATGGATATCTGAATGGTTAAGTGTCATTAACCGTTGTGACCACCTAAAATCTTGCTCATTCTTCAAGACTGATTGGGGAAGATGAGAAATAAACCATCTTGCCAGTAGAGGAGTGCAACACATGAGAACACCTCTTTTCCTCATTGTACGAGTGTGAAAAGAGTTGAGGATATCCCCAAGCAATGTAGGCACCGGGTTGCGAGACATGGAGATTTTTACAACGCTCACATCTATGAGTTGGTCAGGATTAGGGAACAATACCATCCCATAGATGATAAGAGCTACAATCTCCTCAAAATCTTGCAAGTCTAGGGAGTTCCAACAGCTTTGGGCCTTCTCAAACAGAAACTTTGACAAGAAGCCTTTGACACCACTTTTAGTTTCCCAATGTGTTGTGATATAAGATGAGTGCAAGTGTAAGGCTTGAGAAATCTCTTATGGCTTTGGATCTCTTTTTGTACCGTTGAAGGGTAGTTGATTGAGAATAGGAATCCTCAAGAGTTGAGAAAATTCCTCCAAAGTGGGCACAAGTTGGTAGTCAGGAAATGTGAAGCAATGATGCAAAGGGTCAAAGAACTGGAAGAGAACTTTCAGCATATCCTCCTCTGTGTTGGTGGTGACCAAGTTGAGTAGACGACCATGTCTCTCGGTGAATGGAGAATTCTCAGGAATCCTTGAAGCTAGCTCCTTTAGTTGTGGAGGAATTCTTACATGGTTGATTTGGACAGTTTTCCTGCGAAGTGAATCCATAACCTACAAAACAAGAACAAAGATGAATCTCCAAAATCCTTGAAATGGTTAGTGGATGCATATGATGCTCATGATGTCTATGATGTTATGCACAAGTATATAAGTGCAAGCAAATCACACAAGTTCCTAGTTTAGGCTTGCATGGGGTTTCATAGGTAATTACCCTTTTGAAGTTTAGTTGGCTCAACCTGTCCTAGAAATAGTAACCGGGTTCTAAGGAGCTCAATATCACTGGATTGTTTCCTTGTTCATTGTTTCAATTCAGCCTCTTTACTGGTGAGCGAAATATTCCAAGGAACCAACCCTCAATGAGAGTAGTATCGAGTATCTACCAACTTCGGACTGCACCAAAGCTGGTCATCTCACTACATCCTAAAAGGCCAAGTTGGTCAAGTAAAGGTTCTAGAAGTTCGTTAGTGCTTCATGACATCACTCAGCAGCCCCGTATTCTCTTTGATTGACTCAAAGGCTACCGGTACCCACAAATATGTCGCACTAACAGAGCTATTGCTTAGACTATGTCGCACAGTTTCCCAAATCCGGGTAGAGGATTCAAACCCAAACAATAGAACCAAAATGCAAAGTATACAAGTCAAACAAGGTAAGCATGTAAATGTGATCTAAAACCCTAAGGTAACCCCACTTTTGTAATAATTCCCCAGCAGAGTTGCCAGTTCTGTGATGCGGTGGGAAAACTGACTTGAGGTTTTGCGTTCGTGTTTGCAAATGTTGCGGTTAGCAAGAGTTGCCACTGACTTTTCTTTTATCCAAAAGGAAAGGCAAAAAAGCACAGGAAAGACCTTTGAGATGTTTTCTTGAGTTCGGGGGGTAGATTATGAAAAGGGAAAGTGCTAGCACCCTTTTCATCCATGGTTTTCCATGGGCTCTTAGTTACTTGTTTAGATCACTTGCTTTGCTTTTGAAATTGTTTGAAATGGTGCTTTGTGTGGTTTTGAAAATATTTTGAAAAGAGGCCATCGTTTAGGCAATCTTTGTAATGATTATCATTCGTAAGAATGTATACAAAGATGTTTGTCTTTTGAAAAATGTTTCAATATTTTGAAAGTTGTTTTGGAAATGTTTTGAAATGCGTATGTGTGTTTTTGAAAATAGCAAGCATTATTTTGAAATTGATCAAGTAACTAGAAGCTATCTACTTACTCAAATGTCTTTCTTGTACATTTTTTATTCCTTTGACATTGTTTATTTACCATTGGTTTGGTAAACAACCCTATCTTTGGATGTTAAACGGGACGGGCGTGGGTCACCGTATGACCATGATAGCAATATTGCCAAGTATCTTAGCAAGTTATAGGGACCAAGATCATTTTGTTTTAGGCAACTTTTTGTATAGCGTCATCGAGGGACTATGATCTTATTTTGTTTTGTTTTGCCAAGATACTTCGCATGCATACCATGGCCATTTTTGTTTAGGCAACCAAGTGGGTGAAACCCTAAGGGTGCTTGTGTGCAATGTGTCATTTTACATGCATTTGTATTGTATTAGGTTTTGTCTATTTGTTTGTTTTTTGATCTTATCATGCAAAACCCTAGTTTACTACACAAGTATATAAAGCGATAAATTGCGTAAATGTAAACTAAGTTATTACAACAATTACTATGGGAGGGGGGATACAAGTTTTTAAATGGGGATATTGCATAGAAATAAACCCTAAAATACTATTACAACCCAATTGAATTAATGTGTATTAAATAAGTATACAAATATTTAAATATGCAAGAAAAATGTATTTATGCAAAAAATGTTTTATGTTTGATTTTTTGTATAAGAAAATTGATATTAATTAACCCTAGAAAAATGGAAAGAATAATGGTATTATTTTTGAAAGGGTGAAACCCTAGTTTTTTTGATTTAAAAGAAACTAATGTTTTCTATTATTATTTTGTCTATTTTTGTTCAAGAAAATAATAAATAATATAATATATAAATATTAAAAAATAAAATATGTATGAAAATAAATATTTTATGTGTAAAATAATAAAATAAAAAAATGTATAGTATTTAGTAAATGTATTTACAATTTATTTAAGAAAATAAATTATATTAACCTAATAAACTATTTTTTCATGCAAAAAATAATAGAAAAAATAAAATAAAATGCAAAAAATAAAGAAATTATTTTTTATGATTTTTTATGACTCAGAAAAATAAATAAAAGCAATAAATATAAAAATGAAAAGAAAATATGAAAAATATACAAAATAAAGCCAGGGGGTGCAAATATCAAGTCAGAGGGGGTGTAAGAATCAAAAACAACAAGCCCAAGGCGCGCCAAGGCCCAGACAGGTCATCCCTGTCCTCCAGCTTCCTCCCTGCGCGCGTTTCTGCTTCAAATCTGTAACTCTTTATTGCTTGCATAAAAACAAAAACCCATAACATAAAACATGTAGCTTGTAATCTCACGATTCCAATGATATAAAATTCGTAACCTAACTCTCAAAGATCAGAGAGAATTTAATCAGCCCTAATTCGTGACCTAATTATTTCATGAACTTCAAGCTTCAAATTCTCATGGATCAGTTAACATAAATGAAAAGTATGCATATGTACAGCTTCACAATGTTAAGGACTACATTTTTGCTTCACAAATCATGGCTTGAGGATGCCTAAATAGAGAGATAGAGTTTTGAAAAATACCTCCTTCAGCTAGATTTGGATATGGAAATGTGGAGGCTTTGAGTGAGGCCTGAGGATCGTGTGAGCTTCCTTGAAGTTCCTTCAAGCTATTCCAATGCCGAGCTTGCTTTGTGGATGGCCCAAACTCCCTGTAGAAGTTAAGTTGCAACCTCCAAACTTGAAAATGGCAATGGCTGAAACAGAGCTTACAGGTGCAAGATGAATGCTTGGATAGCTTTGGTAGGATATATGGAATGTGTTTGAAATGATAAAAAGCAAAACGCACGAGCAAATAATAAGCTTGTTATGATTTTGCAGAAACTGGATGTTTGGGCAGAAAAATGAAGTTTTTCAGTTTGGGAGAGTTTCATATGTTATGCCTTTGTGTCTTGGCTTATGATGAGTTTGTGGATATGTATAGAATGATACAAAGTCCACTCTTCCCTTGTTGTACAAGTTCTGACCTCTTTGGCCAATTTTCTTGCATTTGAAGAAAAGTGACAAGACTTATGCCAACATGCTTGTACTGGCTAGTTCTTGAGCTGATGAGAGTTGGTATACTTTGCTTGATACCTGTGGAAGTTTCCTGCACCAAAGGAACAAGTCCAAGGCTCAAGGCTGATAAAGTTGCAAAAGCTTGCTTTATGAAAATGGCATTGTGAACTTTTGGCCATTTATGGAATTATTTCTTGTACAATGCTCCAAAGGAAAAGATAAAGCCCTTATCCTCTGAGTTTGCATTTAATTATGGAGTGTAGAATGATTTTAGGACATGTAATGCAAGGTACAAGCATCCTTGATCAGATTTTCAACTTGACACTTTGTAAAAATGGCTTGATCAAAAGTGACAAAATGTCAATTTCTCTTCTTCGATTCTCCCTAACCACAAATGATCTTGGAGAGTTCTTGGACATTTTGGAAATCTTGCAACATGCTCTACAATCCATCTTTGAAATTCATTTTTAGATACCTCTTGGAACTAGGTGAAAAATGTCCATAAAGTTGGGTCAAAAACATGCCTAAATTAGGGAAAATTTTCACTAAGTTATTTAGTTCATGGACCCCTATTCACAAATTTATAACTTGAGATCCAAGCATCTTTTGGGAAAACTTTATGAATAAAAGTTGTAAATATCATGGAGGACTACAACTTTCGTGTTGGAATTTTTCTTTGAATCAAATTGCATCATGGTGAAAAAGTGGTGAAAAGTTGGGAAAAAATAAGAAAATTTCCATACTTAGAAAATTTCTAAGTTATGAAAAAATTTCAAATTAAAACCCTAATTTTCAAAATTGATTTTCTTGGTGAACGAGTTTCATATTTTGACATATATAGATGAATTATGACCCTTGGCATTTGATTTTGACCAAAAAGTCAAAGTTTGACTTTTCAGTGTACAGTTGATTTTTGATCAATTGACTGGAAAATTCATCTGTCAATCCTATGTACTTGAGATCTTTTGAACCATGTGATTAGGTCAAGATGATTCCATTGAAACCTTGAAATTTGTTTGAACCCAATTGATCATTGGCTTGGTTAAAAATCAGAAATTGCCCTTTCTCAATCAAAACCCTAATTTTGACCATTTGCCCTTTTGATGATTTGATCAAATTTCTTGAGGAGTTGTGATCCAAACTTGATCAAATGGTACATAGGAGCCTATAATGTTGATGTGGATCAAAAATTATGAAGTTTTACTATAAATTGGCCATAGTTGACTTTTTCCCCAATACAGCTGATTTTTAGGTCAACTGTCCAATTGACTGGTCAAAAATGTGATACAAGGCTTGGAATTTGGTATGTGCAATCTTAAGGGTCCAACATAATGTATGAAAGTCACATGAAGCAATGATGGTCCAAAAATCCTTGTGCAAACTCAAACCCTAATTTTGGGGTATCAGTGCAAGATGAGGTATCTTGAGCTGACCAAACCCTAATCTTGTCTTGAGTCCAAGAAGTCTTGTGAGGAAAATCTTGATAAATGAGAGGGAAAATTTTGGGGTACAACAGACAGGGATGAAGTCCTGGGCTTTTTGGCAGCTTTGGCCTTTTTGTTTTTATTAATCACACCCCCTGACTTGCTACTGCACCCACTGGCTAATTTTTTTTTATATTTTTGCATTTTTCTTCATATTTTCATATTTAATACTTTCATTTATTTTTCTAAATGATAAAAAATACCAAAAATGATTTATTTATTTTCACACTTTTATTTTATTTTTTTAATTATTTTCTCACATGAAAAATAGTTTATTTTGATAAATAGAACTTATTTTCTTAAATAACTTGTAAACATAATTAAAAATACTTAATATTTTTTATTATATATTTTATACTCATAAATACTTATTTTCTACACATATTTAATTTTTAATATTTACATACAATATTATTTATTGTTTTCTTATACAAAAAATATACAAATTAAATAATATAGAACATTTATTTTCTTTTAATTGAAAATTAGGGTTTCATCCCTTTCAAAAATAATTATTTATTTTTCCTTATTTTTAGGTTTAAGTTAAATATTCTTTTATTCAAAAACAAGACATAAAAAAATCTTTTCTTTTACATACATATTGCATTGCATTTTAAATATTTGTACTTTATTTATTTAAATTCGCGCATATTCGATTTGGTTGTAATAATATATTTAGCTTTATATTTGTGCAAATCCCCATTCAAACTTGTATTCCCCCCTCCCATAAAAATTGTTGTAATATCTTAGTTTACATTACACAATTTATCGCTTTTATACCATGATTAGTAAATTAGGGTTTGCATGACAAGAACAAAAACAAAACAAAATAGAAAACCCTAAATGCAAGACAAAAGCATGAAAATGATACACTTTGCACACAAGCACCCTTAGGGTTTCTCCCACTTGGTTGCCTAAATTAAAATAGCCATGTTACGCATGCGAAGTATCTTGGCAAAACAAAACAAATATAAGATCATAGCCCCTCGATGACGCTATTCAAAAGTTTCCTAAACAAAATGATCTTGGTCCCTCCAAAAAATGCTAAGATACTTGGCAACATTGCTATCATGGTTATACGATGACCCACACCCGTCCCGTTTATATCCAAAGATAGGGTTGCTTACCAAATCAATGGTAAGTCAACAATGTCAAAGGAATGAAAAATGCACAAGAAAGACATATGAGTAGGTAGATAGCTTCTAGTTACTTGCTACATTTTAAAACAATCCTTGCTATGTTCAAAAACAAACACACACACATTTCAAAACATCTTACAAACATTGAAAACATTTTCAAAAGACAAACATCTTTGTATACATTCTTACGAACAAGAATCATTACAAAAATTGCCTAAACAATGGCCTCTTTTACAAAATACTTTCAAAATCACACCAAACACCATTTTAAACAAAACAAAGCAAGTGATCTAAACAAGTAACTAAGAGCCCATGGAAAACCATGGATGAAAAGGGTGCTAGAACCTTTCCTTTTCATAATTTACCCCCCGAACTCAAGAAAACATCTCAAAGGTCTTTCCTGTGCTTTTTTACCTTTCCTTTTGGATAAAAGAAAATTCGATGGCGACTCTTGCTAACCGCGACATTTGCAAACACAAACGCAAAACCTCAAGTCAGTTCTCCCACTGCATCACAGCGTTGACATCCACAAATTTTTCGACATTAGGAAATAAGAACAACCGATAGGCAAGAAAAGCAAAGATATCCTCAAAAGCAATTGTACTCTTCATCCTAGAAAAGTAGCGAGCTTTATCTAATAAAAACTGAGTGGGTAAGCCTTTAATTCCTCCTTTGGTAGTCATGTTAGCCTCAATCTCAGACTTCCCCAAATAAATCATGGCAGCAATCTCATGAGACTTGGGCTCTCCCTCCAAACCGATGAAAGGAACACGATGGGTAATAGGTAAACCCAATAAGTAAGAATAATCCTCCAATGTGGGCATCAGCTGATAATCAGGGAAAGTAAAACACTGATACAACAGATCATAGAACTGGACCAAAGTAGAAAGAATACCCTCCTTCATCCTGAGCTTCATAAGAGACACGATGGATCCATACTACTTCCGAAAATCTGTAGAACTCTCGATCTCGGGAATCAAACTCATCAATTCATCTATCTTAGGATCCTTGAAACTGTACTTCCGAGTCTTTCTTTTTCCAGAATCCATGGTCAAAAAGTACCTGAGATATTTGCAAAAAGTCAAATTTAAGTCCCTTGAAACAATTGTTTTAAAGGATGCTCATGGGTGCATGAATGCATGATGTAACAATCACACACAAGATCACAAACATGGAGGGGTTCATAGGTTCGACATCACAGGCATGAGGTCAAAGGTACTACCCACAAGGTATGGACTAATAGTTTATCACCTACCGAACAAGGTTCTAAAAGGTTCACAGAGTTTACATCCTTCCTTCAGATATTACCAACATCCCAATTAACTCGGTAATTAGTAATATTCTCAGGAAAAACTCGTATGTCGCGTGACAACCACTTTAGGATTACTCCGTAATATTCCCCGCACTACATCTAAAAGGCCAAGATTGGTTAATGGTTCTACGGTCCTTAGTTTCAGCAGGCTCCCAGGTCGAAAGCAGCACGTCTTCCTGATTACTCGGTAAACGATACTACAGTCAAAAGGGCCTCCACTGAGTGGAGGATCTCATGCCTCCTTTTTTGGGATCTCAAAGTTAACATGACTATACCGCCCGTCCTATCTTAAGTTTGCCCAAGCCCAGGTAGAGGACTTATGAGAGATCACCAAGCACCCTGAAAACCAGAAAAAATCTAGACAAACAAATATACAACACATAATATACAACAAATAATAACACATCATAAATAAGAAAATATAGGCTTAACCCACTTAGAGATGGACCAGCATTTGGTCGATCTTTCCCCAATGAAGTCGCCATTTTTCTGTAGCAGTAGAAATGTCGAGAGTAAGCCATTGGATTGACTTAACTCGCACAGATCAAATAAAAATCGCCACCATGTTTTATTGTTTCCAGAGGAATGGGAAAAGAGTGAATAACCTAAAAAAAGAGGGAGAGAATCTAGGTACGAGGGTTGGTTATGTAAAGGGAAGGTATTAGCAACCTAAACATCTACGGTACTCTGTAGGAACCTCTTTAAAAATATGTGTATTTTGGCTATAAGTGTTGTATAAAAATCGATGGTGGAAATGGGAAAAGAAATATTTTTTACAATTTTTTCACCCGCCGCGGTTGCGAACGTTTAGTGCCTACGTACCACCTACCGTGCAATAGGGGATCAGGGTACTCATAGTTCACCTTTAAAATATTTAAAACATAAGTGTGTTGGTTAATTTTAAGAGATGAAACCTCATCGTCATATTCGAATAGAACATACTAACAACCCACGATTATGAGAAATGAGAATTTGCGTCATCTCAAAGTGGAGGGTATAGCTTGGATTTAAAAATCAACAAAGCCTCGCTCAACACCCGAGTGGAAAATATCTTACTTCACTATATATCATAGAAATACAGTAGCTCACATCACTACAAGGATCGACAAGATTCTAACCTTTTGAGAAAATTTTAAAGTAAAAATCCAAAATGGAAAAAATGGTTTGAATGAGGTTGATTGACTTTTAGTCTTCTCACAAAAAATGTCAAAGTATGATTAAGTTGGTTAAAATTTGATTAAGAAAATATTTTTGAAAATGCATGGATCTAAGTCCAAGTTTATTATGAAAGTGGTTTAAGTTATAAAACAACAAGGGTTTTGAAGAGGAGAGAGAAGATTTTTGAAATTAAAGAATATGGAGGAGATGAAGGGACTATCCTAAAGCATAAGGTAAAAGCCATGGAAATAACTGTCTAACCAACAAGAAGCCGACGCTTGACATATGAGGTCAATGTAGAATTTCCATCCTTTAGATTGAAACCAAACAAGCAAAGATAGTAAATTTCTTAAGAATACAAAGCTTCAAATACATTAAGTCTTCACAAAAATTGGGCAGAGTAACAACAGTATACAAATGAGTTCCAAGTTGCAGATAAAGCGTATAATTATAATATCCTGCACACAAAGAAAATCAACCCAATATCTTAGGGTAAACCCCAACAACTCCAGAAAAAATAACAATCAGAGCCACAAGGTTTTAAAGGTAGTCAAGGCTTCTAATCCTAAGTCCAAGAGGTCCATAACTCCATAATGCCAAGGATAGTAACAAAATAGTCCAAGTAATATTAAAGTTTTTTATTGTTCAAGTTGGTTATTAAGTATCTTCAAAAAGAAAACGAAAGCTCAAGTGAGAAAAAAGACATAAAGATAAATGCTCAAGTGAGCAAAGATGAAAATAACATGAAATATAAATGATAAAATAAATGGTGCATAAAATAAAGGCATGAGATAAAGGGTATAAAGTAAAAAAAATACATAATAAAAGTCAATTGTTAATGAGTTAGGAATTAGAGGTTACTTGAATGACCATCTTAAAACTTGCATTTGAAAACTCATTAGAAGATTAATAAAATCAAAGCTTCTCAATAACAAGTTTCATTTTCTTTTTGTCAAGTATATCATTCATTTTAAATTCTCGAGGAAACAATAGATGATCAACGATGTTTAAATAATTCACTTAGACCAAATTTATGTTGGTTCATTAGAGGATTGATAAGACCAAAGCCTCCTGACAATGAACTATAGGATCAAAGTTTTCAAATTAACATACTTGGGCTTGCAAACATAAGTTTGGGCCACGAATGATCATTTCTCGAATCAAGACGAAATTTAGCGTTATGTTAAGCAATCGTAAGTGGACTTATATAGAAGTCACACCTATTTTGAGGTCAGTCAATAGCAATCTATGTACCATATATTTGGAGAAATGATATGTAGATCATCCTCTAACAACATGTAGCACAAGTGATAAAGGGATAAGATGGAGAGGGATGGGAAGTATTTAAACCAAAGAATTTAATCAAAACTATCATTAAAATCATTCATCTATTTTGTTGGAGTTAAACTCAACACCCAAGATCCAATGATGTTAATGAAGCTCATGATCAAAAATCACATAGTTCAAGCTCAACCAGAATATATTCAAAAATAAAATTGCATTTAATAAACAAAATAAAAAAATTAAATTTTTTTTAAATTTTTTTTAAATGAAAATAAAAGGCAAAATAACAAACTATATTTAAAGTATCAAATAAAAATTAAAAGAAAATATAGAAAAGCCAGAGATGATCTTAAGTATTTTTACAAAAAATTTAGTAATTTTTTTTTACAATAGAAAAGTATTTTTAAATTATTTAAAATCACTCAAGCAAGTGAAAAATTATTAAAAATAGTAAAATTCGGAATAAAATTCTAGAAACATTCCAGAAAGTCGAAAATAAAGAAAATGATCTTGATGAATTTTTTCAGAATCTAAAAATACCAAAAAGTATTTTTAAACAATTAAAAACAAGTCAAACAAAAAGAAAAAATCATAAAAAATTTCAAATTTGAAAATAAAATTCTGAAAAAATAAAAATCAGAAAGAGAATATTTAAAAATATTTTTGTGAATTGTTTCATAATTTTTGGGTCAAAAATGAATTTTCTATGATTTTTTGAAGTTCAAAATAATTAAATATAAAAAATCAGAAAACAAAAATAAAGCCAAAAAATGTGGACCATTAGATTAATGTTAAAACGTGTCCGTAAGCAGATCCAAGGGATCTGACACGATGTGCATAATATGGTCATCTTTGGAAATCAAACTAAATCTTAATAATTAAAAGCAACAAAAAATTTGGCGCGTTGGATGGAGTCTGACTAATGAAAGTAATCAGATCCAATGGTCCTCAAAACATGCGTATACTAAGATAAGTGCACTGGATAAGATTCAAAAAATCACATGTCTCACTATCATTGGCTGAAGCACGACACGTAGGTCATCTTCAACCTCCATATGCCCTAAACCGGGCTTTCACAAACTGTAAAATTAGAGGATCATACTGTGATATGGTGGGAAGAACTGACTGTTTTTGAAAATGCTGGTTTGCGTTTTACGTTTGTTTTCGCAAAATGTCGCGGTAAGCAAGAGTCGCCACCGACTTTTATTTTATCCAACTTGGAAAGGAAAAAAGCACAGAAAAATTCCTTTTTCGAGATATTTCTGAGTACGGGGGTAGATTTATAGAAAGGGAAGGTATTAGCACCCTTTCTATCAGTAGTTATCTACGGGCTCTTAGGTACTTGCTCATCATTTTCAAAATGTTTTCTTTGTGCTTGTGGGTTTTGAAGAGTCTTGTTTTAACTTCGATTTAACTCTTGTTTCTGTCCTCAAGAGTGTAATGAAGTGTTTTTGAAAACTTGTTTGTAAAAAATGTGTAAGTGTGGAAAAGTTTTGTTTTGGATGAGCAAGTATCTAACAACTATATACCTACTCAAAAAAGGAATCGTTCTATGTTAATTTCCTTTAGACAATGCTATCCCACTATTAGTGAGTAGGTAGCACCGTCGTTGGAGTTTTGAGGGTCAATTTGAACGGGACATACGATCACTAAAGCAATGTTAGGACGCCTTAGCGGTAACCCCAGCGTCTTAGATTATTTATTCGAGGCAACGATATCCGAGGCAACCACTTTGAGGCAACTATGATCTTTTAGACAAGAGGGCGACCTCTAAAACAAACTATACTCAATGACCGTTTACGAAGGCAACCAAGTGGGGTGTACCCTAGGAGTGCGCGTGTGCGAGTATGTCGTTTTCAGTTATTTTTATCTTTGCACATGTTTAGGGTGATCTACTTTGATTTTAAATTAGGCATTCATTCTTATCATGCAAGCCCTATTATCAAACATCTAGCAGTTATGATTTGCAGAAATTAAAGTGCGGAAATTAAATTACAATGGGTCGGGTATTTACATCGCCAAAAGCAACCCTTTGAAAATAAAATAAAGCGGTAAAAATAATAAATGTCCTAATTATTTATTACATCCCGGAAGCAGATACATCAATAATTAAATAAGAAAATATAAATCGCGCGAGTGAAATTAAATCGAATGCGAAATTTAGGGTTTTGACCCTTTTAAAAGAAAATGTTTTTTTGTTGTTTTTATTTTAAGAAAAGAAATTAAATCCTAAATTAAATACTAAATTAGAAATTAAATAAATTAATTAATAAAAAATAATAAATGGCATATTTTTGGAATTTTTGATATTTAAAGAAAAAAATTAAAAATAATTAAGTTAGAGTTAAAACCTAATGATTTCTAATTAATTTTAAATATTTACAAAATAAATTAAAGTTATTCTAGAATTAAAAACCTAATTAATTAATTAAAATTTATTAAATAAAAATAAAGTTCTTAATTTTAATTGGACAAAAATGTTTTTTGTGATTTTTTAATAAAAAAGAAAATTTGTTAGTGGTTAGTAAATTAATTAAATAAAATAAAGTAATTAAATTAAGTAAATAAAAATGTGAGAGAAAGAGAGAATGGGCCTTTTTTGGAGGGTGTAGAAAGCATTTTTGTTGGCCCATTTGAAGCTGATCCGTGTGGACTTTTATGATCCAATGCAGTTGCGTTGACCGATTCCATGGTGTACCTCCACTACTTGACCACCAGATCTGGCCAACTGGCCATCTGGCGCTTTGATAATGAACGTCCATGGTGGAAATTTGGCCCATGCATGCACATGATTATCTGCAGGAAAATAATATTGAGAAAATAGGGGACCTGGGATTCGAACCCAGGTCCTGAAGGGAAATACACGCTATGCTTGCCACCACGCCATGTTGTTTCAATTGTTAGTATGATACAAAATAATTATAATATAATAAAACAAGTTCAAAGGTCAGAAAAAGAAAAAAATGCGCGTTTTATTTGAATCGGCCTATGGATGGATGACACGAATGCTTCTTCTTCCTCTCTCCGTGGCCAAAAACAAAACACCTATACCAACGGACCAAGCTCCGTCGCTACAAGCTTGTTCATCCCTAAAATCATGCACAGGCCATGAAAACAAGTTCTAAGGGCATGGTTGAGTTCGTATAAACCTGTTGATCACAACCATAGCCATTATCATGGTCAATTTCTCCTGAAACAAAAAACCCCAAAAACAAAAACGAAACCCTAACAATGGTGGGTCTCGTTACAGGTCATGGAAACACAATTGAATGATACCAAATGCTTGTAAATGATTTGTAGATTCAGAATATGTTATCAATTCATATCAATCATGCTTAAATTGCAACATATGAAATCAAGAACAGGGCAATGTTACGAATGACTTACACCGCGTATGAGGGTCTGAAAATTTGTTGTCTTGATTGGTTTCGCATCTGGAGATGGCCAGGAAGAGATTGAGACAAGTCTCAAGTCTTGAAAATGCCTCTAGACCTGATTTCGATGTCTCACTTTTTCTTGATTTTTGCCAACTTTGTTATGCCTCAAGAACTGATCTCCCAACCCTTATTCTTGCCTGCACACGACCTTTATGTATTGCTCAATGTATTAGGGTAACAAACTTTGTCCAAATCTTCCTACATTGATGATTGAATATTTGATTTCATCCTCCATTAAAACTTTCCAAAATTGGCTTGATTTCAATCTTTTTGTACTCTAATGCCTTGATACGAGTTTGGTATGGTGCAAGCTGTCCATTGAAACCTATAATCATCAAAAGATCTTTGGTTATCAATATTTTTGATTTTATGTGATTTTATTTGATTTAAAATGAATTAATTCAAATAAAAATCAA
Source organism: Vicia faba (assembly GCA_948472305.1). Classification (NCBI taxonomy): domain Eukaryota; kingdom Viridiplantae; phylum Streptophyta; class Magnoliopsida; order Fabales; family Fabaceae; genus Vicia; species Vicia faba. The sequence goes on from OX451741.1 coordinate 137,538,885, forward strand.
ATTAAATAATGAAAATATGATATGGACACATGGTCAAGGCTAGAGCACGTGGGCAATAATGCAAACTCAAAACAAGTGAAAAAGAATGGGCCCATTTGGCAAAATTTGAAGTTTTGGGCATAGTTGACTTTTGGCAATTTTGCAAAAAGGTCCAACTTCAACAATGCATAACTTCCTCAATTTTGAACTTTTGGAGGGGTTCTTGGACTTTTTAGAAAGCTTGAGATGTCCTCTAATCAACCCGTTTGGTATCATCTCATTTTGATATTCCATTATCAAGTTAGAAGCTTTGACAAAAACGGTGTTTTTGTTGACTTTCAAAAATGACCTATAATGTCAAAAATCATAACTTCTTGTGAGTGCATATTTTGATCTTGGGGTATGAATATGGATTGTAGTTAATTGCATCCTCTTAAAAAAATGAGATTTGGATGGGTCATTTCTCATAAAGTATGAGAAAGTTATGCTTGGTCAAAGTTGAGTTGACTTTTCCTGCAAAACCCTAATTTAGTAACTTTTGAATCTTGATGAATCTTGAGCAATCCTTGATGAATCATGATCAACCCTTGATCAAATGATGAAATATACTTAAAATGAGGATTTTGAAAAAAATATTGAAGTTTGACTGTATGTAGGTTACAGTTGACTTTTGCCCTAGCACAGTCGATTTTTGGACCTTTTGAGCAATTGAATGAGCAAAATTCCTCTGCAAGGCTTGAAACTTGACATGGATGATCTTGAAAACATATTAGGACATTGGTGAGCACTTGGGGTCACTTGGACTCAAGGATATTGATGCAACACAAAACCCTAATTTGAGTAGACTGCCTTAGGAGAGAGCTTGTTTGACCAACTCTTGGGCTATCTTGAGCAACTTGGAGATTTTTCTTGCAATGTTTGGAGAAATATGGGAGGGCAAATTTTGGGGTAAAACACATACCATTACCATTAGATTCGTCACTTCAAGGAGATTCTAGTGGTACCCTCGCACCAAATTTATATAAGCTGAGCAAGGCTTGATTTGGAAAAAACCAGAAAAAATAGTGAGCACGGAAATTCCAAGTATCTCTCTCAATTCTCAAAGAAAATGAAAATCGTAAGAAGTGTGAGAATCAGATAAATGAGTAGGATAGAATCGGGATTTATTTGGTTTAATTTGGTTGAGAATTTTACCTAAACGAAGTAGCAGAAAATTTCTCTGAAACTGGATTTGGTTAGCACGATTTAGGACACTTCAATGCTTGGTTCTTCTTCTGTTAGCTTCTGTGAAGTTCAAGGATAAAGAATCAACAAAGGAATTGGATTTAAAAGTGGAGAAAAGATGAATTTGAAAACTCAGAAAAGTGGGTTATGCAGAGAGTTTGGCAAGGTAATTTTGGTTGTCCAAGATTGAGAGAATGAGAGGAGTGAGATCCTCTATTTATAGGGAATTGAATGGTGCAAAGAATTGAGAGGAAAATTGAAGTTTGGAGGGAAATTGGATGGAGCCCGAAAGTGGAAAATGTGTGACTCCATGTGCATTAAAACTCATCCAATTCCTACATTTTGACCCTTAATTCAACTTTGGGAACTTTGTTAAATATGTTTAATCAAAAATGTGTGCTAATTTGGTGTTTAGAAGCTGAATTATGGATTTCAAATTTTGACTTGGAAGAAAAAAATCAATTTCAAGTAGCTGACTTTGAACTCATGGTGTGTACGATTTAGGGAACCTTAGGACTTGATTCTTGATGCATTGGAAATATGAGGCAACATTCTTTATAATGTGCCAAGAAAGAGATCATTTGGATGCTTGAGCTAGAAGTTGTGCTTGGTCAAAATCAGAAAAAATGAGCTGACTTTTATACTTAGAAAAAATTCTAAGTTTTTCTTCAAAAATGACCTATAATATTTTAATTCCAAACAAGGTCTTATTCCAAAATTTTGCTTTGATAAATGATGTTATCTTGAATTGGACACCTTAAAGAGTATTGTGAAACTTGTATCACTCAAAAATTCCAAATATTGGACAAGTTATGATCCTTTGAATTTGAAGAAAATCCATGAGGTGACCTATAGCCTTTTGAGCTCTTAAGGCATCTTATAACCATTTTCAAGTTTTGCACATAAAAGAAGAGTTGAAGTTCACACTCTTAAGATCATTGTGGAAAAATAATAGGCTCAAGGAGATACAAATTGATCAAGTTATGACCCTTTGAAGTCACATAAGGGAATTTGATGGCCTATCTAGAGGACTTAAAATCTTTCTCAATCATTAGTGATCTTTCGCACAAAATTTGCTTGAAGCTTTTGAAATGATTTGCTGGTAACCATTTAAAGAGAAGCATATCTTTGAAATCACTCAAAAATCCCAAAAGATGGTCAAGATATAGCCCTTGGAAGTTCAAAAACCTAGCCCTTAGAGCATCAAAATGACTTGGGAACCCCTTTCAATTTTGACAATCTTTCTTGTAAAAATACTTTTTCTATGTGAAGAGAAGTTGTTGTGGATTATAATAAGAACCTATAGTTACAATAAACACTTCTAAATGTTGAGAATTTAGGGAGTTATGCATTTGTGATCAAGGAATCAAGAACTTATCCAATTAGGTCAAACTTCTTTAATCAATTCTTGCATCTCTTAACTTTCTTTAGAAAATTGAAGCATGAAGAATCATAGTAGACCTTGTCATGACATTACTTTAAAGCACTCTCAATGATGAAGCTTAAATATCAATGAAGCTTTTTTGAAGAAGGTATGGAAATAAACTCATGAACATATGAATCAACCTGATGAAGTGTGTTGTGCCCTCACCTATAGTATCATCATTAGAGCAAACATTTATTATATTTGTTAGTTAAAAGTTAATCAACACAAGACATATATGACCATAATATACAAATCAAAGTACTTGGTGATCCCTCATGAGCAAACCCTAAGATAGGGAGAAGAACCAAACCCTAGTGTGTGATCTTGATATGATTAAGTTGATATGAGATGATAAAGGGATCTTAGGAGCAAAAATTAGGATATAACAATAACCATTTAATCTCATAATACTAACTAACTTATTTCTACTTTATTGCAGTGGAGATAGCTAATACAATTATTACATAACATTTTCATTTAATATACACTACTATAAAATGGTATTTTAACACGGTTGTAAAATGGATACCATCACGGGTGATGAACTGTAGTAACATAGGGTGTGGTAGTAAGTGTGTTACTTTCCACCACGGGTGTGTGACTGTGGTGAGAAATTAAGTAGTTTAATACATTTCAATATTACCATCTTAATCAACCATGTAAAATGTACAATGGTCATGGGTTTGATTCCAAGCCATACCATGATATATAATATTTGGCACGCACCATTTCACCATGGTTGATTGGTGCAACCATAGTGAAATACTTTGTTATTTTTAAAAAATAATTTTTTAATATTTTATATACGCCCCATTTTTTACTTTGTGTATTGTATATGACATTTTCTACCATAATAGAATATGAACCAACATATGCACACTTTTTTTTAACGAAAATATGGCTTATATGTATACATTTTATGTAAGCACCAAATTATGAATTCAATATAAAAACTAAAACGTTAAACAAATCTAAACATTATTTACATAAAACCCTAAAGTATTGCAAGCATATATAACAAAATAAATGTGATTAGTTTGCCCTATAAATTGCATTTAAGCAAGACATCCAACGTGTACAAACATCTTTCAAGTATTCTTGTGAGATTGGTTTAGTGTCGTTAAACTTATGTATAAAAAATTGAAGGAAATGTAAAATCATTTGAATTAAAATAATAATAAACATTTACGCGTGAAATAAATCATTAATATGTTATTGTAAATATATATACATATTCCCTAGAATTAACAATTCCTGCAGAGACAATATTTATCATGTGTTTCATGACATAGTAACCACATTCCTATCCTTCTGACTATTTCCTCATCTATAAATTTTAAAATTACTTGAATATATAACCACACATGAAATTATAGATAAATGAATATCACAAGTAATCCACTTATCAAAGGCGTATAAAATCTAGGCCTTTTATTTTTAACCTCGTTCAACATATTATTTCATTCCATAAACTTATTTATTGAAAACAATTTAAACATTACACGCTAAGATAATTACAAAGTCAAAGAAAATAATGATAAGAGTCTCATACAATATAAACTTACCTAGAAAGTATTCATCTTTTCTTCAAGTTGTTTGGCTAAGGAACGTATCATAATTACCATACTCTGCCAAAGAGAGATGTGATCAATTGGCAATGACCACCGAATGAACACGAGCATAATTAGTAATTTGTACAATATGAAAAGTAACTATAATAGAGAAATCATAATTTCAAAATTACTCATGAATCGATAAATGGTTCTAAGTAATAGTCTTTATTCCCCTCTCTTAATCATGATGATATGTATGTTTTAATCACTTTTGGAGAATTATCCGTAAATCAAATACTATATGGGTCCAAGAATCCATAAATATATAATTTATTTGATTCTATACAAAAAAGATGCATGTCCCTAAATGGTTAAACGAAATTCAAAAACTAAGTGGGTCTTAACATTAAAATTACTAATGTAGATAAATTTAATATTGACAATTATTAGAATAGAAATTATATTTACGTGCACCACAATTATAGTATCGTTATGTCCAGCCACTCATTTTCAAACAAACAATCATTTATATCTTTAGGGTCAAGATAGAAAACCTATATCTCTTGATCATGCTCTAATTGAACAGGAATGAGTTCTTTAACATCAATAATGAAATATAATTTTCTTAAAGAATCGTCAGGAGGAACCGTCATCTCAGTTTGGGTATGGTTGGATGAACAACTTCCTTTTATGCTCGCACCACCTAAAACAAATCTTTCAGTAAATTCATCATTTTCATTTGTACTCGATTGGACGGTTAAACTCATTGGTGCCAATTTTTGCATCATAAAAACAATAGCAACACAATGCGTAAAAAATATTTATCCTAAAACAACACAAAATAGATTCAACAATATAAACAATTTTTTCACATACCGCATAAAACTCCTCCAACTTTTTCTTGCGAATTTTCTGCTCCCGTGCTAATGCATTTTCCAACTTCTTATCGTACATATCCTCCAACACTTTCTTTTAGGATTCATGCTCCTGTGTTAATTTAGCTTCCAACTGTTTCTTTTGGAATTCTCATTCATGTGCAAGCTTCTTATCAACGAGTTCATCCATCTCTTTCTTTCTTAATTCACTACTCTTTCTCGATGTACCAAAGAATAATCTCAGGTAGATGTCTTCTTCAACACCACATACACATCCATCAAAGCGTTGGTTCTTAACCATTTAAAAAAAACATATAAGCACATATAGAATATTCAACTGTAGTGAAATATGACTTATATTTATTTTAAAAATAAATAAAAATGAATGACATAACTATAATATTAAAAAAATCATAAATTTGCTAGTGTTGGGATTCGAACCCATTACCTTAACGTGATTTCACTACTAGTGTTTAATGTAATCGTGGTATAATCTAAATTATTTTTAATTAAAAATAAATAAATTGACAGTCCCTAATTTTCAAAATGTCACAACAGTCCTTCAATGAACCATACAGTGAAATGGGCGTCATAGTATGTACATTTTATAGTAGTGACAAAAGTTAATCTCTAATAGTGTTCTTATAGCAACAATCAAAATTCTTTTAAAATAGATGTCATTTTTAATTTTTAATATAGTGTTTCCTACTTGAAAAATAATATAATATATTTTGTATTTATACTAACACTAAAAATACACTCTTTATCACACTTTTTACTTAATAATGTTGACACGAGTCTCATTAAATACTAAATAATATATATTTCGAACTGGAGCTAAAACTGGGTAGAAATTCATGAGTTTCTGAAAAAGTAGTCGGAAGATGTGAATAAAATAAAACCTGAAATGAACCGTGTTGGACTTTATATACTGTGACCAGTTAAAATATTCTATGTGTGATACAACATCTTGCATGGGGGTCATCAAATATATCTAGATGAAGGAGGTGATTGTCTGACGGTAATGATCAAGTACACATGTTTTTAGATTGAGCTTCATCATGATTTAACTTTTATGCTTTTGGACTTCTTGGATTTGTGGTCAAATTGGAATAATATAAATCATATATATTTGATGAGAATTATATGATTATTAATATATAAATGTTATACAATTCAAGATGGGAGATGATGAAACTATCGAGAATATGCTCTCAAGATTTTAGACTTTTGTAGTTGGTTTGAAAGTTCTAGATAAAGGCTACACTACTGCAGATCATGTAAAGAACAGCTATAGGTTTCAAACTCTTGTAGCTGGTTTGAAAGTTCCAAAGAAATTGATATCAATGGTGATTGCACTAAAGGTGTCAAGGAATATAAACATAACGACTCTAGAAGAACTTATAAGTTCTTTAAGGAGTCATGAAATAGAGATTGAGGAAGATGAGCCTCTAAAGAAAGAAAGATGTGTTGCTTTTTGTTAATGGAAATAAAAAACTTATTACGGTTCAAATGGTTTCCTAAGCACTGAATGTGTGTTTCGTTTTGTAAGGTAATGGAACTTGAATAGACATGACAAGCTAAATTGTGTTTCTTGAATAAGAATATAACATTTCATCACGGTTGGATAAACCAACCGTGGTGATATCCCATTTATTTTATTTACTTTTACCAAAGCGTTAGTTTTTAACCATTTTAAAATTTATAAAAAAAAAAACATATCAATACATATGGAATATTCAACCGTAGTGAAATATGACTTATATTTATTTTAAAAATAAATTAAAATGAATGACATAACTATAATATTAAAAAAATCATAAATTTGTTAGTGTTGAGATTCGAACCCATTACCTTTACGTGATTTCACTACTAGTGTTTAATGTAATAGTGGTATAATCTAAATGATTTTTAATTAAAAATAAATAAAACGACAGTCCCTAATTTTCAAAATGTCACAATTGTCCTTCAATGAACCATACAGTGAAATGGGCGTCATAGTATGTACATTTTATAGTAGTGACAAAAGTTAATCTCTAATAGTGTTCTTTTAGCAACAATCAAAATTCTTTTAAAATAGATGTCATTTTTAATTTCTAATATAGTGTTTCCTACTTGAAAAATAATATAATATATTTTGTATTCAAACTAACACTAAAAATACACTCTTTATCACACTTTTTTATTTAATAATGTTGACACGAGTCTCATTAAATACTAAATAATATATATTTTGAACTGGAGCTAAAAATGGGTAGAAATTCATGAGTTTCCGAAAAAGTAGTCGGAACATGTGAATAAAATAAAACCTGAAATGAACTGTGTTGGACTTTATATAGTGTGACCAGTTAAAATAGTCTATGTGTGATACAATATTTGGCATGGGGGGCATCAATTATATCTAGATGAAGGAGGTGATTGTCTGACGGCAATGATCAAGTACACATGTTTTTAGATTGAGCTTTGTCATGATTTAACTTTTATGCTTTTGGATTTCTTGGATTTGTGGTCAACTCTGAACAATATAAATCATATATATTTGATGATAATTATATGATTATTAATATATAAATGTTATACAATTCAAAAGTCTATGACAAAAAAATTGTGTTAATAGTGTTAGATCTGTTCATAACCTTATGATTTTTATCGATATAGAAATCAAGAACATAACTCTAAACTAATTCTTATGAGTCAAATATGCCATCAAATAAAATCCCTTAAACCAAACTAGAATTCAATCAGAGAATGAAAGCAGAAGTTTACCTGAGTTTTCCATTGAAATCATTGATGATTTGCAAACATGTGATCTTCTGATTTAGAGTTTCTTAGGGTTCCTTGTGTTGAAAGTATAATTCCTTATGTCGAAGCTGAGTTGTTGCTTGGCACAAGGTGTGTCGAATTAGTGTATCAAAATGCGGAAGAAGTTTTTTACACACATATTTGATTTAGATCTAAAATACATAGTTCAAACAGTCTAACCTAAATCTATAAATAGAGGGAGTAACCCTTATTTTGTAATCAAGTTGTATTCATAGAATTTGTAGTTGCAAGTGAATAAGAAAGTTTTCCACAGTTTGTGGGCAGAGAGTTACTCTGTAGAAACTCTAAATATCTTTTCTTATTTAATTTTCTTTTCTTTTCATTGTCATTGTATGGTGATAACAATCTTGTTCATCAAGATTGGTAGAAATTCATCATAGGAATTGGTGGATTTCCAACATCTGATATCAGGAGCTCTAGTTGAGCGATCAAGGGAAGAAGAAGAGAATTACAATGGTTATGAATCATCCAAACAGACATTTTCCAACAAGTCTTCAAATTCTTAAAGTTGATAACTATGAGAATTGGTGCAAACAAATAAAGGTTATGTTTTGTTGTCAAGATCTTTAGGATCTTATGAAATATGGATTACAACGGCTTAAAGAAGACGCTTCAGAAGAAGAAGAGAGAGAATACAAATAATTAAAGAAGAAAATTTATAAATCTCTCTTTATAATTCATCAATGTCTGAGTCCAGATAATTTTGAAAAGGTTAGTGATGTAGAATCTACAATAGAAGCCCGGGAGATTCTTGAGAAATCTTTTTGGGGTGCAGAAAAGAGAAAGATGTGAAGTTACAAACTCACAAAAGAACATATGAATTGCTTCAAATGGAAGATAACAAGATCATATTTGATTTCTTCACTAGGTTTACAAAACTAGCAAATCAAATCAAGGTTTGTGGAGAGACGCTAACAACAAGAGCAGTTGTTTCAAATATCTTGCGATCTTTGGCTCCAAAGTTTGACCATGTGGTAGTTTTCATAGAAGAGTCGAAGGACATGTCAACTCTGTCGAAGGAATATCTTCAAGGGATACTTGAATCTCATGAATAAAGAATGGCTGAAAGAGTTGCAGGAAAGTCGAAGAGTGATGTGGCTTTGCAGGCTCAATCAGTAAAAGATAAGAAAGGAAAAGGAAAGTGGTTCGACAATAAAGGTAGATAAGGCTACAACAATTCAACTTGTAGAGGAAACCAGCACGAAGAAAACGTGTCAAATCAGATAAGACTATACCAAGGCAACCAAAGATGTGGTGTTGCAAATAGAGGTAGAGGTGGTGGTCGAAAGCCTGACAAGAGTCACATTCAGTGTTTCAACTGTAAGAAAAGTATGGTCATTATTCTAGTGATTGTCCAGAAAAGTGAAAGAATCAAGAAATTGATGCAAAGTTTGCAAAACATGAAGAAGAAGTGATGATGTCGATGGCAACAATAAGAGATGATGATAGATTCAAAGACCAATGGCACTTGGATTTAGGATGCTCATCACACATGTCTGGAAGGAAATATTGGGTTGTCAACATAAAACCCTCGATGAAGAACATGGTGAAATTCGCAAATGACAATATCGTAGAAGCTGAAGGTATTGGTGATGTTATGATTATGAGGAAAGATGGCAAGAAGTCAGTAATTTTAAACATGTTGTACATACCAGGCATGAAGAGTAATTTTCTCAGTATATGGATGTTGGTCGAAAAGAACTACAAAATGTCAATCAAACACAGGACAATGAGATTCGTCGATGCAAATGAAAGGTTAATCTAAAAGGTTCCCATGTCTCAAAATATAACCTTCAAGATTGAACTTAATGTCATGGAGCACAAGTGCCTTTCGACTGTATCTAGAAGAAATGAATGGATATGGAACTATCGACTAGGCCATCTCAACTTCAAAGACATCAGAGATTTGAAGAGAAGAAATATGGTTTCAGAGTTTCCAGAAATCAACTTTCCAAATGAGGTGTGTGAGGAATTTGTGCAGGTGAAGCAGGAAGCAAGTCGAAGGGTATTTTGAAGTCATATACTTTGATGTAAGTGGACCAATCCAGGTGGATTCGAATGGAGGTAACAAATACTTTTTTATATTCATAGATTATTTTAGTCAAAACTGTGGACTTACCTGATCAAGAAGAAAAGTGAAGTGATCGAGGTATTTGCCAAATTTAAGCCTATGGTCGAAAGACAAAGTGGTTGAAAGCTCGAAGTTTTAAGAAGGGATGGTGGTGGAGAATATATTTCGAAAGACTTCGATACATTATGTGAAAAAGAAGGGATTGTGCATGAGGTGGTGGAACCCTTCACTCTACAACATACTGGAACTGTAGAAAGAAATAATTAAACCATCATGAATTTGGTGAGAAGTATGTGGAAAGGTAAGAACTTACCTAAAGAGTTTTGGGGTGAAGTTATGTTAACTGCAACATACATTTTGAGCAGATATCCGACGAAGAAGCTAGAAGGAATTACTCTAGAAGAATGTTGGTCTCGTGTGAAGCCTAGCTTGATTCATATGAAGGTATTTAGATCTATTGCATATAGACATATGCCATATCAGTTGAGAAGAAAACTTGATGACAAGTCAGGTCAGATGATCCTATTAGGATATTATTCGATAGGAGGTTTCAAGTTGTTCAACCCAGTGCACATGCAAATTTTGATCAGCAGGAATGTGATCATAGATGAGCTTAAATAATGGGATTGGACTGAAAATGTTAAGAAATATTTAGTGGTAATCTTACTTGAAGAACTAGAAATTCAAGTCGAAAGAGAAGTTTGACAAGCAAAATTTATAGATCAGCCAAGTATAAGCAGACCTCAAAGAACAAGATGTATGACGGAAAGGTTGTAAGATTGTGTGATTACATCATATGATGTGGTTGATAACGAAGGTGAGCGAGTATATTATGCTTTCTATGCAAATGTCGAACCTGTAAATGCAGTTGAAGCATATAAGGATTCTAAGTGGGTGAAAGCAATGAACGAAGAAGTGAAGTCAATCGAAGACAGTAACACTTGGTTACTTGTTGAATTGCCTCAAGGCAAAAAGGCAATTGATGTCAAGTGGGTATACATAGTGAAGATGAATCACAAAGGGGAAATAACTCGACACAAAGCAAGACTTATGGAAAAAGAATTTCTCCAGAAAGAAGGAATTGACTTCGATGAAGTTTTTGCACCTGTGGCTAGGATCGAAACAATCAGGTTGGTTGTTAGTCTAGAAGAAATGAAAATTTGGAATATATGTCAGATGGACGTGAAGTGTGCATTCCTGAATGGACCCTTAGACGAAGAAGTCTATGTTGTACAACCAGTTGGGTTTGTGAAGAATGAAGAAGAGAGAAAGGTGTACAGGCTACATAAAGTCCTGTATAGATTGAAGTAAGCTCCAAGAGCTTGGAATAAGAAGATAGATAGATTTATAAAGGAAAAGGAATTTGTGAAGTGCACAACTGAACATGAAGTATATGTAAGAAGAAGCAATAATGGATTTCTTATACTATGTCGATGACTTGTTAATAACAAGTAGTTGCAAGAAGGAAATCAAAGACTTCAAAGGTGATCTCAGCAAGGAATTCGAAATTTCGGATCTGGGTGACATTTTATACTTCCTTGGCATCAAATTCTACAAGAGTAGTAGAGGTTTGATGATGAATCAAACAAGATATGCAGGAGAAATTCTCAAGAGATTTTAGATGAAAGAATGCAACTCGACTTCGACACCTGCAGAACCAAGATTGCAACTGTCGAAAGATTCAGAAGAAGATGAACTCGACTTATTGGGTCATTAAGATACCTTTGTCACACGAGGGCTGACTTAGCATACAATGTAGGTATGGTGAGTAGATTCATGCAGAAGCCAAAGGTATCACACCTAGCAGCAGCGAAGAGGATACTGAGGTATCTGAAAGGAAATCTTGACTATGGCATTTTATTTCCTACAACTGATAAAGGAAAAGAATGCAAGTTAGTTAGATACACTGATTCAATTTGGTGTAGTGATGTTGAGGATCAAAAATACACAGCACGATATGTGTTCATGTTATGTGGTGAACTAGTTTTTTCAAGTTTAAGAAAGAAACCAGTAGTGGCATTATTATCGTGTGAACCAGAGTACATGGATGCTTCTCTTTGTGCATCTTAAGCAACATGGATGGTGAACTTGGTCGAAAAAATCACAAGAAAAGATCATGGATCAATTACCATGAAGATCAACAGCATGTCAGCAATCAACCTGGCGAAGAATCCGATAGCACATGGTCGAAGCATGCACATCGAAATGAGGTTTCACTATCTTCGAGAGCAGGTAGCAGATGGGAAGATGAACGTTGAACACTTCCGAATTGAGAATCATATTGCAGACATCATGACGAAGGGTGTGCATGTTGAAGTATTCAGAAGACTAAGAGCTATGATGAATATAGATATCTTAGACACAATGAATTAGGTGGTGTGTTGCAAGCGGAATTCCTTGTGTCGAAGTAGGTTGTTTCTTAGGACAAGGTGTGTCGAATTAGTCTATCAAAGTGTGGAACCAGTTTGTTACACACATATTTGATTTAGATATAAAATAGATAGATTTGATTTAGGTCTAAAATAGACAGATTTGATTTAGTTTTAAAATGGGTATTTTGGGCTTTTATAGTTTTGGGTTTTTGGCTTAGAGAGCAAGCTAACCTAAATCCATAAATAGATGAAGTAACCCTTATTTTGTAATCAAGTTGTATTCATAGAATTTGCAGTTGCAAGTGCATAAGAAAGTTTTCACAATTTGTGGGCAAAGAGTTACTCTCCAAATATTCTAAATCTCTTTTCCTCTTTAATTTTAATTTCTTTTCATTGTCATTGTGTGGTGATAACAATCTTGTTCATCAAGATTAATAGAAGTTCATCATAGGAATTGGTGGATTTCCAACACCTTGAATCTCTTTTGATGAGGGATAAAGAGAGAATCCTTATAAACTGTGTATTTAGACTGCTTTACAAATGGGGGTCATAACCCATAAATAATCTTATGGTTATTTCTTAGTTTTCAATATTCTAATTTGGCCCCTCATCAAATTAGATACTGACTTATGATATCTACAAAAGTGTGGATTTAACCCTTGACCCATAATGGGTACGGACTATGGTTATATATGTATGCGTGCGTGCGTGCGTGCGTGCGTGCGTGCGTGCGTGTGTGTGTGTGTGTGTGTGTGTGTGTGTGTGTGTGTGTGTGCGTGCGTGTGTGCGGGAGGGTGACATATATAGGAAGACTCGGTCATTCATCTGTTTAGGATTTTGAATCAAGTGACAACAATCATTATTCTCAAATCTGTCTACAACAAGTATTGATGTTCTAATTTCATATTACTTTTTAGTAAATTTTTATGCTTACATATGGTATCATAACTCAGATTACATGAGTTAAGACTAATTTTTTGTCGGTAATAGATGATTATGAATTGAGGGTTTAATAAGAATGTTAAACCCACTGTTTCAGAGAAATTATGGATTGTTTAAACGCGATCTTACACCGGTTTACGACGTTGGTGTTTTTACCCAACAACATCAACATGTACCTATCATTTTTTTTAATTATTTATTTATCTAAAAATATAATGGAGAATCCTTATATGATTGTTTAATGCATAGGATTGTATCCCCTAACTTTCAATTCTCTACCTTTCTCTTTATCTCTCTCATAATTTATTTTTTTCTCACATCTTTTTTGCTCTAAAATAAATATTATATATCTTTTGTCTTACTCACTTTTTTGCTTGAAACTTTTGAAATGATTTATTGGTAACCCTTTAAAGAAAAGCATATCTTTGAAATCACTCAAAAATCCTAAAAGATGGACAAGATATAGCCCTTGGAAGTTCAAAACCCTAGCCCTTAGAGCATCAAAATGACTTGGGAACCCCTTTCAATTTTGACAATCTTTCTTGTAAAACTACTTTTTCTATGTGAAGAGAAGTTGTTGTGGATTATAATAAGAACCTATAGTTACAATAAACACTTCTAAATGTTGAGAATTTATGGAGTTATGCACTTGTGATCAAGGAATCAAGAACTTATCTAATTAGGTCAAACTTCTTTAATCAATTCTTGCATCTCTTGACTTTCTTTGGCAAATTGAAGCATGATGAATCATAGTAGACCTTGTCATGATATTAATTTAAAGCACTCTTAATGATGAAGGTTAAATTTCAATGAAGCTTTGTTGAAGAATGTATGAAAATAAACTCATGAACATATGAATCAACCTGATGAAGTATGTTGGGCCCTCACCTATAGTATCATCATTAGAGCAAACATTTATTATATTTGTTAGTTAAAAGTTAATCAACACAAGACATATATGACCATAATACACAAATAAAAGTACTTGGTGATCCCTCATGAGCAAACTCTAAGATAGGGAGAAGAACCAAACCCTAGTGTGTGATCTTGATATGATTAAGTTGATATGAGATGATAAAGGGATCTTAGGGGCAAAGATTAGGATATAACAATAACCATTTAATCTCATAATAATAACTAACTTATTTCTACTTTATTACAGTGGAGATAGCTAATACAATTATTACATAACATTTTCATTTAATATACACTACTATAAAATGGTATTTTAACACGGTTGTAAAATGGATACCATCACGGGTGATGAACTGTAGTAACATAGGGGGTGGTAGTAAGTGTGTTACTTTCCACCACGGGTGTGTGACTGTGGTGAGAAATTAAGTAGTTCAACACATTTCAATATTACCATCTTAATCAACCATGTAAAATGTACAATGGTCATGGGTTTGATTCCAAGCCATACCATGATATATAATATTTGGCACACCCCATTTCACCATGGTTGATTGGTGCAACCATAGTGAAATACTTTTTTATTTTTAAAAAATAATTTTTTAATATTCTATATACGCCCCATTTTTTACTTTATGTATTGTATATGACATTTTCTACCATAATAGAATATGAACCAACATATACACAATTTTTTTAACGAAAATATGGCTTATATGTATACATTTTATGTAAGCACCAAACTATGAATTCAATATAAAAACTAAAACGTTAAACAAATCTAAACATTATTTACATAAAACCCTAAAGTATTGCAAGCATATATAACAAAATAAATGTGATTAGCATGTCCTATAAATCACATTTAAGCAAGACACCCAACGTGTACAAACATCTTTCAAGTATTCTTGTGAGATTGGTTTAGTGTCGTTAAACTTATGTATAAAAAATTGAAGGAAATGTAAAATCATTTGAATTAAAATAATAATAAACATTTATGCATGAAATAAATCATTAATATGTTATTGTAAATATATATACATATTCCCTAGAATTAACAATGCCTGCAGAGACAATATTTATCATGTGTTTCATGACATAGTAACCACATTCCTATCCTTCTGACTATTTCCTCATCTATAAATTTTAAAATTACTTGAATATATAACCACACATGAAATTATAGATAAATGAATGTCACAAGTAATCCACTTATCAAAGGCGTAAAAAATCTAGGCCTTTTATTTTTAACCTCGTTCAACATATTATTTCATTCCATAAACTTATTTATTGAAAACAATTTAAACATTACACTCTAAGATAATTACAAAGTCAAAGAAAATAATGATAAGAGTCTCATACAATATAAACTTACGTAGAAAGTATTCATCTTTTCTTCAAGTTGTTTGGCTAAGGAACGTATCATAATTACCATACTCTGCCAAAGAGAGATGTGATCAATTGGCAATGACCACCGAATGAACACGAGCATAATTAGTAATTTGTAAAATATGAAAAGTAACTATAATAGAGAAATCACAATTTCAAAATTACTCATGAATCGATAAATGGTGCTAAGTAATAGTCTTTATTCCCCTCTCTTAATCATGATGATATGTATGTTTTAATCACTTTTGGAGAATTATCCGTAAATCAAATACTATATGGGTCCAAGAATCCATAAATATATAATTTATTTGATTTTATACAAAAAAGATGCATGTACCTAAATGGTTAAACGAAATTCAAAAACTAAGTGGGTCTTAACATTAAAATTACTAATGTGGATAAATTTAATATTGACAATTATTAGAATAGAAATTGTATTTACGTGCACCACAATTATAGTATCGTTATGTCCGTCCACTCATTTTCAAACAAACAATCATTTATATCTTTAGGGTCAAGATAGAAAACATCTATCTCTTGATCATGCTCTAATTGAACAGGAATGAGTTCTTTAACATCAATAATGAAATATAATTTTCTTAAAGAATCGTCAGGAGGAACCGTCATCTCAGTTTGGGTATGGTTAGATGAAAAACTTCCTTTTATGCTCGCACCACCTAAAACAAATCTTTCAGTAAATTCATCATTTTCATTTGTACCCGATTGGACGGTTAAACCCATTGGTGCCAATTTTTGCATCATAAAAACAATAGCAACACAATGCGTAAAAAATATTTATCCTAAAACAACACAAAATAGATTCAACAATATAAATAATTTTTTCACATACCGCATAAAACTCCTCCAACTTTTTCTTGCGAATTTTCTGCCCTCGTGCTAATGTATTTTCCAACTTCTTATCGTACATATCCTCCAACACTTTCTTTGGGGATTCGTGCTCCTGTGTTAATTTAACTTCCAACTGTTTCTTTTGGAATTATCATCCATGTGCAAGCTTCTTATCAACGAGTTCATCCATCTCTTTCTTTCTCAATTCATTACTCTTTCTCGATGTACCGAAGAATAACCTCAGATAGATGTCTTCTTCAACACCACATACACGTCCATCAAAGCGTTGGTTTTTAACCATCTTAAAAAAACATATCAGCACATATAGAATATTCAACCGTAGTGAAATATTACTTATATTTATTTTAAAAATAAATAAAAATGAATGACATAATTATAATATTAAAAAAATCATAAATTTGCTGGTGTTGGGATTCAAACCCATTACCTTTATGTGATTTCACTACTAGTGTTTAATGTAACAGTGGTATAATCTAAATGATTTTTAATTAAAAATAAATAAAACGACAGTCCCTAATTTTCAAAATGTCACAATTGTCCTTCAATGAACCATATAGTAAAATGGGCGTCATAGTATGTACATTTTATAGTAGTGACAAAAGTTAATCTCTAATAGTGTTCTTATAGCAACAATCAAAATTCTTTTAAAATAGATGTCATTTTTAATTTTTAATATAGTGTTTCCTACTTGAAAAATAATATAATATATTTTGTATTTATACTAACACTAAAAATACACTCTTTATCACACTTTTTATTTAATAATGTTGACACGAGTCTCATTAAATACTAAATAATATATATTTTGATCTGGAGCTAAAAATGGGTAGAAATTCATGAGTTTCCGAAAAAGTAGTCGGAAGATGTGAATAAAATAAAACCTGAAATGAACTGTGTTGGACTTTATATACTGTGACCAGTTAAAATAGTCTATGTGTGATACAATATTTTGCATGGGGGGCATCAATTATATCTATATGAAGGAGGTGATTGTCTGACGGCAATAATCAAGTACACATGTTTTTAGATTGAGCTTCGTCATGATTTAACTTTTATGCTTTTGGATTTCTTGGATTTGTGGTCATCTCTGAACAATATAAATCATATATATTTGATGATAATTATATGATTATTTATATATAAATGTTATACAATTCAAAAGTCTATGACAAAAAAATTGTGTTAATAGTGTTAGATCTGTTCATAACCTTATGATTTTTATCGATATAGAAATCAAGAACATAACTCTAAACTAATTCCTATGAGTCAAATATGCCATCAAATAAAATCCCTTAAACCAAACTAGAATTCAATCAGAGAATAAAAGCAGAAGTTTACCTGAGTTTGCCATTGAAATTATTGATAATTTGCAAACATGTGATCTTCTGATTTATAAAGTTTCTTAGGGTTCCTTGTGTTGAAAGTGTAATTTCTTGTGTCGAAGCTGAGTTGTTGCTTGGCACAAGGTGTGTCGAATTAGTCTATCAAAATGTGGAAGCAGTTTTTTACAAACATATTTGATTTTGATCTAAAATACATAGTTCAAATAGTCTAACCTAAATCTATAAATAGAGGGAGTAACCCCTATTTTGTAATCAAGTTGTATTCATAAAATTTGTAGTTGCAAGTGAATAAGAAAGTTTTCCACAGTTTATGGGTAGAGAGTTACTCTGTAGAAACACTAAATCTCTTTTCTTATTTAATTTTCTTTTCTTTTCAATTGTCATTGTATGGTGATAACATTCTTGTTCATCAAGATTGGTAGAAATTCATCATAGGAATTGGTGGATTTCCAACATCTTATATCAGGAGCTCTAGTTGAGCGATCAAGGGAAGAAGAAGAGAATTACAATGGTTATGAATCATCAAAACAAACATTTTCCAACAAGTCTTCAAATTCTTAAAGTTGATAACTATGATAATTGGTTCAAACAGATGAAGGTTATTGTGATCGGTGGGAATAGAACTGACTGTTTTTTAAGTTGGTTTCGCGTATGTCGCAGTAAAGCAAGAGTCGCCAGTTCTGTGATCGGTGGAAATAAAACTGACTGTTTTTTAAGCTGGTTTCGCGAAATGTCGCGGTAAGCAAGAGTCGCCACCGTCTTTTATGTTCTCCAACATGGAAAGGACAAAAGCACAGCAAAATTCCTTCTTTGAGAATGTTTCTCGGTTCGGGAGGTAGATTTATAGAAAGGGAAGGTGTTAGCATCCTTTCTATCTGTGGTTATCCACGGGCTCTTAGGTACTTGCTCTTATGTTTTCAAAATTTGTTTTCTTTTCAAGTGTGTGTGGGTTTTGAAAAAAGTTCGTTTGAAAACTTCTAGGTAACTCTTGTATCGGTCCTCAAGAGTGTATGAAGTATTGTTTGAAAACTTTTTGAAAGTGTAAGGTGTGAAAAGTATTTTGTTTGTTTTGAAAAGAGCAAGTACCCATGAGTCATCTACCTACCCTAAGGAATTAAGTTGTGTAAGAGTCCTTTAGATAGTACTATCCCACCATTGAGAGGTAGGTAGCATCATCGTTGGAGGTGTTCGGGTCAATTCGATTATCGGGACAGTGTGGTCACCGAAGCAATGGTAGGACACCTTAGAAGTAACCCTAGTGTCCTAGATCCTTTTTTTATCCGAGGCAACCGTTTCGAGGCAATTGGATCTTTAGACAAAGGGTGACCTCTAAGACGTCCTATACTTGATGACCACGTTTCGAGGCAACGAGTGAAGCGTACCCTAGAAGCGGCATGTGCTTTGTGTGTTGTTTTTCAGTTAATGTTTTTGTACATGTTATTTGTGAGCTACGGATTATTTTTATTTACATACATTCTTTCATGCATTGTTAACAGTTAGGGGTGCAGAAGGTAAATTGCCGAAATATAAATTCTACGCTATTACAAGGCGCGGGTCTATACATCGCCAAAAATACAAAGACCCGTTTTGGTAAATAAGTACGAGAAATTAAATAAAGCGATAAACCTAATTACTATTACATTCTTGGAAGCAATTACATAATAATCAAAATAAAATGCGCGCGAATAAAAATTAATCGGGAATGCCTTAAGGGTTTTGACCCTTTTAAGAAAAGAATTGAATTTTTTTGTCTTTTTTTTGAATTAAATGCAATTAATTAAATAAAGCCTAATTACTAATTAATTAATTTATTAAAAGAAAATATTTTTTGTGTTTTTATGTTTTTAATGAAATAAAATAAAAATGAATTAAAATTAAAAGTTAATAAAATCTAATTCTAAATTTATTTTAGTTATTAAAAAAATTATTAAAATTGCCTAATTAAACTAATTAATTAATTATAATTTAATTACAAAACAATGAATTAAAGTGAAATTAATAAATAAGAATAATAAAAATATTAGTTTTTTTGATTTTTTTTGTTTATGAAAATAATTATCTATGAATTAAATAATAATAATAGTTAATAATAATAATTAGTTAAAAGAAAATAAAAAAGGAAAAGAAAACAAAAGAAAATATGAAAGAACCATGGGGGTGTTGGCCCAGGTATGGAGGCTTGAAATATGCTGGAAATAGGTTTTCAGTTTGTGATTTTTCTCTTGAAAAATGAAATTTGCTTTTGCCGTTTGGAGTGTTTCTAGGTCGTGAATTGTGTTGGGAAAGCTTGCATATGTGTTTTGTAATGAGTATCCATCAATATAATGAACAATAAACCAATGCAATTATGCTTTTGATTTTGCCATGAACACCATTTAAACAACTTGCCATTTTTTGTCAAAATTTGAATTTCTTGCTTGGAATAGGCCTTGCACGAATTTGGAATGTACTTCATGGTGTATCAAAGCTATTCAAGCCACAAAATATCCTTCCATTAATTTTCTTGATTTTCATTTGAATTTTAAAGATTTAAAATGAATTAAATCAAATAAAATTAAATAAAAATGGAAAAATTAATTTTTAATCTTGAAATAAATTGTGGGACACGTGGGAAGCATGGTCAAGCTGAACCAAGTGAAAAAAGTGGGCCCCTTTTGTCAAAAATGAAGTTTCAAGGATAATTGACTTTGGCCATTTCACAAAAATTTCCCAACTTCTCCAATGCATATCTTGCTCAATTTTGAAGCTATGAACATGTTCTTGGACATTTTGGAAAGGTCTTGAAGTCCTCTAACCAATGTCTTTGGTCCCATGTCATTTTTATTTACCAATATCAAGTTATGGTCTTTGACTTAAAATGCCTTTTTGTTGACTTTTGAAAATGACCTATAATGTTGAAATTGATAACTTTTTGTGAGAGCATTTCTTGGACTTGGAATGTGAAGATGAGTTGTAGGAAATGTCCTCCCCTTCAAGATGAGCATTGGATGAGATTTTTCTGATGAACCATGAAAAAGTTATGCCTTGGTCAAGTTACAGTTGACTTTTCAGCTGTCCAAAAATAGAAACTTTTGCATCTTGATGATTTTTGAGCCATTCTTGGGGGATCATGGTCAATACTTGAACAAATGATGATTTTGGCTTCAAAATAAGATGTTGACCAAAAATTTTGACTTTTGATTGCCAAATGACCATTTTGCCCCTACAGTTGATTGTGAAGCAATTAGGGTTTTTGACTGTGCAACTTGACCTTGTGAGCCTTGAAACTTGACATGTAGGTGCTTGACAATGTATATGAGCATATGTGACTTGATTGGGCCCTTAAAAACCTCAACTTCCTTGCAAGAACCAAAACCCTAATTTGACTGGCTTTAGCAGAGTGGTTGACTGTGTAGCCCTTGAGTAGACTTGAGATGATGCTTGTCAAAACTTTAAAGAATATGGGAGGGCAAATTTTGGGGTACAACAGTTATATTTTATTGTCAAGATCTTTAGGATCTTATGAAATATGGATTACAACGGCTTGAAGAAGACGCTTCAGAAGAAGAAGAGAGAGAATACAAATAATTAAAGAAGAAAATTTATAAAGCTCTCTTTATAATTCATCAATGTCTGAGTCCAGATAATTTTGAGAAGGTTAGTGATGTAGAATCTACAATAGAAGCCCGGGAGATTCTTGAGAAATCTTTTTGGTGTTCAGAAAAGGAGAAAGAAGTGAAGTTACAAACTCACAAAAGAACGTATGAATTTCTTCAAATGGAAGATAACAAGAGCATATCTGATTTATTCACTAGGGTTACAAAACTAGTAAATCAAATCAAGGTTTGTGGAGAGACACTAACAACAAGAGCAGTTGTTTCAAATATCTTGCAATCTTTGGCTCCAAAGTTTGACCACATGGTAGTTGTCATAGAAGAGTCGAAGGACATGTCAACTCTGTCGAAGGAATAGCTTCAAGGGATACTTGAATCTCATGAATAAAGAATGGTTGAAAGAGTTACAGGAAAGTCGAAGAGTGATGTGGCTTTGCGGCTCAATCAGTAAAAGATAAGAAAGGAAAAGAAAAGTGGTTCGATAATAAAGGTAGAGGAGGCTACAACAATTCAACTTGTAGAGGAAACCAGCACGAAGAAAACGTGTCAAATTAGAGAAGACTATACCAAGGAAACCAAAGAGGTGGTGTTGCAAATAGAGGTAGAGGTGGTGGTCGAAAGCCTGACAAGAGTCACATTCAGTGTTTCAACTGTTAGAAAAGTATGGTCATTATTCTAGTGATTGTCCAGAAAAGTGAAAGAATCAAGAAATTGATGCAAAATTTGCAAAACATGAAGAAGAAGAGATGATGTTGATGGTAACAACAAGAGATGATGATAGATTCAAGGACCAATGGCACTTGGATTTAGGATGCTCATCACACATGTTTGGAAGGAAATATTGGGTTGTCAACATAAAACCCTCGATGAAGAACATGGTAAAATTAGCAAATGACAATATCGTAGAAGCTGGAGGTATTGGTGATGTTATGATTATGAGGAAAGATGACAAGAAGTCAGTAATTTTAAACGTGTTGTACATACCAGGCATGAAGAGTAATTTTCTCAGTATAGGGATGTTGGTCGAAAAGAACTACAAAATGTCGATCAAACACAGGACAATGAGATTCTTCGATGAAAATGAAAGGTTAATCTAAAAGGTTCCCATGTCTCAAAATATAACCTTCAAAATTGAACTTAATGTCATGCAGCACAAGTTCCTTTCGACTGTAGCTAGAATAAATGAATGGATATGGCACTATCGACTAGGCCATCTCAACTTTAAAGACATCATAGATTTGAAGAGAAGAAATATGGTTTCAAAGTTTCCAGAAATCAACTTTCCAAATGACGTGTGTGAGGAATTTGTGCAGGTGAAGCAGGAAGCAAGTCGAAGGGTATTTTTGAAGTCATATACTTTGATGTAAGTGGACCAATCCAGGTGGATTCGAATGGAGGTAACAAATACTTTTTTATATTCATAGATGATTTTAGTCAAAACTATGGACTTACCTGATCAAGAAGAAAAGTGAAGTGATCGAGGTATTTGCCAAATTTAAGCCTATGGTCGAAAGACAAAGTGGTTGAAAGCTTGAAGTTTTAAGAAGGGATGGTGGTGGAGAATATGTGTCGAAAGACTTCGATACATTATGTGAAAAAGAAGGGATTATGCATGAGTTGGTGGCACCCTTCACTCTACAACATACTGGAACTGTAGAAAGAAAGAATTAAACCATCATGAATTTGGTGAGAAGTATGTGGAAAGGTAAGAACTTACCTAAAGAGTTTTGGGGTAAAGTTGTGTTAACTGCAACATACATTTTGAACAGATGTCCGACGAAGAAGCTAGAAGGAATTACGCCAGAAGAATGTTGGTCTAGTGTGAAGCCTAGCTTGATTCCTATGAAGGTATTTGGATCTATTGCATATAGACATGTGCCATATCAGTTGAGAAGAAAACTTGATGACAAGTCAGGTCAGATGATCCTAGTAGGATATTATTCGACAGGAGGTTTCAAGTTGTTCAACCCAGTGCACATGCAAATTTTGATCAGCAGTAATGTGATCATAGATGAGCTTAAATAATGGGATTGGACTGAAAATGTTAAGAAATATTTAGTGGGAATCTTACTTGAAGAACCAAAAATTCAAGTCGAAAGAGAAGTTTGACAAGCGGAAGTTATAGATCAACCAAGTATAAGCAGACCTCAAAGAACAACATGTATGACAACAAGGTTGCAAGATTGTGTGATTACATCATATGATGTGGTTGATAACGAAGGTGAGCGGGTATATTGTGCTTTCTATGCAGATGTCGAACCTGTAAATGCAGTTGAAGCATATAAGGATTCTAAGTGGGTGAAAGCAATGAACGAAGAAGTGAAGTTAATCAAAGAGAGTAACACTTGGTTACTTATTGAATTGCCTCAAGGCAAGAAGGAAATTGATGTCAAGTGGGTATACAAAGTGAAGATGAATCACAAAGGGGAAATAACTTGATACAAAGCAAGACTTATGGAAAAAGAATTTCTCCAGAAAGAAGGAATTGACTTCGATGAAGTTTTTGCACCTGTGGCTAGGATCGAAACAATCGGTTTGGTTGTTGGTATAGAAGAAATGAAAATATGGCATATATGTCAGATGGACGTGAAGTGTGCATTCCTGAATGGACCCTTAGACGAAGAAGTCTATGTTGTACAACCGGTTAGGTTTGTGAAGAATGGAGAAGAGAGAAAGGTGTACAGGCTACATAAAGTCCTGTATAGATTGAAGCAAGCTCCAAGAGCTTGGAATAAGAAGATAGGTAGCTTTCTAAAGGAAAAGGAATTTGTGAAGTGCACAACTGAATATGAAGTATATGTAAGAAGAAGCAATAGTGAATTTCTTAAACTATGTCGATGACTTGTTAATAACAAGTAGCTGCAAGAAGGAGATTGGAGACTTCAAAGGTGATCTCAACAAGGAATTCGAAATTTCGGATCTGGGTGACATTTTATACTTCCTTGGCATCAAATTCTACAAGAGTAGTAGAGGTTTGATTATGCATCAAACAAGATATGCAGGAGAAATTCTCAAGAGATTTGAGATGAAAGAATGCAACTCGACTTCGACACCTGCAGAACCAAGATTGCAACTGTCGAAAGTTTCAGAAGAAGATGAACTCGACTTATTGGGTTATTAAGATACCTTTGTCACACGAGGGCTGACTTAGCATACAATGTAGGTATGGTGAGTAGATTCAAGCAGAAGCCAAAGGTATCACACCTAGTAGCAGTGAAGAGGATACTGAGGTATCTGAAAGGAAATTTTGACTATGGCATTTTATTTCCTACAACTGATAAAGGAAAATAATGCAAGTTAGTTAGATACACTGATTCAATTTGGTGTAGTGATGTTGAGGGTCAAAAATCCACAGCACGATATGTGTTCATGTTATGTGGTGCACTAGTTTCTTCGAGTTTAAGAAAGGAACCATTAGTGGCATTATTATCGTGTGAACCAAAGTACATGGATGCTTCTCTTTGTGCATCTTAAGCAACATGGATGGTGAACTTGGTCAAAAAAATCACAAGAAAAGATTATGGATCAATTACCATGAAGATCGACAGCATGTCAGCAATCAACCTGGAGAAGAATCCGATAGCACATGGTCGAAGCATGCACATCAAAATGAGGTTTCACTATCTTCGATAGCAGGTAGCAGATGGGAAGATGAACGTGGAACATTGCCGAATTGAGAATCATATTGCAGACATCATGACTAAGGGTGTGCATGTTGAAGTATTCAGAAGACTAAGAGCTATGATGAATATAGATATCTTAGACACAATGAATTAGGTGGCGTGTTGCAAGCGTAATTCCTTGTGTCGAAGTAGGTTGTTTCTTAGGACAAGGTGTGTAGAATTAGTCTATCAAAGTGTAGAACCAGTTTGTTACACACATATTTGATTTAGATATAAAATAGATAGATTTGATTTAGCTCTAAAATAGATAGATTTGATTTAGTTTTAAAATGGGTATTTTGGGCTTTTATAGTTTTGAGTTTTTGGCTTAGAGAGCAAGCTAACATAAATCTATAAATAGATGAAGTAACCCTTATTTTGTAATCAAGTTGTATTTATAGAATTTGCAGTTGCAAGTGCATAAGAAAGTTTTCACAATTTGTGGGAAAAGAGTTACTCTTCAGAAATTCTAAATCTCTTTTCCTCTTTAATTTTCTTTTCTTTTCATTTTCATTGTGTGGTGATAACAATCTTGTTCATAAAGATTAATAGAAGTTCATCATAGGAATTGGTGGATTTCCAACACCTTGAATCTCTTTTGATGAGGGACAAAGAGAGATCCTGATAAACTGTGTATTTAGACTGCTCTACAAATGGGGGTCATAACCCATAAATAATCTTATGGTTATTTCTTAGTTTTCAATATTCTAATTTGGCCCCTCATCAAATCAGATACTGACTTATGATATCTACAAAAATGTAGATTTAACCCTTGAACCATAATGGGTAGGGACTATGGTTATATATATATATATATATATATATATATATATATATATATATATATATATATATATATATATATATATATATATATATATGTGTGTGTGTGTGTGTGTGTGTGTGTGTGTGTGTGTGTGTGTGTGTGTGTGTGTGTGTGTGTGTGTGTGTGTGTGTGTGTGTGTGTGTGTGTGTGTGTGCGCGCGCGCGCGCGCGCGCGCGTGCGTCTGTGCGTCCGTGTGTGTGTGTAATCACGAAATCAGAAATAGAACTGACGACTCCACAGCCTTCCCCATTGAGAGTTGTGAACGAGAGGGTGACATATATAGGAAGATTCAGTCATTCATCTGTTTAGGATTATGAATCAAGTGACAACAATCGTTATTCTCAAATCTGTCTACAACAAGTAAGTATTGATGTTCTAATTTCATATAACTTATCAGTAAATTTTTATGCTTACATATGGTATCATAACTTAGATTACATGAGTTAAGACTAATTTTTTGTCGGTAATAGATGATTATGAATTGAGGGTTTAATAAGAATGTTAAACCCACTGTTTCAGAGAAATTATGGATTGTTTAAACGCGATCTTACACCGGTTTACGACATTGGTGTTTTTACCCAACAACATCAACATGTACCTATCATTTTTTTAATTATTTATTTATCTAAAAATATAAAGGAGAATCCTTGTATGATTGTTTAATGCATGGGATTGGATCCCCTAACTTTCAATTCTCTACCTTTCTCTTTATCTCTCTCATAATTTATTTTTTCTCACATTTTTTTTCTCTAAAATAAATATTATCTATCTTTTGTCTTACTCACTTTTTTTTTTTCTCCTAAAGACACTCTAACTTATCCTCCATAAAGTTAGAGATCCTTACCCATAACATATGCTTATCTACTGTTTTATATAAAGGCCATGGAACAAATCATGACTACGTACAAGTTAAGATTTTACTTCAGTTGAATTGTGATGCCTCACATATTGATATATATTCCTTTTAATTAATTTCAACGTGATGCACTATATACTGAATCATTGAATTTTTTAACCCCAAAATTTTCAACTATTGTTCACGTTAATTAAACAATAGTCATATTCTTTGATCATGTGGGAAATAATGTGTGTTTCCTCATTCCACTTTGTAATGCACGATGGTAAGGCTCTTTGATTTTAGAGATAATTTATAATATTTAATAAAGATTATTTTAATCTTTTAACACAATTTCTCTCTCTTTTTTTGCAATATTATTTCCTACTTTTAATTTTTAATAATGTTGTTTGCTAGTGTATTAAAATACAATTAATTTTGAGATTTGAAATTTACTTTTCTATATTCTTCTTTTGGGTGTAAGTGTAAAGCTATTATACAAGCTTTTTTTTCACAAGTGTAAATGTGTTTCTTTCGCGTGAATATGATTTTTTAGAGGTTTTTTTTCACAAATGTAAATGTGTATTTTTGAAATTTTTTACTATTTTATCATCTTTTTATATAATAAATCTCAATATACTATCCTCTTCATTCAATAATTTTAATCTATTATTTTTTTAAATAAATTTTATTTTTGTCATAAAACATCTGTCAAGTGAATAGACATAACTGTTGTAAATTTTTATCATCTGCAAAAATATTAGACGGAAGTGTTGAAATTTATAGAAGATCTGTGTATTGAATGGACGAAAGAGTTCTAATATTATATTTAAAAAAATGACATATAAACAGTTTCTTCAGTCTAATAGACATATCATATAAATTAAAGATCATCCGTCTATCTAATGAACAAAATTTCTTGATTCTACACAACACACAAATAGAACCTCTCGAATTATATCAATTTCTTTTGGCTTGTGTCTCTCTCTATTTCATTTTTTCCTTAGAACAACCATGGCATGAAACAATCAAAGCAGTCTACACTTTTTCAACACCTCATATTTTTTTCCATCAAGACAATTAAGATTGTTATAATTTTATTATGGTTTTAAAGTAATAAATTATAAAAGGATTAATTAGTAAAGATATCTTCTAAAATAATGGTAGAGAATGGCTAAATAAAAGTATATATAACTATATTTAAATAATAAAATAAAATATTAAAAAAATGTTATTTAATTATAGTTTTTCAAAAAAGTAATCAATTTTAAAATTCTAACTATAGTTAAGTAGATTGAACTATACATTAAAAACTAGACATTAAAATAATAAATTAAATATTTATCACTAATAAATGTTAAAAAAATAAATAAACTATATGTCATTACTTACAAAAATATGTGACATAACGATCAATAATTAAATACAGGTAAAAAAATATGAGACATATATTTATTAATGAAGAATAATATGATAGTACGTTTTATTTTCTCCTAATAAGAAAATTATATTACCGGAAAAATGAAGCTATTGATTTATCAATTCACTATATAAGTAAATATATTAGCTATTGATTTATCAATTCACTATATAAGTAAATAAAATATATTGTTGATCTGAATATTTTTTAATTATCTTATTTTATTAAATGGAAATAATTTTACAAAAATAAAAATAATGTCAAAACAAAAGATATATGTATTTCTTTTAAAAATAGTAGAAATATGAAGTTATGAATAAAAAATTTGAATATTGATGTGAACATGAATTTATTGATCATATTATTGAATATTAACGAAAATAAGAAATTACTGTTCAAAATATTAAATATTGACGGGAACATGAAATTACTGAACAAAATATTAAATATTAATGGGAACATGAAGTTATTGATCAAAATATCGATTATTACCGGGAACATGAAGTTACTGATCAAAATATTGAATATTAACGAGAACATGAAGTTACTGATCAAAATATTGAATATTAGCTTGAACATGAAATTATCGATCAAAATATTTTTCCATTAATCATGTATTCAATTAACTATTTTTCAATAATCATACAAAATAATGACATTACAGTATACCACACCAATATTTGTGCGAACACATGGGTATCTCACTAGGAGAGAGTTTGCTCACCATTCTTTTAAAAACAAAAGTGTGTGTAACATACCAGTACTCGTGTGAACGCACGAGTAACACACTGATAAGTGCAAATTATAGCTATTTTTGTATATACTTTTTGTTGCTCTTATTGACTCTTTGTTGTTAATATCGGAAAAATAACCTAACTTTTGTGTAAATACGTTTAGTTTGTATATAATTGAGTTTTTGATTCATTTGTATATTGTTTGATAGTTTTTCAGTCATTTTATAGATATTTGAGCATTGTTGGAGAATTGAGTAATAAAAGCTCCAAGATGCATTTTTGGAACAATAAAAGGAACAAGGCAAAAAAAAAAAGCGAAAGAAATAAAGAAGTTGAGTTTTATTGTTTTGTCACTTGCGTCGGGTAAAGCTCGGGCGAGCTGAGCGTCGGGCGAAGCCAGGGCAAGCTGAGCACAGGGCGTGGCAGGAGCGGTGTGAAATGAGAAAAATCTTGATGCTTTTATATTGGCCTCACGTGTGTAGCACTGAGCGAGACTTGAGGACAGCGTCTGGCGATGGTTGTGAGCGTCGGGCGGTGGTAGATATTTTTTCTAGCTTACGTGTGTGACGCAGGCTGAGTGGGTGAGTAAAAGGGAAACGTTAGGCGGTTGTTTTGAGCGTCGTGTGGTGCGTGTTTGATCCAATTTTGTATTTAGGTTGTAAAAACACATTTTTTAGGGATTGTTTTGGAGTTTTTATTCCCAAAATTCATCACCCTCATTTTTCAGTAGATTAACTTAGAAAACAATAATGGAGCTTGCATACAGATGATCTGGAGTGAATTTCTCATTGATCGACACTGGCAAATCGAGAGATTTATGGTTCATTTCTATTCTGCTTTGAGTATTCTTCATTTGTTGAGTTTGTATATGTATTTACTTTGAACTTATGTATATTTGTTTCCCATTACGTTGTATAAAGTTTGCTTTACAAATCTTTATCGATTATTATCTTGGACTTTTGCTATGTGCTTTTGAGTTTGGGTTGTTATAGACATATACTACTCAAATTCTTATCTAGGATGATTATCTAATAGTATCTAGATTTTAGAGATAGATTTAGAGCTATTCTTCACTTGGGTGTATGTTACTAATGCCTCTATATTGGTTGTGTTATGCTGAGAGATCGTCGACGCAATTAGCACGATTGACTTCTGTGTTGTTGAGGTTGGCTAACTTGAGAGATCACATTTGAGATGATATAATGGGTATTGTATTTGATACGTGATGACATTGACAAGTCTTGTAGGTTGAGTATAACTGGTAGATAGGTTTAAAATTGTGAGGAGTGAATTATATGCATGCTTGATAAGTCTCTTCTCCGAAGAATGAATTCTTTTCCTATTAATAACATTTAACTCCTGCATTTACTTTAAACCCATTTAAAATCAAACTCATTAACAAGAGATTTGTCAAACAACAGTTCATTAGCACTAATATCTGTGGAGACGATTTAGTATAACCTATATCACCCTAAATAAATAATTATTTCTTTTGTTGCTTTACCGCTTCAGCAAAATGGCGTTGTTGGGGAATTGGTGTTTTTATAACACCACATTGTGATAGTTTCTTTGTTTTTAAGTTTTGCACATCATGTTCATATTATCTATATGATGTAATTATAATTATACATATATATTTGTGCATTTATACTTGTAAATTTAGTGTATATATTTGTTTCTTTTCACTTTTGCTAAGTGTTTGGTTAGGTGTCATCATCGGTGGAAAGAAAGAAGAAAATTGAAAAAGCTTTGAAAAATAGAAAAAGAAAGAAGAAAGAGAAAGAAGAAGAAAAGAAAAAGAAAGAAAAAAATTTAAAAAGCTTTGAAAAAGAAAAACAAAAAGATATGAAATAAAGTTGGGTTAATAAGTATTCTGATTGATTTGTGAAATTTCGGATCATGAAGAAGTTGATTGAAATTTTGTGTTTGAACTTTTGTGAGCTGATCACTCCCTTAGATTTAAGCGAGTTTTTGTTTCGATTAGCTTTAGGACTTAGCCCTTATTTTTTTAACCAAGCCACATTACAACCTTGAAAAGCCCTTGTGATTCTTGC
Organism: Vicia faba; assembly: GCA_948472305.1. NCBI lineage: Eukaryota > Viridiplantae > Streptophyta > Magnoliopsida > Fabales > Fabaceae > Vicia > Vicia faba. The sequence goes on from OX451741.1 coordinate 137,569,788, forward strand.
CTTTATATTTTTAATATATTTTGGATGAACGCATAATTTAGTCTTTTGTTTGCAAGATTGTTGGATGAGTGTCTTGTCTCTCACTTTTATGTGTTCTTCATCTACTGATTAAATTTTACTAGGCGTGATTCATATTAAAGCTTGTTTTGTCATAAAATGTTTAGTGTGATTTTTATACTTAGGATTAATTTCGTTTACATGTTGTCGTTGTAGGATTGTGGTAAGTTTTACCTTGCGTGTGCGTTTTTGTTTAAACCATACATTTGTTTTTGTTTTTCAAACCTCTTGATTCATTAATCTTTGGTTCATTACTTTTGCTTCTTTAAGTTTGTTTGGCCTTGTTTAAGGACAAACAAGTTCAAGTTGGGGAGAGTTTGATAAGTGCAAATTGTAGCTATTTTTGTATATATTTTTTGTTTGCACTTATCGACTCTTTGTTGTTAATATCAGTTGAATAACCTGACTCTTGCGTAAATATGTTTAGTTTGTACATAGTTTAGTTTTTGGTTCATTTGTGTATTGTTTGATAGTTTTCCATTCATTTTGTAGGTATTTGAGCATTGTTGGAGCATTGATTAATAAAATCTCCAATATGCATTTTTGGAACAATAAAAGGAACAAGGCAAAGAAAGGAAGCCAAAGAAATAAAGAAGTTGAGTTTTTCTATTTTGTCACCTGCGTCGGGTAAGGCCAGGCCGAGCCGAGCGCCAGGCTGAGCGTTGGGCGAAGCCAGGGCGAGCTGAGCGCCGGAAAAGGCAAGAGCCGTGCGAAATGATAAAAATCCTGATGCTTATGTCTTGGCCTCGCGTGTGTAGCGCCCAGCGAGACTTGATGCCAGCGTCGAGCAGTGGTTGTGAGCATCGGGCGGTGGTAGATATTGTTTCCAGCTTGTGTGTATGGTGCAGGCTGAGTGGTTGAATAAAAGGGCAACGCCAGGTGGTTGTTTTAAGCGTCAGGCAGTGAGTGTCTGATCCAATTTTGTATTTAGGTTGTAAAAACACATTTTTTTTAGGGATGGTTTTGGGGTTTTTATTCCCAAATTTCATCACCCTCATTTTTCAGTAGATTAGCTTAGAAAACAACAATGGAGCTTGCATACGGATGATCCGGAGTGGATTTCTCATCGATCGGCGCTAACAAATCGGGAGATTTGTGGTTCATTTCTCTTCTTCTTTGAGTATTCTTCATTTGTTGAGTTTGTATATGTATTTACTTTTAACTTATGTATATTTTTTTCCCATGACATTAAATAAAGCTTGTTTTATTAATCTTTTTCGATTATTATCTTGGATTTTTGCTCAATGCTTTGGGGTTTGGGTTGTTATAGACATATACTGCTCAAATTCGTATTCAGGATGATTATCTAATAGTGTCTAGATTTTAGAGATAAATTTAGAGCTACTATTCACTTGGGTGTCTGTGATTAATTCCTATGTTGGTTGTGTTGTGCTGAGAGATCATCAATATAATTAGCACGATTGACTTATGTGTTATGGAGGTTGGTTGAGAGATCGCCTCCGAGATGATATAGTGGGTGTTGTGTTTGATATGTGATGAAATTGATGAGTTTTATAGCCTAAGTATAACTAGTCATTAGGTTTAATTTTGTGAGGAGTGGATAATATGCATGCTTGATAAGTCTCTTCTCAGAAGAATGAATTCTTTATCTGTTAATAACCTTAAATTCTCGCATTTACTTTAAACTCATTTAAATCCAAACTCATTAACGAGAGATTTGTCGAACGACAATTCAGTAGAACTAATCCTTGTGGAATTGATATGATATAACCTATATCACCCTAAATAAATACTTACTTTTGCTTGCCGCTTTACCGCTTCAGCACACACCACTACAGTGTGAACGCACGGATAACCATACTAGTATTCATGCGAATCCACATATTATTACATTTTTTTGTACAATTACGGAAAATAAAAATAATATATGAATCCAAAAAATGAGTTGTTTTTAAATTATTTATTTTTCTAATATTTTTATTTTGAAATTATTTTTCGTTTAATATATATTACTTTTTAATATAATACTTGAAAAATTAAAATATATATTATTGTTGTAGAACAATTTTGGTAAAACAATTTTGTTTTTATTTTAAATATGTAGATTTTTTTTTAAAAATAATAAATTATTTTGGTAAAACAATTTTTTTTTCTTATTTACATTTTTATTATTATTTTTTAAATAAAAACGTGCATACCACACTAGTATCAGTGCGAACGCACGGGAATCCTACTAGTTTTATCTAAAAACTAATGGAATTTAGCCAATGCCGTTCTTTAAGGACGGGCTACCGCACATGTCTCAAGTTTCTCTAGACTAAATTTTAGGTAAATAAGACCTCATAAAATATTTGCTGAGTTTAATCGTGATTAAGTAGAACTTCTTTTTATCTTTTTATGATTAAATTATTATTAACCTACACGGAACCTTCAAAAACTTGAGACAACTCTGAATTTATCAATAGTATATTATAGCTATATATTATGTAATAAATTAATTGAAATTGAAGCTGAATTAAAAACGATGTTATATTTCTGGTCAACAACAAGTGGCATGATTTAATTATAATAATATTAAATTTTGTCTATGTATTTCAAAATTAAGCTCATAATCATATTGAATAAAAAATATTACCATAGACATTTTATTAAATTAATATTAGTTTGTATGATTTTATTAAATTAATATGTTTTGAATATTTGAGATATTATATAATATTTTTTTATTGAAGTCTGACAATGTTTGAAGATAATATTGTGTGTGATTACCACCAAAGTGAGACCATTATTTTTACTTTATAAAAGCCTTTTGTAGTTTGAAGAATAGTTTTCAATCTTTACTACGATTGACTTCTCAAAGGAGGATAGTTGTATGTAAAGATTGTGATTAATTAGGGATATAACTATTGGAGATGCTTGGTCTAAGAGATTTATCTGTCCAAAGAAGATGAATTTCTAAATCCAATGTAAGTTCACTGAGTAACTTATTCTTGAAATTTGTGGATGAAGTTGTTGGAGGTACTTTGGTTTAGATAATTTATCTATCTAAAGGAGATATATTTTCAAACCTAATATATGCTCATTAAGTAACTCATATAAGGTTCTAACCCTGGTTGTGACCTGGGTTTGTACATTCCACCCAAAGGGGATTGCGTGATAAAGTTGGCCTCTTTGTGATATCTTATGTTAATTAATGTTATATATTGCCTTTATTATTTGTTCTAATACATTTCAGTTTTGTCTCAACAATGACCTTCTGCATGACTAATTGTTCTGCTTCTATTGAGGTACTTAATGGGTTTAATTATAAGAAATGAAATAAAGACTCAGAGTACACCCAAAAAGAAAGAAAAATTAGCTAAGTGGGAGAGGAGTAACCGACTTAACTTGTGTTCTATTAAGAGGACCATTTCTGAACATTTGATTAGCAGATTACCTGAGAAAGAGAATGCTAAAGAATATCTTATTGTTGTTGGAGAGACGTTTCAGGTATTTGATAATGATGAATCTGGATATTTCTAAAACAAATCACAAACATGAAATATGATAAAAATGGGGGTGTCATGGAATTCATTCTTAGAACGGTTCATGTCCAAACCAAACTGAAAACCCATAACATTGGCATGAATGAGAATTTCATTGTGTCTCATGCCTTAAACTGCCTACCTGTTGAGTTCACTCAAATTAAAACTGCATAGAATACATTTGGTGACAAATGGAGCGTCAATAAACTTCTTACCAAGTGTGTAGTTGGAGAAGAGAAACTCAAGAAGGAAAGAAGTGATTTAGCTCTTATGGTTGTCCATGATAAACCCCATTCTGGTAAGAATTCTTGGAAAATTATTTCTTCTCATAGAAATCATGAGTTTAGGGAACCAGATAATGGTAAACACGATGACATAGAAGGTCCTAAGCCTGTTGATTTTAAGAAATCATTTTGGTCCTTTTGGTGTAAGAAAAAGGGGCATAAGAAAACTGATTGTCATGTTTGTAAAGCTTGGTTAGACAACAAGAACAAATTTTAAGGAGTTCAGAAACCAGCGGAGACCAAATTTGATGGGAAAGCGAGCTCAGTGTAGGAAATGATCTTGAAGTCATTATGGAGCAAGTGGGAGATGTTAGCTTAGTTTTTGGAATTGGTGGAGTTACCAAGAAAATGTAAGGCGATTTTGGCTGCAAGTGTATTCAAAACAAAGAAGGACACAAAAAGGGAAATTGAGAGATTTAAGGCAACACTTGTGGCTAAGAGCTTCACAAAAAAATAGGGGATTTATTTTAATGAAATTTTTTTCTCATGTTTCTACTAAATACTCTTTTAGAATCATCATGGCCCTTGTAGCACATTTTGACTTGGAATTACATCACATGAATATTAAGACTACTTTTTTGAATGATGATCTTAATGACGAGGTGTACATGCAGCAACTCGAGGGTTTTATGACAAGTGGTAATGAGCATTTGGTTTGTAAATTAAGAAAAATCTATTTATGGTTTGAAACAGGCTTCCAGACAATGGTGCTTGAAATTTGATGAGGTGGTGACATCCTTGGGTACTTTTGAAGAAAATAAAGTCGATCAGTGCATCTATCTTAAGGTCAGAGGGAGAAAATTTATCTTTATTATGGTATATGTTAATGGTATTTTTCCAGTAGTGATCTTGATCTACTTCATGAGACCAAACTTATGCTAAGCATGCTCTTTTATATGAAAGATCACGGTGAAGCATCCTTTGTGTTGGGAAATGAAATACATAGAGATACATCATGTGGTGTACTGCCCCAAAGGTCCTATATTGATAGAGTCCTAGAGAGGTTCAATATGCAGAACTGTAAGTCATTGGATGTTATAGTTATTAAAGGTGACAAATTCAGTAAAGATCAAAGTCCTAAAAATGGGATTGAGCAGGCAGAAATGAAGGGAAAACCTTTTAAAAGTGCATTGAGAAGCTTGATGTGTGCTCAAAAGTGTGCACTAGGCCTGATATTGCTTTTATAATTAGCGTCTTGGGACAATATCAGTCTAATCCTTGGAAGGATCATTGGATTTCTTCTAAGATAGTGATGAGATATTTGCAAAGAACTAAAGAGTATATGTTTGTTTTTTGGGAGAGTTGACAACTTGGAAATAGTTGGATATACTAACTCTGATCTTGCTAGATGTAAAGATGATATAAAATATACTTTTGGTTACATTTTTATGTTAGTTGGAGGTGAAATATCCTGGAAGAGTAAAACGCAAACTCCTGTCACATCTTCTACCATTCAGGAAGAGTTTGTTGCTTGTTATGCTACTGCCACTCATGTTGTTTGGTTGAGAAATTTCGTGATTGGACTTTGTATTATTGATTCCATTGCTAAGCCACCAAAGTTTTATTGGGATAACAATGTAGCTGTGTTCTACTCTAAGAATAATAAAACTTGTAGCAGTTCTAAGAATTTGGAATTGAAGTATTTAACAATTGGAGATCTTATGAAGAAAAATGACATTATTGTTGAGTAAATTGGTACCGATTTCATGCTTGTTGATCCCCTAACCAAGGGACTTAGGCTCATTGTATTCAAAATGACTTAGGCTTATGAAGAACTTACGGCTCCACGTCTTGTTCCATTGAGAATTGTGAACAGGAGTGTGAGATACAGAGGAAGATCTGGTCATTCATCTTTTTAGGATTCTGAATCAAGTGACAGCAACCCTTATTCCCAAATCATGTCAACAACAAGTAAATATTGATGTTCTAATTTCATATAATTGATCAGTAAATTTTTGCGCTTACAGTTTTGGCTATAGCTCAAGTGGAAAAGAAAGTAAACAATTATGTAGCTCGATTACTAATATGTAGTCCAGTCCCAAAATTTCGCACTCAATCAAAGATTAAACGAGATTTCAATTTTGGAACTTTGATATAAAAAAATCTCAAATTTAAATTGAATCAGATATGGGTGACTCTGATATCATTTGTTGGATCTACTCATAACCTTATAATTCCTATGGATATAGAAATCAAGAACAGAACTTTAAAATAATTCTTAGAATCAAATATGTCATCAACTCACATCCCTTAAACTCATACTAGAATTCAATCAGAGAATGAAAGCGAGAGCTTACATAAGTTTGACATTAAAATTGTTGAGATTTACAGACACACGGTTTTTCGATTTGTAGAGTTTCTTAGAATTCCTTAAATCTCTTTAGATGGAGATGAAGACATAATCATAATAAATTGTATCTTTTAATCACTCTACAAATTGAGATCATAATCCATATAAATAACCTTAATTTCTTAGTTTTCAATATTCTAATTTAACCCTCATAAAATTAAATATTGACTTATGATATCTATACAATAATTTTATCTTTCATAAAATTTATAATTTTAACTAATTAAATATTAAATAATAATTCTAACTCATAATATTACTAAAAAATTCTAAGAAATAGAATTCTTCATGTATTTATTAGAGTGAAAATCACATCCAATAATTTATATATATATATATATATATATATATATATATATATATATATATATATATATATATATATATATATATATATATATATATATATATATATATATATATATATATATATATATATATATATATATATATATATATATATATATATATATATATATATATATATATATATATATATATATATATAAATTTAAATGATAGTCATTTTGGAATCAATGGAGTATTAGGATATGCTTTAGCAGTCTATAATCATAGTGATAGCTATCAATTTAATCCCTCCATTCAAACCTATTCCTCTGTCATATCATAATAATATCTATGTAAAAAAATTTCGTACATTATTCGATGGATAATCCACGCAGCACATATGGATAATATTTTGCTAGAGCCACAAGTTTTGTTCTCTTTTTCCTCATAAATTCAATTACAAGGTTCTGTTCTGATAGCTAAATGAATCATTTGTTTCTTATACCCCAAAATAAGAAAGAAACAAAAAGAAAAAAATGCTTATGAGAGCATTCATTCCTAATGTCGGCCACATTTTTGGATAAAAATGGCCGTACGTAAGTGAGATTAGTCAATATCCATAGCACTAACAAATAATTTATACAAAAAAAATATCACGTTCATTTGCTTCAAGTGTAATAAAAGTGCATGGTTGTAGTGTAACGTAAATGAGTGGACGTATGTTATATGATTTGCATGTTAAATAGTTTTGAGTCATATGTATTAGGAGAACTTAATATTATTTAAATTAGAACATTAACGGGTAACCATGTTTCAATTTTAATGAAATTTCAGATTGGATGATGTTATATAACAAAATTAAAAACTAAGGATGTATATACAAACTCAAAGTAATATGTCTTTTTGCTAATTGATCCTTACAAACACACATTAAGCTAATTGATCCTTACAAACCGTGCGTTTGTAAAAGGATGGTGAATGTTTGTTTCTTTATAATTTTGATAACAGAGGGAAAAAATCTAACAAGGTATAGACGATTGACGCAAAATGAATTTATAAGTGTTTGTGGTATGGTTTGGGCAATATTTACGACAAAAGTTATTTGAACTGCAAGAAAAAAAAGTGCGGTTCAGTTTGGTTCGGTTGGTGTTTAAAAATAAAATTGAACCAAATTAAACCAATGTGGTTTGAGTTAATTCAGTTGGTTCGATTTTCTAAAAGATTTTTATTCATCCATACTTACACTTATGGAGGACAATAAAATTTTGTGTTTAATCATTCATACATTATCAAATAACGAATAACAATGCCAATAAGTATAAGTTATAACACAATTTCAACATCAAATAACAAAGGAACTCAAATAATAAAACAATAATGTGTATTACAAAGTGTCGCAACGGGAAAATTGAGATTAAACTATCGATTAACTTAACTCAAAAAATAATAAGTAAAAGTTGTCACCGAACTTTATTATTTTCAAAGAAAATGAGAAAATATCGATAAAACTCAAAAAGAGAAAAATCTAGGTACAGGGTGAGTTATGCAAGGAGAATGTATTAGCACCCCTCACATCTAAGGGACTTCGTAGGAACTTCTTGAAAATCGGTGTTAGGCTAAAACAGATGTTTGCAAAAAGATTGGGGAGATGAGAAAATACATATTTTTTTATTATTTTTAGTTCGCCAAGACTTCAAGAGCCTCGTGCCTACGTACCCTTCATGTGTAATGAAGAAGTTAGATCCCCGACTCCATGTGCAATGAAGAAGTCAGATTTCCGTAGTTCTTATAAAAAATGAACAAAAAGGTGTTTGTTTGATTGATTTTAATGAAAAGGCATTTTCAAGTGGAAAACTCAACTTATCACCCACAAGTATGAGAAAGTGAACATTTGTATCATCTTGATGGAGATCTTTAGCTTGGATATAATACACAAGCATGTCTCAACATTCAAGTGGAAAATGTGAATCAAACTCTCAATCATACTATGTGAACAAGAGGTTTACATCACTACAAGAAGATGACTTATGTCTAATATTTTTAAAAAGTTTGAAAAGAAAAAGTGCAAGAGCACAAAATTGATTTGATGATGTTTGTGTTTTTTAGAGTTTTTTGAAATGATTTTGATATGATTAAGTGTTTTAGCATTTATTGAGAATTTTTTTTGAAAAATCACTAGACAAAGTCAATGTTTATTATGAAAGTAGTTTTAAGTTTTAAACAAGAAGGTTTTGAAAAAAGAGAAAATACTTTGAAAATTTAAGAATGAGAGGAGATGAAGAGACTATCTTAGAGTATAAAGTAAATGACAACATATAAATGGTCTCATTGTAAGGTAGCTAAAGAGAAAGTCTTTGTGTGTGCAAGTGAATTGACCAGGATGAAGCAAGTATTTTGACATAAGTCAAATCAAACATAGAACTCTCTTCCTTTGGATTAAGTCACAAGCAATCCAAGTATCAGATGATAATTCAAGGATCTGGATAAAATCACAAATCCTAAAGTTCTCTGGACAAAATCCAAGTCTCAGATGAACCAACAAAGTATCAGATGAAAATAACCAAAGCAAAACCAAGTTTCAAATGTTGATCAACGTTGCAGATGAACTTCCAAGGTCTCTTGTACGAACTCCAAGCTTGGGAACAAGAGTCATAGATCTATGTCCAATAGTCCAACTCCAAGAAAAGGATAGTATCATCAATTCCATGGATCAAAGATTAATCATTTTTTAGGGGTTGAATCTTTATTAATGTTTTTTATCTTTAAAAGGCAATAAAGAACAAGATAACAAAAAATAAAAGTAAAAATAAAAATGATATGAATGTAAATTACTTGAAACATAAATGACATAAAATAAATAACATTAATATAAAGTGCATCAAGTAAAATTTAGTACAATAATATGGAGTTAATTTTAGTGTAAGAAGTTAATCAACTAATTCAGGACAATTTAGCACTATGTTAAGAAATTGTAATTGAACTTATGTAGAAGTCACAACTATCTAAGGTCTGACAATAGCAATATATGTGTCATACATGTTAGAGAAATGATACAAGAATCATTCTCTTAAAACATGTAACACAACTCAAAACAAAAATAAATAAATAAAAGAAGAAGAAAGAGACGGAGGATTAATGAAGCACGTAGGCAAAGAGATTGGATCATCACTTCAATTCATCTTATTCATGATACTTTGAGACAAATTTATCATCAATACAAAGTATCAAAAAAGATCAAATGATCATTTAATGATAGATTTAAAACGAAGAAAGTTCATCAAGCATCAATCTAAAGTTCAATTGAATAAGATGAGCTTCAATCAACCAACATTGACCAAGTTAACCAAGAACCACAAATCATCAAGAACAATCAAATATATATTTAAATTTGATTAAAAATGATTTTATATGGTTTAATAATGGAAACTAAAGAGAAAATACAAAATATACATCAATACATCAAATAAAAAGCCACAAATTTTCGAGAAAGTCAGAAAACCCCAAGGATCAAGATCTCAAAAGTTGGACATAAAAATATTTCAAAATGATAGAGAAATAACTGTTTGAAGAGGATTAAAAATAAAATAGCAAAAAATGCTAAAAAAAAACGTTTTAAAAATCTGGAAAAAACTATATATGTGGTAGAAAATATTTGTAGAAAACAATGGGAAAAAATTGAAGCGAAAAATCATTATGGAGCTATTTTTAAATGATTTTTAAATAAAATTAAATAAAAAGGAATTTAAAATAAAAAGAAAATAAAATGCAACGGCTAGGGAAGGCGTAGCACAACCTGATTGGTTAAAGGATTCAAATTTCGCTCCCAAGCGCGCGAACACCTTCATCTTCAACCTGTGTTACTTTGATTTTGCAGATCCATGAACTAGTTGTTTTAAGCTTAAACAACACACGTTTTAGCTTTAAGTAACATCATCGTTCATGTCTCTTTGCTTCAAAACAATTTATTTGTTCTGTGCAGAAACCCTAGCTTACATAAAAGTAAAATTAAATTCCAAATATGAAGAATAAATTCATTGTGAGTGAGGGTTTTTTATCAGTGGAGAAAAACGAAGAGATTGGTAACTTATGTGTGCTGACACTTTACTCGTATCTTCTTGTTCAAAGAAAGCTTCAGAGATCAACAATGGTGGATTCGAGTTGAAGTTTGTAAGTCACAGCAAGCTTCAACAATGCTTCACACATCATCAGAGAATGCCAGTGAGGATTTTGGGCAAAGAAATAAAGTGAAAACGAGCTTGAATTGAGAAACCAACTTTTGATTTTTAGAGGTATCAGGTTGAGATTTCGACAGAGTTTTAGAGGTTATTTAAGCTTGCAAATCACGGAAAAATGATGCTCTATTTATAGGAAAGGGAGTGAGATCATGGTATGTGTCAATTTGAGATCTCGAATTTGTGAATTCCCTTCTAGTATTTTCTGATTTTTCAACTGTGTGAAGCAAGGGTGAAAAGCATGACTCAGGCCTTGAAACAAGTCATTTTTCACTCAATGTGATGCATTTTATGAAGCAAAAAGTGTTTACACATGCGTTGATGGTCCCAAGTTAAATTTTGTTGAGTTTTAATTTTAGGTCATGGGCCAAAAAGTAGAGGTCAAGTCACCATGTTGAAGCTGAGGCCAGATGAAATCCTCTCATGCGTTTTGAGATGTTTCTTGAGCCAAATGAACCTTTCATGGAAAGGAATTGAATGCAAAAAGAACCAAATAAAAATGATGCTTGAGCTGAAAATGGCATTGAGGTAAAGTTGAGGTCGTGACACTGATTTGCTGGTCTGGCATTAGGTAAAACATGTCATGAACTAGCTTTTGTGCATAAATGACCTTTGAGAAATTTCAAAAATGGATGGACTTAGGAGCATAATTGGCATTTAAATTCTAAAAAAGATGTAGAGGACATCAAAAGGAATATTTGGCTCAAAGAAGGCCTTAAAATATCTATAAATGAAGAAGTTATGATCTTTGGACCAAATGACATGTCATTCTTAATTTTAGGTCAACCAACCATGTTCTAACTTGACTTTTCTTGAGTTTTTTTTTTTTGAATCCAAAGGCTCAATGTTGATCATTTGGAAATAAAATGAAGGGAGCTTGAATGCCATTTGAATACCCTTGATATTTTCTTGAGAACTTAATGAGGAAGTGCATGGAAATAAACACATGGACCCTACTCGAATCAACCTTGAAAACATGCATCGGATTTGAACATCTTTTGATCAAACCATGTTTAATGAAGCTGGAGATGAATGAGGCCTAAGATTATAGGTCATGACTCGAAGAATAAGATTTTATGGACCACTTGTTGACCAAACCTTGAGCTTGAGAATCAAACCCCTAATTTATCATATTCACTTGATCCTTTGATTGGAAAACACTACCTTTTGTAAAAAGCAAACAAAGCAAGGCATATTTTTGTATTTTGAATAAGGGTTAGTAAAGCACAAAAGCATAAAGGCAAAAACGAAACATAGGGGAGTTTGATGATCTTTCCCACAAACCCAAAGGTTGGAAGGATACCATGCTTGTGATGCAAATGATGATATGTGGAATCTTAGAGGTAAAAATTAGAGTATGATAGATGCTTCTATTTAAGTTTCTTATATCCAGAGATATGAAGATTGAAACTCTTCGTATCGACAAGATTGAAGATACTTAAATACATAAGACCCAACTTTTTGGCCCTAAGATATCGGAAAAATTCTTATGACATGCATGCAAATGATAGGACCTTGCGGGAAAACTCTACTGGAGACCAAATTCTACGTAGAATGACTACGACTTTAATCTACTGGAGAAAAAGCAAAGAAAAGAGTTCGTCAGTGAGATACAGCTCACCGGGGACGACATGATGCAACAAGTGGCAATGGAAGGCTCCACTGGGGACATGCAACAAGGCAATATGTGATGACTCTCTAGGGAACAAACCCATGAGTAGCCTGTCAGAAAAAAGAATTGGTGCCAACTCATAGTTGAAGGTAGTAAGTAAGATAATACTGAATTATAGATGATGGTAAGCTACCAACTCATAGATGAATATAGAGAAACGAGATACAACTGACTCATAGATGACGGTTAATAAATGGGTAATATCAACTCATAGATGAAGGTAAGGAAACATGTAATACCGACTCACAAATGACGATAAGGAAACATGTAATACTAACTCATAGATGACAATATACTACCAACTCATGGATGAAAGTAGTGATAAGATTTGAATTGATAATAAGCCTCCCAAAATTTACGGTATTCCACCTAGAGCGGGTCTTAGATTCTTATTTAACCAAGGATTCCCCTTGGAAAGGGTAACAAACCTCCCAAAACTTTTGGTCTTTGCCTAGAACGAGCCTCTATTTCTTCCTTAACCAAGGATTCCCCCTGGAAAGAACCACAAATGATTGGGAATTAAGAATCAATGACTTTTTCGGGGATGCTCAAAAGAGATCTAAGCAGGTTATATTGTTGAAGATTGAAATCTTGACTTTAATTGTTGATCAGAATAGGCTTCTCAAGTAAAGAGACAACCACTTGCTGATGAATGAGCTAGTATTGTTGAATGTTGAATCGTAACAAGATTCTCTACCGGGGAATGGAGAGATAGCCAATTTCTATGGAAAATGGGTTGATATGCGAAGGACGGGCAAGCTTCTCCAATAAAGAGATAGCCACTTGTCATTGAAAGAAATCTTTAAGAGATGCAATAACAATAATTGTTAGGGAAAAATAAATTCCACAACCCACAAATCTTCTCTGACAAGGAAACCAAGATAAAACAAAATGCAAAGCGCTAACCTTATTCATCATCTATGAGTCTAGCTCGAGAGATTAAAAGTTGCAAGGGGACCAAAGTTCAATCTGGGAATAAACTGAAGAGAAGCGGTCAAACAAGACTCTATCCGACGAGGAATATACTTTACTGGGGATTTATATCATCCAGACAAATGTTATGGGAAGGAAAACTGAAATATAATTTCTTATGAGATACAATCTCAATGAGGAGATAAGAAATGAACTATCTTTGGGGAGTATCTCCAAAAAGTTTATAATTTCCATGACGACACACCACCAAAGAAAAAAACATTGCTAGGATAGCTAGGAAAAGACTTCAATGGGGCAGTGCCACCAAGAAGAAGATTGAAAGAACAAGAAAATTAAAATGAGCATGAATCTTCCTTCGACTATGCATGGTGATGGTCTTATGAATTTTAAAATGCAATGCGATGTCATGCTATGCTTATCCTGACAGAACGATACACTGAAAAGCTAGGGAAACCTAAAGACAAGTAAACCAGATACTTGGTAAATACTCAACTGAGTGGAGATCCTTCCACACAACTTGTCTCCTACATAAATCTTGCCAAGACGAGGACTCTACTGAGGATAAGAGATCCGTTGATAAACGACAATCTAGTGAGAAAACAACGATCTGCTAGAGAAAGCCAAGAAAGTTCACCGGAGGGATAAGAATTAGTTGAGAAAGCTCAAACAAATCTCCGGAGATCAACACTCTTATGGGAATTTAGCTATTAAACATCCAAAATATGCTTTAGGGAAATAAAAACAACATATATAAGAGATCGACAAGGGATCATTGCGAACACATCATCCAAATCGACAATCCTCTGTGGGGACAAAACTCACGCAACCCATAACCCCCATTATCATAGAAAACAAGACTTCTTGGGGAAATAGGAGATGACATTCGCAGGGAAAACGCTTGCAGGAAAGGCTAAAAGTGACGTATGCAAAGGAAAACTGAGCATAAACTCTTCGGCACCATAGTTCTTTAATGATGTAGAAACTCTTACCATATCCCTAGTTTTTTCCTAAATTTTCCCTTTTGGGTTTTCAATCTACTGGGATGATTTATTTTTATTTATGTCTCTAATTTTTTCCAGGACCATCCTTTCAGGTTTTCATCCCACCGAGACGCTCATTTTTGTCTAAGTCTCCCTTTCAAGTTTTCAACTTAGCAAGTTGTTCTTTTGATTATTTAGGCGAAGTATTTCTTAACTGCATTGGCATTCACTGGATGAGGGAGTTCCTCACCATCCATAGTTGTAAGAGTCATTGTAGAGCCAGAGAAGTATTTATTAACAATATACGGGCCTTCGTAATTGGGAGTCTACTTTCCACGAGAACTATTATAGAAAGATAAGATATTTCTGAGCACGAGGTCGCTTTCTCTGAATTCACGAGGTCGGACCTTCTTATCAAATGTTTTCTTCAACCTCCTCTGGTACAACTGATTATGACACAAGGTTGAAATTATCTTTTCTTCAATCAAATGCAACTGATCATATCTATTCTGACACCATTCAACCTCTGAAAACTTGGCTTCCATCAAGACTCTCATTGATGAGATCTCAACTTCTATGGGGACCACAACTTCCATGTCATAAATAAGAGAGAAAGGGGTTTCCCTGTTGAAGTGTGGACATATGTATGGTACCCATGCAAAGCAAAAGGGATCATCTCATGTCAATCCTTGTAGGTGACCACCATCTTCTGGATAATATTCTTATTAGCCACGTCAACAACTTCGTTCATCTTGGGCCTGTAAGGTAAAGAGTTGTGATGTTCAATCTTGAAGCTTTAACAAAGTTCTTTCATCATCTTGTTATTTAAATTTAAACCATTATCGATAATGATTTTGCTTGGAATACCATACCATAAAATGATTTGATTATTGATAAACTGGACCATAACGTGCTTGGTAACATTATCAAATGATGCCGCTTCAACCAACTTGGTGAAGTAATCAATAGCTACCAAAATAAAACAATATTCGTTCAAATATTTGGGCTCAATCATGTCAATTACCCACATAGATAAAGACCATGTAAGTGAAATAACATTGAGTGGAGTCGGAGGCATATACATCATATCTGCATAAATCTGACACTTATGATATATTTTGACAAATTGACAACAATTAAATTCCATTGTCATCCAATAGTAACCTGCTCTGAGCATTTTCTTAGCCATAGAATTTCCTGGAAAGAGTACCAAATGACCCTTCATGAACTTCTTGCATCAACATGTCTAATTTGTGTCTATCCGTAAATCTGGGTATGACCATTTCATAATTATGCTTGTATAACATATCCTCGTTGAGAAATAAATTGTATGATAATCTTCTAAAATTCTTCTTATCTTTGCTGGATGCCCCAGGTGGGTATACTTGACCCCGAAGGAAATGTAACACCCTTCTAAACTCCAAAGAATATTCACGAATAACTTAATAACTAAATCAGAGTAAATCACCAACAAGGGCATCACATCTTTATAGAACATAAAATAAAAAATAGTTATGCTCTGTAACACAGGTTCTCCAAATTTAAAACCATTATTTCTTCATAGGTAATCAACACCAAGCTTATAAATTTTGCAGCGAAACACATGAAATGAAAACAACTTCATATATAAGTACTCTCAAAACATTCATTGAATCCTCATCATTAAAAGTAAGGATCTAAAAAAAATTCCAACAATGAAATAACAACTCATAATTTGTACCAAAAGAGAAACACATGGTTCACTTCAACATCTCACAACCCCGATATTACATATTAGAGCAAGACTCTCTTTATTCAATGAAAAACAAATAAACATACTCTGGAACTATCCTTTAAGTGTCACTGCACTAATCCTGATCACCTGCAAGTTACCTACGGATAGAGGTAACATTTCTAATCAGAAAGGGTGAGTAAATCATAATAATTATAAAATACATAAGAATAAATATAGTATACATGCGCATAGGCAAGGCATCACACATCAACAAACCTCATGTCATACTCACATGATCATATACTCATATTAAGCACATCATTATATCTTCATGTCAGCACACGTCATCAAACATCACAATTAGCATCACATTATCATAATCATATAATCAATCATTATGCAATGTCACATAATAATGTAAATGCACTTCATTTGACTCATGCATGTGGTACCAAAACTTCACCGATAACTTAGTCATCGTTTTCTCCAAAGATCCCCACCAATAGGATCGATTCCCATTTGGAATCAGAGCACTTCATGATATACCACTCAATCCACACTATGGGATTAATGCCTTCACTGGACTATTTTCCTATTATCATCACTAGACCGAAGTCCTAACAACATCATTGGACTGAAGTCCTAAATTATGTCATGAATGCATGATGCGCAACAACATATAAACACGACCACGACTATTCAACACGGATCATTATCCATGAATTCGTCACAAAATCATCATATCATCATAATAAAAAAAATATCATCATAACATCATAATAAACAAAACATCATCATAACATCATCATATCATCATAATAAACAAAGCATCATTGTAATCCAACACGGGAAACCTAACTTCGTCCTAACTTATGTATTGGGAATATACTTCCTATTATTAATTTTATTCTATCTAACTAAAGTTCATTGCATTAGTTATCCAAAGCTTCAAACGAAACCTCAAACTCAGTTCTAAAACTCAACTTATGACGTTCTGAAAAATCCTTCACAATCCCTCAATTTTGGACACTATCGCCCGACGACACCACTTCATCGCTTGGCAACGCACCCTTCGCGTCCTCTTCGCTCGGAGATGCTTGGAGCAACATACTCCAGTAAAATCCATCTCTTATTCCCGTTATTTCCATCCTTTTGCCTGGCGACGGCCAAGCGACACCACTATCCGCCGGTGACACATCCCATCGGCCGACGATTCTGCGCGAACAGGGTTTTCCTGTTTCAATTTCCTACATGAAACAAGTCCCAATTCTTGAAATTTTTAACCAAAACAGTTCTAATACTCGTAGATTTCAACACCTAATAATCATATAATATATATACAATATTATAGGCCTTATATACACAAACTCATGGCAATTCTACAATGTATTTTCACCAATTCGAACACAAATTCATCAATTGCAACGCAATCATCAAATCACCAAAATCCAACACAACCTACATTTATCTAGACCTTATATCAATTATAATAACAATAATAAACACCCATTACCTTAAGATTATTGTTAGCTTCTGATTCCTCTTCGTGTTCTACAATTCCTCTTTGCCTTTTTGTGCCCTAGCTTTTGCCTTGCCTCTTACTCCTTTCCCAAAAACTATCGTACAGAATGAGAACTTCTAAAATACCAATTCTCTTTTGCCTCACTTAACTTGGATCCTTAATTGGTCTTTCCCTTATTTCCCTCATTAAAATCTTCTCAAGTGACCACCATGTCCTTATAGTTTCTACCTCATATTTTATTTCTAATTATCTAATTAAAAATAATTCTAACTAATTATTCCAATTATTAGAAAATGCTCATAATCCTCTTAATCCCACTACCTCACACATATCATCACATCAAACATCGTATTAACCATCATATTCATCTGATCATCATAAATCGTCACAAGGACTCACATAAAAACACTCAAAACATTACATATATCAAATTCTTCACAATGACTCATATATTCGTGCTAAATTAATTAAATAATTAATTAATCTAGAACTCAGGGTGTTACAACTCTCCCCATACTTAAAAGAATTTTCTCCATAAAAAATTACCTGACAAAAACAACATCGGATAAGACTCTTTCATTTGATTCTCACGTTTCCAAGTCCAAATTTCACTGGCAGGTCCACCCCATAATACCTTCACTCAGGCTATGTAGTTACCCTACAATTGCTTCACTTCTAGTCCTTCTATTCGCATAGGTGATGCTTCAACAATCAGGTTATCTATCACCTGTACATCATCCATTTGAATCACATGCGAAAGATCCAGAATGTACTTCCTCAACTGAGGCACATGAAAACATCATGCAGATTCGCGAGTTACGGAGGAAAAGTAACTCCATAAGCCATCTCACCTTTTTTCTCTGATATCTAATACAGACCAGAAAAACACGGTGTAATTTTTCTCGACTTCAAAGCTCTACGAACACCAGTTACTGGAGTAACTCTCAAAAACACATGGTCATCTTTTTGGAACTCAATTGCTTTCCTCCTCTTGTCATGATAACTCTTCTGACGAATCTGAGAAGATTTCATTCTCTCTTGAATCATCTTAACCTTTTCAGTTGTCTCCTATACAACCTTAGGTTCGAGCACATCTCTCTCATTTGACTCATACTAACACAGTGGAGTTCTACACCTCCTACCATACAATGCTTCATATGGTGCCATACGAATACTCATATGAAAACTATTATTGTATGTAAACTCAATCAATGACAAGTGACTATCCCAAAATCCCCCTTGTTCTAACATACAAGCCCTCAACAAATCCTCCAAAGACTGAATAGTTCTCTCTGTCTGACCGTCTGTCTGCGGATGATATGCAAAACTAAACTTCAACTTAGTACCAAAAGCATTCTGCAAACCTTCTCAGAATTTCGACGTAAACCTCATATCTCTATCTGATATAATACTCGAAGGTATTCCATGTAACTTCACAATCTCATCGATATACATCTCATCTAGATTCTCCATAGGATGATTTATCTTCATCGGTAAGAAATGAGCTAACTTAGTCAACCTATCCAGAATCACCCAAATTGAGTCTTTGCCCTTAGCAGTCTTCAGTAGACCCTACACGAAATCCATAGAGACACTGTCCCATTTCCATTCTGGAATACTCAATGGTTGCATAAGACCTATATGTTTCTGATGTTCAATCTTCGGCTTCTGAAAAATCAAACAAGCATAAACAAACTTAGCTATCTCCTTCTTCATACCAAGTCACCAAAATAACTTATTCTAGTCTTTATACATCTTCGTAGCACCGGGATGAATACTCAACCCGCTTCAATGTCCTTCTTCGAGAATTCTTCTCTTAAGTTCTAGAATATCTAGAACACACACCCTACTTCTGAACCTTATCACACTATTATCATCGACTTTGATCTCACCTCTTTTACCTTGGTTAATCAAGGCCAACTGGTCAACCAACTTTAAATCATATTTTTGACCTTCTCAGATCTCTTCTATTATACCACTAGTCAGTTTCAACATTCTCAACTTCATGCTATCGGGAGTCTCTTCACATACTAAGCTCATATCTCTAAATTGTTCGATCATCTCCAATTCTCGAACCTTAAGCATTGACATGTGCAATGATTTTCTACTCAATGTATCAGCAACCACATTTGCTTTACAAGAATGGTAACTCAAATCAAAGTCATATTACTTCAACAACTCAAGCCATCTTCTCTGCCTCATATTCAACTCCTTCTGGTCGAACAAGTTTTTCAGATTTTTATGATCTCTGAACACTTCAAATTTAGAGCCAAAAAGATAATGTCTCCAAATATTCAACACAAACACCACACCTGCTAGCTCTAAGTCATGCGTAGGATAATTCCTTTTATGAATCTCTAATTTCCTAGAAGCATAAGCAACAACCTGTCCATTTTACATTTTCACACCACCAAGCCCATCTTTGACGCGTCAAAATACACCACAAGAGCATCACTTGGGTTAGGCAAAATTAATACCGGAGCATCCGTCAACTTCTTTTTCAATTCTATGAAACTTTATTCGCATGCAACATCTCACGCATAAGCTTGACCCTTTTGGGTAAACTGAGTTAACAGTGATGCTAACTTAGAGAATCCTTCAATGAACCTTCTGTAATAACCAGCTACACCAAGAAAATTTTGAACCTCAGTCGTAGACTTCAGAGTCTCCCATTGCAACACTACATCAAATTTAAAGGGATCCACAATAATTCCACCACTAAAAATCACATGATCAAGGAAACTTACTTCCTTCAACCAAAACTCACACTTTGACAGCTTTGCATACAACTTCTTCTCTTTTAACACTTGCAACACAATTCTCAAATGCTCTACGTGCTCTTCTTCGGATCTGGAATAGATCAAAATATCATCAATGAACACCACGACAAACTTATCCAAATATGAATGAAAAGTACAATTCATATTTTCCATGAAAACACCTAGCACATTAGATACACCAAACGACATCACAATGTACTTGTGTGATACGGTGGTAGAACCGACTGTTTATACTGGTTTGCGTTTTTTGTTCGCAAATGTCGCGGTAAGCAAGAGTCGCCACCGACTTTTATTTCATCCAACAAAGGAAAAGGAAAAAGAACAGAATAAATCTTTTTTCAAGATATTTCTGAGTACGGGGGGTAGATTATAGAAAGGGAAGGTGTTAGCACCCTTTCTATCTGTGGTTTTCCACGGGCTCTTAGATACTTGCTCATTTTTTAAATTTCTTGTGGGTGCTTGTTTTGAAAAGTTTTGTTTACTTCGTGATAACCCTTGTATCGGTCCTCAAGAGTGTGACGAAGTTATTTTGAAAACCGTTTTGAAAATTGTTTGTGTGAAAAGTTTTTATTTTGAGCAAGTACTTAAGATTTCTACCTACTCGAAATTTTTTTGTTCATTTTCGTTTCCTTTAGAAAATGCCATCCTACTATTAAGGAGTCGGTAGCTCCATCGTTGGAATTTTAAAGGGACGTTCGAAGCGACAAAATGGTCTCTAAACGCAACAAGTAAAGATACCTTAGCATTTCAAAGGGACTATCGTCATAAGATCAATTCGTAGGCAACTCGAAGGACAAGTAGGGACTATGATCTTTATGATGATTTTGAATCGCGGGTCATTGTTAAGGTATCCCTACGTTCGAGGGACACGACCATTATTTCTGAGGAAACCAAATGGGGAAAACCCTAGGAGTGAGCATGTGCAAGTGTGTTTTTTTTCCAGTTAATTATCTTTGCACAATTAGGGTTATCTACCGTTTTAAATTGATTTATCTTGCCATTCAATCCTATTATCCATACATCTAGCAGTTTATAGTTGTGGGAAGTAAAGTGCGAGAAATTAAAACCCTAGCTATTACAAGGCCTTGGGGAGGGGATTACATAACCAAAAATCGGGAAAAAATGATAAATGTGAAATAGTAAACCTAATTAACTATTACAAACTTGGAACAGTTACAATAATTAATAAAAATAAGGAAAAAAAACAATGCGCGAAAGTTAAGACGGGAACAAATTAGAAGCCTAAGAAATATAATTAATTAAAAAATATTTTTGTATTTTTTACTAAGAAAAATAGTTACGATTTGCAAGTTAAACCTAATTTACTAATTAATCTTATTTAACAAAATAATCAATGTTGAAATAATTGAAATAATTAATTTCCAAAAATTAATTTTAGTTATATAAAAAAACCTAATTCTATTTAATTTTAACTACAAGAAAAAAGTGTTTAAGTTAACCTAATTAAACTAATTAATTAATGCAAATAAATATTTTATGAAAAAAAAACTAAACCTAATATTTTTTGTAATTTTCTGATTTTATGATTTAATTTAAAAAAGATGATTTTTATTGTGAAAGTAATTAAAATAATAAATTAAAAGAAAAACAAATAAAAAGAATAGAAAATTTAAAGAGATGGGCCTGATTGTGAGAAGCAGTTTGGGGGTGTGTTTCCTGAATATGCCAAGGCCCAGCTTATTGGCCCAACTGTCCTGCGTGGGATTCCGTGTTGCTATCTTCAGAGGGTGCACCATGTGGATGCAATCCTGATGCATTGGATCTGACTAGAGATAGATTTGACGGTGAGATCTGAGGATGTATGATGGACGATGGGTGATGAAGTACGCTGGATCTGGAATAAGGAATTCAAAAAAACATAAAAGGTCTGGACTTGGGATCGAACCCAAGTCCTCTCTTTCACACGTTCACTTCCCTTGCCAACTGCGCTGGATGTTAATTCAAGAATATAACCACTTAAAAATATTATATGTTAAACAAAACCATTAAATCCCACTCAGCAAAATATAAACGCGTCAGCACTTCAAGAGTCAATCATTACGTAAGAAATTGCCATGCCAACAGTCAAACTTCCTTCGACCTTTGACTCACCGGAGAAGCGCCGGAGCCCTAGCTCTGATCGTCTTATCCGGCCACCTCCTCCATGAAAACCTGCAAAAACACGCAAATAAAGATCCAAGGGGGACCCTACCCCCCTAATTCAGGGCATGCGATTTCAATGGGATCAAAATCAAGACCAAAAACTGGTCGGTTTGGACACTAACACGCGATCGGAAATTCTCACGAGCAAACATGGCAGGTCAATATTCTGTGTGCATGGGTACACGAAGATGATCCATATCTGTTCACAAACGTCTCAGGAACACATTAATAACATTAGTATGGTTTAAAATGAAGCAAAAAATAAAGATGCAACATTTAAAATATCATGCAACTGGAGATGCCATGAACGGGTTTTCTACATGCTTGGAGACTTCAAGATCGTCTCAAACTTACTCAATCTCCTTGGTGGGAATGAATGACAGTGAGATCTTGCAATAGGATGGCTTGTATCGAGAGTTTGGAAGCCTCAGGGTTTCTTGACAACTTTTAAATTTTTTATCACTTTTGGAGGCTAGGGTTTCGTATGCTTCTTGGTCTGAATTATGGAGGAATATATAGTGTGTTTTTAGGTCAAGGCAAATGGATTTGAATCTTTGTACAAAAGATTTGATTTGATTTTAATTATTTTTCATTATTAATGAATTAAATAAAAAATAATTGAAATAATTAAAATAAAAACACAACCAAATGATGTAAGAAGCTGATTTGAGGTGTAATGCACGTGTGGACTCTCAATCCATGGCCCACAAGTCAAAAATATCAAAATTACTCAAATTGAAATTCCTTCATTTCATCAAAATTTCCCAACTTGCTCTGGTCATAACTTGCTCAATTTTCACTCTTTGAGGTTGATCCATGACTTTATGGAAATATTAGGATGTCCCCTAAGCAACCTCTTGGGTTCATCTCAATTGGATCTTCCACGTTCATGTAAGAAGCTTTGACCCAAAAGGTGTTTTTGTTGACTTTTAGAATGACCTATAATGTCTTAATTCATATCTTTCCATGAATGCAATTCTTGAAATTGAGAGATGAATATGGATTTTAGGAAATTAGATTCTATTCAAAATGAGCCTCGGATGAGAAATTTCTGATAAAGTATAAAAAAGTTATGCTTGGTCAAAGTTTGGTTGACTTTTCCTGAGAAACCCTAATTTAGCAACTTTTGAGTTTTGATGAATTAGGAGCCTTCCTTGGGGAATCATGATCAACCCTTGATCAAATGATGGATATGACTTCAAAATGTGGATGTTGACCAAAAATATTGAAGTTTGACTATATGTGGGCCCCAATTGACTTTTGACATGATACAATTGATTTTCAAGCATCTGAGCAGTTGACTGGGAAAACTTCTTATGCAAGGCATGAAATTTGGCATGAATGGTCTTGAGAACATATTAGGACTATGGAGAGAATATGAGTCCCATTGGACTCACCCATCTTGATGAAAATGGAAACCCTAGTTGGAGGTTCATTACTTTAGGAGAGAGTTTGCCTGGTCAATTCTTTGGCATCCTTGAGCAAGTTGAGTATCTTAGTGAACATATGTTGATTAGAATGGGTGGGAAAATTTTAGGGTAAAATAGTTTCCCCTGTTCAATCTTCTTAAGCCTGAGGATGTAGATTGACTCTAGTGCCTAGAAATTTGCACTCACATGAAGTAACACTAATCGATGATATCGGGAATGGGCTTACAGATGCCATTTGGGAGTCAACAGAGAGTCGTCAGAGATGGGCTTAAAGATGCCATCCAGAAAAGATATCAGTCGCATGAGATTTTGCGAGAATTCTTGTACCTGCTGTTGAGGAGGACTTCGCTGGGGAATGTTGGTTTATGTCCTGGGAAGTAGAGTCTAGGAGCTTCGGTTGTCCATTACTTTATTGGGGAATTAACTCTTGAGGAGGCGGAAGTGAACTGTATATCTGGTCAGGGTCCAGGCTGCACAGCGACTTACTGGGGAATTGTGAAATTTACTATATCTTGTCGGGTCCAGGTCTTACAGTGTTGTAAATGGTTGTTTGGAGATAAAAGAGAAGGAATCTAGATAGTAGGGTTACTTCGAAATGGGAGCCTGGATAGTAGGGCGATGAGAAGAAACCTGGATAGTAGGGTTACTTTGGGATGAGAGCCTGTATAGTAGGGCTATGAGAAGGAACCTGGGTAGTAGGGTTACTTCGGGATGAGAGCCTGGATAGTAGGGCTATGAGAAAGAACCTGGATAATAGGGTTACTTCGGGATGAGAGCCTGAATAGTAGGGCTATGAGAAGGAACCTGGATAGTAGGGTTACTTCGAGATGAAAGCCTAGATAGTAGGGCTATGACAAGGAACCTGGATAGTAGGGTTACTTCGAGATGAAATCCTGGATGGTAGGGCTATGAGAAGGAACCTGGATAGTAGGGTTACTTTGAGATGAAAGCCTGGATAGTAGGGCTATGAGAATGAACCTGGATAGTAGGGTTACTTTGAGATGAAATCCTGAATAGTATGGCTATGAGAAGGAACTTGGATAGTATGGTTACTTCAGGATGAGAGCCTGGATAGTAGGGCTACCTCATTTGATTATGTAGATTAGTTGACCCGTTTGGTTTCACGAACTGATTTTCCATTAGTTGTCTGCAGATTAACATGTATAGCTTCATGGATTTAATCTTGAATTGTTGGAATTGCTGATGATAACCATCTTTCCTGAAAAGGTGGATGGTTAACTATATGTGATGCATGAAATGTATTGTGTGATGATGTTCTCAAAATAAATGAGATTATGTTGTATGCACTATATATGCGCACATCATGATGTATGAACACGAAATGCTATTGGGACATGTCCGATTCTGGGAAAATAAATCCATGATTGCTGCTAGAGAGTACTGGAAATTGAATTCCTGACCGTTGTAGAAAAAGTGGTTCTTCTACTTCCGCTGGGGATGGTGAATGGAGATGACTGTACCGTGGATTTACTCCTTATTATTTGTGAATATTCTGCCAAGGAGAGACTCTGTTTGAAAATGAATCTGCGGGGGAATAACTCTTTTTACGAGAGGAGATGCCTTGCTGGAAGATTCTTCCGATTCAGAGAAATAAACTCCACTGGGGGATGAACTTCCGTAGCTAGAGAAATGAGCTCTGTTGGGGATTGAGCTTCTGTGTTCAGACAAATGAACTCTAATTGGGGAGATTTACTTCCTGCTTTGGGAAAGCTGATATCAAATGCCTTGATTGCTTTTACTCTGTGGGGAGTGTAGATGTTACGAGGTTGTATGCACTGGTGATTATGTTTCCAAGTCGTCTATGCCCCGGTACTTGCTGGACAGAGTGACTGTCGGGTTTGACATTTCTTGTTTTTGCCCCTGTTTCTTAAGTTATGAGCAATTGTATTTTCATTTCTTATGTAAATATTTATGAGCATCAATCATATTCAAATGCATATGTCAAGAATAAATCATTGGACGTTCTTGTAAAACAAAACGGGAAAAGAAAAACAAATGGTTTTTGTAAAAAATGATTTGTATTAATTTCTTGAAGTTGGCCTATAACATGCGTTTTTTGTACAAGGAAGCTGACGCTCTAGTAAGGGAACGCCACCGTGAAAAGGAAACCATACAATATTGTGTACAACAAAAATAAAACAACTATGTGTAATAGTCCCATTTAAGTTTCAATTCTGCTATTGTCGCTATGTCTTCGAGCGTCTCATCACTTTGCTGCTTGTCCGGAGCTGATTAGATTGATCGGTGTCGTTCGAGCTTGACAGTTGATACTGAGATTTGATCGCAAGGTGATCCAATGGGACATAGTGATACACTTTAAATCCCTAACTTTTTCCTGAACTTCCCTTCCGGGTTTTCAGTCCACCGGGATACCCTTTGTTGCCCAAGCCGCCTCTTCAGGTTTTTGACTTGCCGGGTGTACATATTTTTTCATTTTCCCTTATTTTTGCCCGAACCCATTTGGCTCGCCGGGAAGCCCTTATTTTTTCCTAGGCCAGTCAACCTAGCGGGTATTTTATCATGCGTAATATCTTTTCACTATGTCTGCATTGATAGGGTGAGGTAGGTCATCACCGTCCATAGTGGTTAGAATCATGGCTCCACCCGAGAAAATGTTTTTAACCACAAATGGCCCTTCGTATGTGGGAGTTCATTTTCCCCTGGGATCACCTTGCGTCAGTATGATGCGCTTGATTACCAGATCCCCGACTTGATATTCCTGACGTCTGACTTTTTTGTTGAAATCCTTCATCATCCGCTTTTGATATGTCTGACCATGACAGACAACAGTAAGTCTCTTCTCGTCGATCAAATTTAGTTGATCAAGTCGATTCTGGATCCAGTCATCTTTGTTTAAACCCTCATCTTTCATAATCCTTAAAGAAGGGATCTGGACCTCGATGGGTAGGAGTGCCTCCATGCCATATACAAGAGAGTAGGGTGTTGCCCCTGTTGACGTTCGTGCTGAGGTACGGTACCCATGAAAAGCGAATGGTAATATCTCATGCCAGTCTTTGTATGTCAACGTCATCTTCTGTACAATCTTCTTGATATTCTTGTTAGCTGCTTCAACATCGTCGTTCATCTTCGGCCAATAGGGAGAAGAGTTATGATGTTGTATCTTGAATTGTTTACAGAGCTTGGTGATCATTATGTTATTGAGATTTGTACCATTGTCAGTAATAATTCTCTCTGGCACACCATACCGACAAATCAGATTTTGCGGGATAAACCACGCCACGACGTTCTTGGTCACAGTAGCAAAAGAGGCCGCCTCAACCCATTTTGTGAAGTAATCGATGGCTACCAGTATGAAGCGATGCCCATTGGAAGCGGTAGGCCTGATTTCTTAGATCATGTCAGTGCCCCACATTGCAAAGGGCCACGGAGCTGCCAGGACGTTTAAAGGAACCGGAGGCACATGCACCTTATCATCATAGATTTGGAACTTATGACAAGTTCGGGAATGCTGATAACAATCTGCTTCCATAGTGGACCAGTAGTATCCTGCCCGTAGGATCTTCTTAGCCATGGTATGTCCACTTGAATGGGTTCCTAAGGTACATTCATGAAGATCTGTCATAATCCTCTCTACTTCTCTCTTGTCTACACACCGCAGTAAGGTAGAGTCATGGTTGCGCTTGTAGAGGATTCCATTACTGAGGAAGAATTTCGCAGCGAACCTTCTCAGAAACTTCTTATCGTTGACAGATGCCCCTTCGGGATACTCTTGAGTCTCGAGGCACTTCTTCACTTCATGAAACCAGGGTTTGTCTGCCACCTCTTCAGTATCAATCTCACATCAATGCGCTGGTTCATCTAACCTTTCAATGGTGATTCGGGGAGCTTCGTCGTCCCCATGACTTTAAACATAGAAGACATGATAGCTAGTGCATCCGCTAACTGATTCTCCTCCCGAGGGAAATTTTCAAAGGTTACCTCCTCAAAGTGTGGAAGCAATGTCAGTACGTGCTATTTATATGGGATGAGATTCAGATGCTTCATATCCCATTCGCCTTTGATCTAACTTATCACCAAGGCTGAATCCCCGAAGACATTTAAGAACTTGATCCTGAGGTCAATAGCTGCTTTGAGATCCATGATGCAGGCTTCATACTCCTCTATGTTGTTAGTGCAGTTGAAACATAATCGGGCAGTGAAAGGAGTATGACAGCCCTCAAGAGATATGATTACGATGCCAATTCCATTACCGAGTGCGTACAAAGCTCTATCAAAAACCATAGTCCATCGGGATCCTTCTTCAGGTCCTTCATCCGGTCCAGGTTCTTCATAGTCAGTCACCAGCATAATGTTCTCGTCTGGGAACTCAAAATTCATGGACTGGTAGTCATCCAGGGCCTGATGAGCCAAATGATCAACCAATATACTTCCCTTGATTGCTTTCTGGGTTGTATATTGTATATCGTATTCAGTTAAGATCATCTTCCATCTCGCTATTCTTCCAAAGAGAGCAAGCTTCTCGAAGATGTACTTGATTGGATCCATCTTAGATATCAACAAAGTAGTGTGGGTCAACATGTGTTGTACCCCAAAATTTGCCCTCTCCAGTCGCAAGGATTCTTAGAATTACTTCAGTCAAGTTTCAAGCCTCAAACCACATTTTCTAAGAAGAATCATTCAAATTATCAAAAGGGGGTTGTAGTTGTTTAGTTATTGGCATGCATTTTTGGTAAAACCAGGTGTGTGTGTGAATGTCATGACTGATGTCATAACATTCTAGTTTATTAGGTACTGATTCATTAGGTACCTTTGCAGAAAAATATTGTCATACAGGTGCTGCTGTTTATAAGTGTGTATCTGAGCATTTTGCAAAAAGATCACATTTACCTAAATCAGTAGACAGGTTTTCAGATGTCATAACAAATGTTAAGACATCCTGTTCTGAACTAACAGTTATGCAGTTTGGGTAATTCTGAGTTTTTTCAGGAAAATGACTCAGTCTTTCCAGAACAGAAAATCTCGTGGACTTGGGGTTAACCTAGCTCAACCCTAACCTGGTTGATAAAGTCCTGTGACCTAGTCTTAAGGTCAAACGGAATTAACCCTAGCTTTTTGTGGAAACCCTAACTGAAGATGCAGCTGCTATATATTCAACAGAGCTGCTGTTTTGGAATATATCCCTTTTTGACAGAAGATCATTTAGAAGCTGTATAGTTTTAACTATTGTAATCCAAGCAAGTATCATTGTGATAAGTGACTTGGAATAGGTTTTAATTGTAAGGGTTGTGTACCACTCAAAGCTTTGAAGCAAGAGTGTTTTTGTGTCTCTTGACTAAAGCTTTGAAGCAAAGTCAAGTTAGATTTGTGTATCACTCAAAGCTATGAAGCAAGAGTGTTTGTGTTGCTTGATTAAAAAGCTGTGAAGCATAATCAAGTGTATGTTTTGAAGAGTGTCTTCATCAATTCATTAGTCAAATTGTTTGAAGTATCACTGCTGTGATTGAGGGGGAGTGAGTAGGAACTTAGGTTTAAGTTGTACTTAGATTGAAGTTGCATTGGGTAGGTCTTAAGTGAAGGAGATAAACTGGTTGGTTTATTCCTGAATTAATATCTCTTATAGTGGATTTCCTCCCTGGCTTGGTAGCCCCCAGAGTAGGTGTTGTTGCACACTGAACTGGGTAAACAATTAACTGTGTTCTTTACTGTTTTTGTATTTACTGTCTTATAGAAAGTCAGATACGGTGTCATAACATTGAACGTGACATTGAGTATCTGCAGCCAAAATTTCAATTGGTATCAGAGCAGGAACCCTGCCTGTATTACTGGGTGAGATCTAGGGATATCACTTTCTGGCACTATGGACAAAGAAGGAGTTTTTGGAAATAGACCACCCATTCTGGATAGAACTAATTATGACTACTGGAAACCTCGTATGATTGCCTTCTTAAAATCTCTGGACAAAAAGGCTTGGAGAGCTGCTGACAAAGGATGGAACCATCCCACCATAACTGAGAAAGATGGGACAATCAGTCTGAAGCCTGAGGAAGATTGGAGTAAAGAAGAAGATGAGTTAGCCCTGGGAAATTCCAAAGCTTTAAATGCCTTGTTCAATGGAATTGATAGAAACATTTTCAGACTAGTACATCAATATGAACTGGCCAAGGAAGTTTGGGACACTCTCAAAACTACCCATGAGGGCACTTCCAAAGTAAAAATGTCAAGGCTTCAGATGTTGACTACCAAGTTTGAGAATCTAAAAATGATGGAAGATGAAACCATTCATGAGTTTCACATGAACATCTTGGAGATTGCCAACACCTCAGGAGCACTGGGAGAAAAGATGTCAGAAGAAAAATTGGTGAGAAAGATTCTCAGATCCTTGCCTAAAAGATTTGCTATGAAGGTAACTGCCATAGAGGAAGCCCAGGACATCAACAAGTTGAAAGTGGATGAACTAATTGGGTCTCTTCAGACTTTTGAGATGGGGATCTCTGATAATGGTGACAAGAAGAACAAGAGCATAGCACTTGTATCCAACACTGATGTTGAAAACAAGGAGGATGAAGAAGAAAATATTTCAGAAGCTATAGCCATGCTTGGAAGACAATTCAACAAACTCATCAAAAGAATAGATCCAAAGTCAAGGTCTAATGTTCATAACATTCCCTCTGACATTGACAGTTCCAGCAGAAGACCAAGGTCAGAAGAGAAGGGAAATCAAGGCAGAGGAATTCAATGCCATGGTTGTGAAGGATTTGGGCATATTCGAGCTGAATGTCCTGCCTTTCTTAAGAAACAAAAGAAAGGAATGACTGTTACTTGGTCTGACTGTGATTCAGAAAGTAATTCTGAAGAAGAATCTGCCAAACTAGTTACTGCTCTAACTGGTGTTTGTACCTCTGAAAGTGACACTAGTGATGAAGAGGTGACATTTGAAGAACTGGATGATACTTACAAGAAATTGTGTATCAGAAGTACTGAAGTCTGTGTGCAGAATGAGAAACAATCAAAACTCATCATAAAGCTGGAGGCTGAAAAAAGGGCAGACCTTGAAACTATAAGTCATCTAGAAGGGGAAGTTAAATTGCTGAACTCACAACTGAACCAAATGACCAAATCTGTCAAGATACTGACTAATGGAACAGACAAATTGGAAGAGATTCTTCAAGTTGGACAAAATGTGGGAAACAAATCTGGACTAGGATTTGTGGAAGCTAAGAAATCTGGTGCAGACAAGAAGATCAGGCCTGTTAAACAAATGTCAAAGCAGATGTCTCAACACAACTCTCAACATCAGAAACAGAGATATATGAAGAAAAAGTACCAAAGATGGAGATGTCATCATTGTGGGAGGTATGGCCACATAAAGCCTTTCTGCTTCAAATTGCATGGATACCCTAATCAAAACTCAGGTGTTAAACCTAAGTCAAAAAGGGTACCACATACTCCTCAATGGAAGAAAAAGGCTACTGCCCTGATAGCCCACACTTCCCTGAGAGTCTCTACAAGGGAAGGCTAGTACTTTGACAGTGGGTGCTCTAAGCACATGACTGGAATAAAGAACATTCTCAATCATGTTAAACCTCACACCACTAGTTATGTGACCTTTGGAGATGGTGCTAAAGGTGAAATCAAAGGAGTTGGTAATTTGGACTGCCCTGAAGTTCCAAATCTAAATGAAGTTCTATTGGTAAAAGGCCTGACTGCTAATCTCATTAGTATCAGTCAATTGTGTGATCTAGGATTCAAGGTCAACTTCTCAAAATTTGAATGTCTAGTAATTAATGAAAAACTAGAAGTGGTAATGAAAGGAATCAGATCTAAAGATAACTGTCACTTGTGGCAGCCTGAGAACACTAATAACTCAACTATGTGTTCCATTACCAAAGAAGAAAAAGAGATGAAACTGTGGCACCATAAGCTTGGCCATCTTCATCTAAGAAGATTGAAAAGAACTATCTCTATGGAAGCAGTCAGAAGGATTCCAAGACTGCAAATAGATAAAAGGAGGGTTTGTGGTGAACTTCAAATTGAAAGGCTTGGTAAAAAGAGACATGTCTATGATGTGGTGAATAAACTTGAAGAAGGATGTGCTGTCAGAACCAGAAGTAATCATGACAAGGAATTTGGAAACAACAAGTCTAATAAATTCTGTTTCCCAGAAGAAATGAGTCATGAAGTCTCTTCTCCTATATCTCACCATCAAAATGGAGTTGACAAAAAGAAAAATAAGATCATACAAGAATCTTCCAGAGCTGTGATTCATGTCAAAAGAATGCCTTCCCAACTCTGTGCTGAAATAGTTGCAGCTGGTAGTAGCTGTTCTCAAAACATCTGGACAAAATAGATGCTCACTGAGTATAATGTCTCACAAGATGTTGTGACATTGTATTGTGACAATCTGAATACAATCAATATTTCCATGAACCCTATTCAGCATAGCAGGACCAAGCACATTGACCTTGTAGAGAAGAAGTCAATTAAACTGGAACATGGTTTCATTAAGCTTCAGCTGGCTGATTCTTCTACCAAGGCTCTTGTTGGAAATCATCTTGAAAACTTGAGGGGCAAGATGGGTATTTGCCAACGTGAGAAATTATAGCAATTAATTTTGCTTAAAACAAGGGTTGAAGGAGTTATTTGTGTTAAGTCTATTTTTAGTGGGTTAATCATTTGTCTTTCCAATTCTTTCAAAATTATTAAGAAGTTGAATAGACTCTCATTTGCATCCTACCTCTCTCGTCTTTGCAACCTATTACTTTCTATCAATCAAAGTTTTCTCTCAAATTGCTACTGGTGCTCTAAGTCAATCAAAATGTCTCAAACATCATCTTCAACCAAGGCGACCACTTCATCTTCATCATCTGACCAAGTTTCTCGAGCAATCACCACATGCATAGATTCTGATGTCCTGGAGATCACTCCCCTCAGAGAAATGGCAACTGACCCCACCAAAGTCAAAAAGCTGAGAACTAGGCATGCAGGAAAAGCTCAAGCTACTGCTTTTGGTAATCCTTCTCATCCTTCTTCCTCTGTTCCAAATAGGGAAGGATCAGCTCAAGTTCATCAAGCAATTTCTAGGCTTGTGAGAAGAATACTAAGCGGAAACCAATCTGTACCGGGGATTTCTGTCCCATTAAATCAAGAATCAGCAAGCCCAAATGTGGATGTCTCTGAGAATGTAGATGTCTCTGAGAATGTTGTGACACAAAATGCCAACATTCAGAACCCTTCAGAAAACACTGTTGATCCACCTATCATTGATGTAGTGAGGAATACTCAGATAATGATCTGATTGCCAATGTAAACCCTAGCATAGCTAGGAGAATGATGAAAAGAAAGGGTAATCAGAATGATGCAAAATGTATGACCAAAGATAAACCTGCTGCTAAGAAATCCAAGGCTGAAGGCAAGGCTGGGGGAGAATCTGTGAAAACTGGTCAGTCCAAAGGGAAGGTGAAAGCCCAGGTGTATACTGGTAGACAACCAATTTCAAAGAAGAGAAAAGAACCTGAATCTTCTGATTCTGATGAGGAATCAGAGTTTGATATTGATGCTGAAGAAATTCCTATCAGAAGGAAACTCCCCTCCAGCAAAATTGCTAGAGTTCCTGAAGTCCCAACAGACAACATCTCTTTTCACCATCCTGACAATGCAAACAGATGGAAGTATGTTTGCTTGAAGAGAATAGCTTTAGAAAGAGAGCTAAACAATGATGCAATGGAGTGCAAGGACATCATGGACCTGATTAAGAATGCTGGACTGATGAAGACAGTGGTAAAATTTACCAAGTGTTATGAAAATCTGGTCAAGGAGTTCATAGTTAACTTGTATAATGAATGTGCTGATGGAAGGTCAGCTGACTTTGAAAGTGTTTATGTTAGAGGAAGAAGGGTTAATTTCTCTCCATCAGAAATTAACAAATTTCTTGGAAGATCAAATGAGGATTGTCCTGAACTGGAAGTCAATGACAATGAAGTTTGTCAAACCATCACAGCAAGACAAGTGAAGTGCTGGCCCTTGAAAGGCAAGCTGAATGCCAGCAAACTTAGTATGAAATTTGACATCCTGCACAAGATTGGTGCAGCCAACTGGGTCCCTACAAACCATAAATCGACTATCTCCACAGGATTGGGGAGATTTATTTATGCTGTGGGAACCAAGACTGTTTTTGACTATGGCAGGTATATTTTTGAACAAACTTTAAAACATGCTGGTAGTTATGCTGTCAAAGGCCCAATTGCCTTTCCCTCCCTCCTTTGTGGAATTATCCTTGCATAATACCCTGATATTCTGGTGGCAAGAGATACTGCTTGCAAAAGAGCTCCTGCTCTTGGGTTACACTACAAGCTGTTTCAGGGATCTCATGCTCCTGATATTGTCATAACATCAGCTGAGACATGTTCTGTGAAGACTCAGTCCAAAACATCTGATGTCATAGCTGTATTGAAAGAGACCTGCAAAGAGCTGGAAGCTAGGAAAAAGACCCTAGAAAACCTAATTGCCAGGTTAGAAAAGGAGGAAGCTGAAGGAAACAGAAGGGAAGAGGGTGTAGAAGCTGAAGATCATCTCAATACTGAAGAAACTAGATCCTCTGAGTCTGATGACAGTGCTTAAAGGTTGGTGGAGTTGCTGATTGGTGGAGTTGATGCTGTTCCCTGGTGGAGTTTGGAAGTGTGTTCAGATTTTAGTTGTTGTTCCTATTACTTTTTCTGGATGACTGTATAAATTTTAAGAACATGTTTCTTTGGCCCATTTGTGGCTAAAGAGGGGGAGATATATTTTGGTAGACTTTATTAGACATTCTATTTTTCTGCAGTCTTTTTTTCTGCTGCTATCTATCTCTGATTGCTTAGGGTCTTTAGCCAAAAATCTGCCAAAGGGGGAGTTTGTAGTTGTTTAGTTATTGGCATGCATTTTTGGTAAAACCAGGTGTGTGTGTGTGTGAATGTCATGACTGATGTCATAACATTCTAGTTTATTAGGTACTGATTCATTAGGTACCTTTGCAGAAAAATATTGTCATACAGGTGCTGCTGTTTATAAGTGTGTATTTGAGCATTTTGCAAAAAGATCACATTTACCTAAATCAGTAGACAGGTTTTCAGATGTCATAACAAATGTTAAGACATCCTGTTCTGAACTAACAGTTATGCAGTTTGGGTAATTCTGAGTTTTTTCAGGAAAATGACTCAGTCTTTCCAGAATAGAAAATCTCGTGGACTTGGGGTTAACCTAGCTCAACCCTAACCTGGTTGATAAAGTCCTGTGACCTAGTCTTAAGGTCAAACGGAATTAACCCTAGCTTTTTGTGGAAACCCTAACTGAAGATGCAGCTGCTATATATTCAACAGAGCTGCTGTTTTGGAATATATCCCTTTTTGACAGAAGATCATTTAGAAGCTGTATAGTTTTAACTATTGTAATCCAAGCAAGTATCATTGTGATAAGTGACTTGGAATAGGTTTTAATTGTAAGGGTTATGTACCACTCAAAGCTTTGAAGAAAGAGTGTTTTTGTGTCTCTTGACTAAAGCTTTGAAGCAAAGTCAAGTTAGATTTGTGTATCACTCAAAGCTGTGAAGCAAGAGTGTTTGTGTTGCTTGATTAAAAAGCTGTGAAGCATAATCAAGTGTATGTTTTGAAGAGTGTCTTCATCAATTCATTAGTCAAATTGTTTTATGTATCACTGCTGTGATTGAGGGGGGGGGGGTGAGTAGGAACTCAGGTTTAAGTTGTACTTAGATTGAAGTTGCATTGGGTAGGTCTTAAGTGAAGGAGATAAACTGGTTGGTTTATTCCTGAATTAATATCTCTTATAGTGGATTTCCTCCTTGACTTGGTAGCCCCCAGAGTAGGTGTTGTTGCACACTGAACTGGGTAAACAATTGACTGTGTTCTTTACTGTTTTTGTATTTACTGTCTTATAGAAAGTCAGATACGGTGTCATAACATTGAACGTGACATTGAGTATCTGCAGCCAGAATTTCAGGGGCAAAATGAGCAAAATTGGAGTTTCTGCTAAAAAAGTCAACCAGATGCTAAAAAAGTCAAACTTTGACTTTTTGATCAAATTTAAGTCCTAAAAATCACATTATGTCAAGACATCCAAAAAAAATGAAGTTTGATCATCAAAAATCAAAAGAATAAAAAAAATCCAACTTTGCAAGACTTTGAGATTTTTCTAAGTATTTTCTATACTTGGTTAATTTCATTTGCTTCATGGCATCTTACTACAACTCCAAATAATTCAAGATGATGCAAGTAATTCAAGTTATTACAAAGTGACATTTTGCAAAATTACAAATTCTAAAACTATGTCTTGATTAAAACCTTGTCACAATGTGCACAAGACTAAATTTGTGACATGCTACAAACTATGCTGTCCAAAGTTGAAGAAAATATGATATATCACATGCTACAACTATGCTGTCCAATACAGTCAAAAACTGCTCTATGCAGTCAGCTCAAGCCTGCACCATGACAGCCCCCAAATTACACCAAAATGGCAAAAGAAAATTGGGTGCAGAAAGTATCAAAGCAGTATGCCAAAACAATTCAAAATGGCTTATTTGTTTTCCCCCCTAAACCACAGTCAAGGGGTCTACAAAAGAGGACTTTCTCTTAAGACAAAGAGGTTGGATTTTGAAGAGAGAAAAGATTTTCTAGAGAAAAAGATAGAGAGTTTTATTGAGCAGAAAAACAATATTTTGTGCAACTTTGACTCATTTTCAAAACAAAAAAACTGCTCTTGTTCAAAACAGAAACCCAACTCATTGCTCCACCATACAAACTTTCCTTTAAACCAAACAACTCATCACATACAAAGGTGGTCCAAAACATCACAAAAACAGTTCCTGTATTTATATTCATCTCCATCTTTAAAACACCAAAAACATTACAGTACAGTCCAACTTAGTTCTAGCAGTCCAGAGCAGCTTCCTGAAGACTCATAAGGCTATCACATCATTTGGAAAAGCATTCAGATATAAAACAACCATTGCAGCCCAAAGGTAAGTCCTCTTGACTTGGTATCTTGTCATTACATCATTAACAAGCTGTTGTTCTTTGAAAACAAGATGTAGTACTTTAATATCTTTTTGAACTAGTCATCTGCACTTTGTTTAGGCTTATTCAATCATTTGTTGTTCATGTTTATCCATCATATGCCATAAGCTAACCTGTACATTCAGTAAAATAATGTTTAAGACAGGAAAATGCAGCATGCATCGACACATATCCTCATGTGTCGACTCATCCTAGTGAAAAAAACAGGGTATGAGTCGACACATAACCCCCATGCATCGACTCATACTGATTTCAGGTTACAAAACAAAAGTGGGAAAAGACTATGTATCGACACATGCGCGCTTCGCGTCGACACAAGAAGGGTGCATGAGTCGACACATCCCATTATGTGTTGACTCATACTGAGTCATTTTTGTTTTACAGGAGCAGGGAAAAGTTATGTGTCGATGCATAGCAGCTTGGGTCGATACATAGTGGTTCAAAATGCATTTCTTCCTATATTTTGCACTGTTTTTACATTATCTTCGTTATTGTTCGATATGGTTGTAATATTTTAGTTTCTACTTCATCCCCATTGTAAATTTGTACCCCCATCCCCCTAAAGTGATGTAATAGCTTAGGATTTAT
The DNA here is from genome assembly GCA_948472305.1 of Vicia faba. NCBI lineage: Eukaryota > Viridiplantae > Streptophyta > Magnoliopsida > Fabales > Fabaceae > Vicia > Vicia faba. The sequence goes on from OX451741.1 coordinate 137,607,315, forward strand.
TTTCCGCATGTTTACTTGCTTTCATATATTACTAGTAATTAGGATGTATGGCAAAATAAAATCAGCAAATAGACTACTTAAAAATCAAAGGCAAATGCATGCAATAAAACACACTTTGCACACATGCACCCTTAGGGTAATCTCACTCGTTGCCTATCGGAAAATAGTCATGTCCCTCGAACATGGGCGTTTTAGCAAAAAACCCTCGATAAAAGATCGTAGTCCCTCGATGACCCTCGATGTTGCCTTCGGTAAACGATCTAGTCCCTAAAACGACATTGCTAAAACGTCCCATATGTTGCCTTCGATGACTATACAAACGTCCCAACGCCCGTCCCGTTTACATCCAAAGATAGGGTTGCTTACCAAATCAATGGCAAGACAACAATATCAAAGGAATAAAAAAAATGCATAAGAAAGACATTTGAGTAGGTAGATAGCTTCTAAGTTGCTTTCTCCATTTCAAACAACAATCCTTGCTATTTTCAAAACAAACACACACACATTTCAAAAACATCTTACAAACATTTTCAAAAGACAAACATATTTGTATACATTCTTATGAACGAGAATCATTACAAAGATTTCCTAAACGAATGGCCTCTTTTACAAAATACTTTCAAAATCACATCAAGCACCATTTCAAACAAACCAAAGCAAGTGATCTAAGCAAGTAACTAAGAGCCCATGGAAAACCATGGATGAAAAGGGTGCTAGCACCTTCCCTTTTCATAATCTACCCCCCAAACTCAAGAAAACATCTCAAAGGTCTTTCATGTGCTTTTTCACCTTTCCTTTTTGATAAAAGAAATTTCGGTGGCGACTCTTGCTAACCGCGACATTTGCGATAAAACGCAAAACCTCAAGTCAGTTCTCCCACCGTATCACAGAACTGACGACTCTGCTAGGGAAATAATATAAAAGTGGGGTTACCTTAGGGTTTAGATCACATTTATTTGCTTACCTTTTTTGACTTGTTTTCTTTACAATTATGGTTCTTTGTTTGGGTTTAAATCCTCCACCCGAATTTGGGAAACATTATAGGTAAATAGCAATACGTTGTGGAAACTGTGCGAGGTATACCGACATGGTCTAAGCAATAGTTATGTTATTGTGACATATTTGTGGGTACTGGTAGCCTTTGAGTCAGTCAAAGAGAATACGAGGCTGCTGAGTGATGTCATGAAGCACTAATGAACTTCTAGAATCCTTTAATTGACCAACTTGGCCTTTAGGATGTAATGAGATGACCGGCTTTAGTGCAGTCCGAAGTTGGTAGATACTCAATACTACACTCATTAGGGTTTGGTTTCTTGGGATATTTCGGTCGCCATTAAAGAGGCTTGAGCTGAAATAATGAACAAGGAAACAATCCAATGATATTGAGCTCCTTAGAACCCGGTTACTATTTTTTAGGACAAGTTGAGCCAACTAAACTTCAAGAGGGTATTTACCTATGAAACCCCATTCAAGCCTAAACTAAGATCTTGTTTGATTTGTCTGTATATGCATGCTTGTACATAACATCATGGACATCATGAACATCATATGCATCCACTAACCATTTCAAGGATTTTTGGAAATTCATCTTTGTTCTTATTTTGTAGGATATGGATTCACTTCGCAGGAAAACTATCCAAATCAACCTTGTAAGAATTCCTCCACAACTCAAGGAGCTAGCTTCAAAGATCCCTGAGAACTCTCCATTCACCGAGAGACATGGTCGTCTACTCAACTTGGTCACCTCTAACACAGAGGAGGATATGATGAAGGTTTTCTTCCAATTTCTTGACCCTTTGCATCATTGCTTCACATTTCCTGACTATCAACTTGTGCCCACTTGGGAAGAATTCTCTCAACTTTTGAGGATTCCTATTCTTAATCAACTACCTTTTAACAGTACGGAAAGAGATCCAAAGCCAGAAGAGATTGCTCAAGCCCTGCACTTGCACTCATCTGATGTCACAACTCATTGGGAAACTAGAAGTGGTGTCAAAGGCTTCTTGGCAAAGTTTCTGTTTGAGAAAGCCCAAAGCTGTTGGAATTCCCTAGACTTGCAAGCTTTTGAGGAGATTGTAGCTCTTCTCATCTATGGGATGGTCCTATTCCCCAATCCTGACCAACTCATAGATGCGAGCGCTGTCAAAATCTTCATGTCATGCAACCCGATGCCTACATTGCTTGGGGATATCTTACACTCTTTTCACACTCGCACAATGAGGGAAAGTGGTGTTCTTATGTGTTGCACTCGTCTCCTGGAAAGATGGTTTATTTGTCATCTTCCCCAATCAGTCTTAAAGAATGATCAAGGTTTGAGGTGGTCACAAAGGTTAATGACGCTTAAACATTTAGATATCCATTGGTGTTCTCGATCCAAAGAGAATGTTATCATTATTGACCGTTGTGGGGAATTCCCTAATGTCCCTCTACTTGGAATTATGGGAGGCATCACCTATAAGCCGTGCTTGGCTCTAAGACAGTTTGGTTATGCCCGAAGGGATGGCCCACATGATATGCTGATTCAAGGTTTGGTTTTCGACTACGACAACGACGATCAAGGACTTCGCCAGAGATTCATCCGAACTTGGGGGATGCTAAACAAGGTAGATAGAAAGACTTTGGGACACAAGAATTCCATCCCTCTTGAGCCTTACCTCAAGTGGGTACGAACCCGCGCTCAAAGTCTCATGATGCCTTTTCCTTCCATTCTCCCAATGATTATTAAGCCTGTTAAGGAGGGAGAAGTTCCATACACTATTCTACATCCTGACATGCCTACATCACTCGAAGACCTACAAAGGGATTGGATACAGCTCAAAGGAGAGCGTGATACTTTCGAAGCCAAATTCTACGCAAGCGAGAAGAAGGTTTTGGAACTCACTCAGCTACTTCATGAGGAGCTGACTCTAAATACCTACATTGCACCAACGAGGATGCGCAATGTCTTTTTATCTTAGAATTTTGTATTATTTTGCCCAAGGGGCATTGATGTACTCAAATTCTATCTTATTAATATAACGTGTGTTTCTTTTTTGTTTAAAACAAATTTGAATTTTTTTAAAATCCTTGAAAGCATTGCATGAATACATATCATTCATCATAAACATAAACAGGTCTATGCAACAAGTTTCCTCATCTCTCTACTGTTTATTTCAGTAAGATGGATCTTGAACAGACGGTCAAAGACCTTCAAACTCAAAACTCACAGTTTAAACAGTTTCTCATGACCTTAGCCAAGGGGCAAGAGGAGCTGAAGACTCTGCTAGAAAAAGAGAAAAAGAAGAAAGAGAAGAAGCCAGCTGGTGTGGTAATCATGGGCAGAAGGTTTCAGGGACAAGCCAGAAGGACCTTAGAATTTCCAGCAACATCTGATGAAAGGGAAAGTAAGGGAAAAGAAACGGCAGTTCCATCAGACTCTAAAGAAGAGGAGGAAGAGGAGGACTACTCTGAACAACAATACCCTCCGGCTGATGATAAATACAAACACCTGGAAGAGCGTTTAACCGCTATGGAAATACAAAGGGTAGCAGGTGTGATCGGTGGAAATAGAACTGACTGTTTTTTAAGCTGGTTCGCGAAATGTCGCGGTAAGCAAGAGTTGCCACCGTCTTTTATTTTCTCCAACATGGACAGGACAAAAGCACAACAAAATTCCTTATGAGATTGTCTCTCGGTTCGGGAGGTAGATTTATAGAAAGGGAAGGTGTTAGCACCCTTTCTATACATGGTTATCCATGGGCTCTTAGATACTTGCTCTTACGTTTTCAAAATGTTTGTTTGCTTTTCAAGTGTGACTGGGTTTGAAAAAGTTTCTTTGAAAGATTTCTGAATAACTCTTGTATCTGTCCTCAAGAGTGTTTGAAAAATTTGTTTTGAAAGCTTTTTTGAAAGTGTCGGTGTGAAAAGATTTTGATTTATTTTTTAGAGAGCAAGTATCTATGAGTCATCTACCTACCCTAAGGAATTAGGCTGTGTAAAAGTCCTTAAGGTAGTGCCATCCCACCATTGAGAGGTAGGTAGCACCACCGTTGGAGGTGGTCGGGTCAATTCGTTTGTAGGGACAGTGTGGTCACCGAAGCTATAGTAGGACACCTTAGAAGCTACCCTTATATCCTAGATCTTTGTTAATCCGAGGCAACCATTTCGAGGCGACTGGATCTTAGACATAAGAGCGACCGCTAAAACGTCCTATACTTGACGACCACGTTTCGAAGGCAACGGGTGAGGCGTACCCTAGAAGTGGTGTGTGTAATTGTGTGTTGTTTTCATGTTATGTTTTATCTTTGAACATGGCATTGTGAGCTACGAGTTATTTTTAATTAACATACATTCTTTCATGCAATTTAGAATTTAAGAGTGCGGAAAATTAAAAGACGGAAATATAAAAGCTACGCTATTACAAGGCGCGGGTCTATACATCGCCAAATTACAAAGACCCGTTTTGATAAAAATGCGGAAAGTAAAACCTAATTACTATTACATCCTTGGACAGTTACATAATAATCAATAAGAAAATAATGCGCGAAAAGAAGCAAACTGAACGTCCGAGGGTTTTGACCCTTTGCTTGAAATTAAATTGAAATTGAATACTAATTAATTATTTAATTAAAGAAAAGAAAATGTTTTTTTATGTTTTTTGCATTTAATATGGAAATAAAGAAAAAGAATTTAAAAGGAAACCCTAATTCTAAATTATTTTTAGTTATTAAAGAAAATATTAAAGTTGACCTAGTTTAGACTAATTAATTAATTTACAGGTTTATTTACAAAAATAATAGTAATTAATAATAATAATAAATAATGAGGAAAATAATTAATTAAGAAAAAAGATGAAAATGTCTAAAAACCTGATTCTATATATTTTTTATTTATTAAGAAAAGAGATCAAAATATAAACCTAAATTAAACTAAAGTTAATTGTTAGTTATTATTTACAAAAATAAATTAGTGAGGAAATTAATAAATAATTAAACATATTTTTGTATTTTTGATTTTTTGTTTTTATTATGAAAAGTTATTTTATGGTGAAAAACAAATAACACAATTAAAAAGAATTAGAAAAGAAAAGAAAATAAAATTAAAAAGGATGCAAACCAAGGGGGGTGTCAGGCCCAAATGGAGGTTTTTTGGAAGTAATTCAGGCCCACGAGACAAGGCTTGTTTGACTTTCCATGATTGTGGGCGCATTGGTTGACTGAGCCATACCCTGGACTTCATTCTGTGGCCTTCAGATTGATCATCACAAGCGCGTGGCAGGCCAACGTGTGAGGCTCATGGTAGGACGTTGGATGAAAGCTGCATTGGAATACTTTAAGACAAAAATCAACAATTATGTGGGGGGACCTGGGAATCGAACCCAGGTCCCAGCACTCACCAAGCCACGTCCCTTGCCAATTGAGCTATTGCGCGCGTTTGTCATATGAATGGGAAACAATTATTATATAGAAAAAACAAATATTATGGTATCAAACAAAACAAAAACGCGCCAGATTTGAATGTCCCAACCACAGGATGCCACCTATGCTTCTTCTTCGTTTGTACCTGTAAACATGAATAAGATAGCGGGGGTTTTAAACCCCCACTAAGTGCAATAGTGAAAAATAGCGAACACGCCCACAGATCATATAAATTGAGCGCGAGTATCTCAATGAATCACGCTTGTTGCAACGAGTTCGTCTATATTGGTCTTGGGGTCCAATTTTTCCTGATACCTAAAGCCCTAATTTGAAGCTTCAGAAAACCTAATTTTCGTCCATGGTGGATTCTGATTCAGGCAACGTTAATCCAATTGAACTGTACCAATCGCTTCAGAAGGTCACTATTAGTGTAAATCAAACAAGAAAAATGGTTAAAAGCGCATGTATGAGGATATGCAAGTTTGAAAAATAAAGCAAACCGTATGGCTTGTGTTCTTGGATTCTTTATGTGTTTGGACTAGTTCTTGATTGTAATAGCTTCCTAGCAATGTCAGTAATGTAATGGACACGATCTTTGGCCTTGAATTGTCCTGCAAATAGGATTTCAGTTTCACCAATTTCTTGAAATTTTTGCAAAGTGAGTATGTTGTTGCAACAGCTTTTTCGTGTCTTCTTGAGTAGGGTTCACTGATGCATATGTATGTGAGCGAATTAGGTCAAGAATAAGCCCATGAATCCATTGCAATAATGTTTCATATCTTTGATTTTTCATCACATAATTTCCAATCTTTTTTCATTGAAACCCTTTCCAATTATGGATGATTTTCCTTTTTGAATGAGAAACGACTTTGACAGCTTGCCATGATTAGATTTGCTTCACAAAAGATCCAAAAAAGCATATCTTTGAATTTTCTTATAATTAAAACCAATTAAATGAATTAATATAAATATAAATCCAATTAATTAATTAAAAATAAGAAAATAAATTATTTTGAGCTCAATGGGTCGTGCATAGGCTTTGGGTAATGATTCAAGAAAGAATTTGAGGCCCATTAGCAAATTTGAAGTGTTTTAGGCAAAGTTGACTTTTGAAAGTTCCCAAAAATTTCCCAACTTCTCCAATGCATATCTTGCTCAATTTTGAAGCTATGAACATGTTCTTGGACATTTTGGAAAGGTCTTGAAGTCCTCTAACCAATGCCTTTGGTCCCATGTCATTTTGATTTACCAATCTCAAGTTATGGTCTTTGACTTAAAGTGCCTTTTTGTTGACTTTTGAAAATGACCTATAATGTTGAAATTGATAACTTTTTGTGAGAGCATTTCTTTGACTTTGAGTGTGAAGATGAGTTGTAGGAAATGTCATCCCCTTAAAAATGAGCATTGGATGGGATTTTTCTGATAAAACATGAAGAAGTTATGCCTTGGTCAATTTGCAGTTGACTTTTCAACTGTCCAAAAATAGAAACTTTTGCATCTTGAGACTTTTTGAGCCATGCCTTGAGGAATCATGATCAAGAATTGATCAAATGATGATTGTGGCTTCAAAATAAGATGTTGACCAAATTTTTTGACTTTTGACTGTCAAATGACCATTTTGCCCCTGCAGTTGACTGTGAGGCAATTAGGGTTTTTGACTGTGCAACTTGATGCTGTGAGTCTTGAAACTTGACATATGGATGCTTGACAATGTATATATGCATGTGGGACTTGATTGGACCCTTGAGAACCTCATTTTCTTTGCCAGAACCAAAACCCTAATTTTGACTGTGTTAGGAGGCAATTGGACTGTGCAATCCTTGAGAGATTTTGAACCATTTAGAGATTGACCTTGACAAATATTGAAGAATATGGGAGGGCAAATTTTGGGGTACAACAGTTGCCCCTGTTTAATCTTCTTAGACCTGAGGATGTAGATTGGCTGGCGTGCCTTTCGTAATCCGAAGGTGGAAGATGATTGAACATTAGAGTGCCTAGAAATTTGCACTCACATAGTAGAGTATCAGCAAGGTGATGTAGGGAATGGGATTACAGATGCCATTTGGAGAGATGGTGGATAGGAGGATGGGCTTATAGATGCCATCTGGAGCTGTGACGGAGCCTCGTCAGGAATGGGCTTATAGATGCCATTTGGAGACTGTTGGTATGTGGATGGGCTTATAGATGCCATCTAGGTGTCGATCGCGTAAGAGATTCCTTAGCGAGAACTTGCGTACCTGAGAAAGAAAAATAATTACCTGGCCTGTTACAGGGATTGATCTTCAAACTCTTTATATAGATGTGCCCTGGCTGGATACAAGTATCGAATCTCTAAATTCTTCATGCAGATGTGCCCTGGCTAGATATAGGAATCGAGTCTACAATCAGTTACTCACATATGTGCCCTGGCTAGATACTGGAATCGAATATGGAATTAGTCGCCAACAGATACACCCTGGCTGGATACAGGAATCAGATCTTCAAACTCTTCAGACGTGCCCTGGCTGGATACAGGAATCGAGTCCGGAATAGTCGTCAACAGATACACCCTGGCTGGATACAGGAATCAGATCTTCAAACTCTTCAGACGTGCCCAGGCTGGATACAGGAATCGAGTCCGGAATAGTCGTCAACAGATACACCATGGCTGGATACAGGAATCAGATCTTCAAACTCTTCAGACGTGCCCTGGCTGGATACAGGAATCGAGTCCGGAAATAGTCGTCAACAGATACACCCTGGCTGGATACAGGAATTAGATCTTCAAACTCTTCAGACGTTCCCTGGCTGGATACAGGAATCGAGTCCGGAAAAGTCGCTCACAGACATGCCCTGGCTAGATACAGGTATCGAATCTGGAATTGCGACAGTTGATAGTAATCATCTTTGTATCGACCTTTGTCTTGAAAAGACAAAACGTTAGTTGTATGCGATGTCATGATGTATGACATGCGTGATGTTCTCAGAATAAATGAGATTGTATGTCCATGATGCGTGTGTGCATGCTATAATGTATGAAGATGTGATGTTTATGAATGTATTTTTGTCTAGGAAAATAAATCCTTGATGAATGCCGGGAAGTCAAATCCTGGGCTGCTGTGGAAGAGTAGAGCTTTTTTGTTTCCGTTGGGGATGATAGTTGCAAGAATACACTGGTAGGAAAGGCTGACTCCGCTGGGGCATAAACTTAGTGAAGACATTACTCTGCGGGGAATGCTCTGTGGGGAAAGAGAGGTACTTTGCTGAGGTTGATGATAACTCCGCTGGGGATACCGTTGATGAGTTTTGGAAGATTTGATGAACTCCGCTGGGGGATAGGAAGAACTTCGCCGAGGACGACCTTTCCGTAGCTTTTAGCTGAGGATAACCCAGTTATATCCTGGTGGGGAAATAACCTTTGAATAAAACCGGGGGAGCGCGTTCGCTCTGCAGGGGATTATCTTCCAGAATCTACTGGGGATAAGCTTACTACTGGGGAGATTGATTGGACTCTCCTGGGGAAACTTTTCAGATTGGACTGGGGAATGGCTCCACTGGATGTCCGGTATTCCACCGGGAAACAATCTTAGATCAAGATTGCCGGGGATGCTTGTTTCGGAATGTTTGTATACCCCGTTGGGGAATGTTGAGATTTTTGGGGATAATCCAACTTCCTTGAGGCTGACAATAGACTAACTCTGCTTGGGGAGAGTGTCGCTGACTTGCTGGAGATATTGTGCCTTTTAGGGCTGATTGAAGACCAACTGCTTGAGAGAATTGTTTAATCTTGTCTTACTCGGCGGGGAGTGAAGGTATCTTGGTTGCGTTCTTCAGCTGAACTTACCTTGGTACCTTGGTGGACCGAGCAATTAGATCGCTTAGACAACTCATTATTGCCCCTGTTTCTGATGTTACCTGTAATTAATCCTTTGTTTCGTATTCAAATATTTATGAGTTAGCAATTAGTGTCAAATGCATATATCACGATTGAACATTGGACGTTCTTTACAAAACAAAACAGAAAAAGGAAAAAACAATTGGCAATTGGTCTGAAAAGTGAATTTGTATTGATTTTTGAATTTGCCTGTAAATAGGCGTTTATGTACAAGAGGCTGACGTCCTAGTAAGAGAACGCTGCCGAACAACATAGTTTATATAATTTGTACAGAGAAAACAAAACAGCTGTGTGAAAAGAATAATCCCACTGGGTTCCAACTCTGCTATCGCCTTTATATCTTCGAGCGTCTCATCACTTGGCGGCTCAGTTGAAGATGAAGCTGATTGATCGATGCCGTCTGAACCTGATAGTTGATACCGGATTCTGGATGCAAGGTGATCCAATGAGACATATTATTACGCTTTAATCCCTAACTTTTGCCTGGACCGCCCTTTCAGGTTTTCAGTCCACCGGGATACCCATTTTTGCCCAAGCCGCCTTTTCAGGTTTTTGACTTGCCGGGTGTACAGATTTTTTTCATTTCATCCCTTATTTTTGCCTGAACCCTTTTGGTTCGCCGGGAAGCCCTAATTTTTGCCTAGGTATGTCAACCTAGCGGGTCTTTTATCATGCGTAGTATCTTTTTACTATGTCTGCATTGGCGGGGTGAGGAAGGTCGTCACCGTCCATGGTGGTTAGAATCATAGCTCCTCCTGAGAAGATATGTTTAACCACAAATGGCCCTTCGTACGTAGGGGTCCATTTGCCTCTGGGATCACTTTGAGGAAGAATGATGCGCTTGATTACCAGGTCCCCAACTTGATACTCTTGTGGTCTGACTTTCTTGATAAATGCCCTGATCATCCGTTTTTGATACGTTTGACCATGACAAATAGCAGTGAGTCTCTTTTCGTCAATTAGGTTTAATTGATCAAGCCGAGTTTGGATCCAGTCATCTTCGCTCAAGCCTGGATCCTTCATTATCCGGAGAGAGGGTATCTGGACTTCAATCGGCAAGACTGCCTCCATGCCATAGACCAAGGAAAAAGGAGTTGCCCCGGTTGACGTTATCGCTGAGGTACGGTACCCATGAAGAGCAAACGGTAACATCTCGTGCCAATCTTTGTAGGTCACTGTCATCTTCTGCACAATCTTCTTGATATTCTTATTCGCTGCTTCTACAACCCCGTTCATCTTCGGCCGGTAAGGAGAAGAGTTGTGGTGTTGTATCTTGAATTGTTCGCAGAGCTCAGTGATCATCTTGTTATTGAGATTGGTACCATTGTCCGTAATGATCCTTTCTGGGACGCCGTATCGACAGATCAGGTTATGCCGGATGAACTGTGCCACGACGTTCTTGGTTACAGTGGCATAAGAAGCTGCTTCAACCCACTTTGTAAAGTAATCAATCGCCACCAGGATGAAGCGATTCCCGTTGGATGCCGTAGGTTTAATCTTGCCAATCATATCGATGCCCCATATTGCAAAAGGCCAAGGTGCGGTCAAGACATTCAGAGGGACTGGAGGAACGTGCACCTTATCTGCATAAATCTGGCACTTATGACATGTCCGAGAATGTTGGTAACAATCGGCTTCCATTGTGGACCAGAAATATCCTGCCCGAAGGATTTTCTTTGCCATGGTATGTCCACTGGAGTGCATTCCGAAGGTACCTTCATGCAGCTCTGCCATGATTCTTTCTACTTCAGTCTTATCCATACAACGCAGTAAGGTTGAATCATGATTCCGCTTGTAGAGAATGCCGTTGCTGAGGAAGAACTTTGATGCGAACCTTCTCAGAAACTTCTTGTCGTTGACAGATGCACCTTTAGGGTATTCCTGAGCTTCCAAGTACCTCTTCACTTCATGATACCAGGGTTTTTCAGTTACCTCAGCCTCAAGATCACAATAATATGCAGGTTCATCCAGCTTCCAGATGATGATCCGGGGAGCCTTGTTATCCCATTTGGCTTTGAACATGGAAGACATCGTAGCCAGCGCGTCCGCCAACTGATTCTCCTATCTTGGGAAGTGTTCAAAAGTTATCTCTGTGAAATGGGGGATTAATGTCAGTACATACTCTTTATAAGGAATAAGGTTTGGGTGTTTCGTATCCCACTCGCCTTTGATCTGATTGATCACGAGAGAGGAATCTCCGAAGACACTCAGAAACTTGATCCTTAAGTCAATCGCAGCTTGAATACCCATGATGCATGCCTTATACTCTGCCATGTTGTTGGTGCAGTTGAAACATAGCCAGGCAGTGAGTGGAGTATGAGTGCCTTGAGGGGATATGATCACAGCACCGATACCGTTACCCAAAGCGTTGGAGGCTCCGTCAAAGTGCATAGACCATCGGGATCCTTCCTCAGGTACTTCATCCGGTCCAGGTACTTCACAATCAGTCACTACCATGATGTTCTCGTCGGGAAACTCGAAGTTCATAGATTGGTAGTCGTCCATTGCCTGGTGCGCCAAATGGTCTGCCAATACACTTCCCTTGATAGCTTTCTGAGTTGTGTACTGGATGTCGTATTCTGTCAAGATCATTTGCCATCTTGCTATTCTTCCAGACAGAGCAGGCTTTTCGAATATGTACTTTATTGGATCCATTTTTGAAATCAATAGAGTAGTGTGAGTCAGCATATACTGTCTCAGCTGGCGAGCAGCCCATACCAAAGCGCATCAAGTTTTCTCGAGCAGTGAGTATCGGGTCTCACAGTCGGTAAACTTTTTGCTAAGGTAATAAATGGCGTGCTCTTTTCGGCCAGACTCGTCATGCTACCCCAGCACACACCCCATTGAGCTGTCAAGTACTGTCAAGTATAGTATTAGAGGTCTCCCTTCAACCAGTGGCATAAGAATGGGTGGTTCTTGGAGATACTCTTTGATTCTGTCGAAAGCGGCCTGACATTCATCGTTCCAACGTACTACTTGATCTTTCTTCAGCAGCTTGAAGATTGGTTCACAGGTAGCAGTTAGATGCGAGATGAATCGGACAATGTAATTCAGACGTCCTAGAAAGCCTCTGACTTCTTTCTCTGTCTTAGGAACTGGCATCTCTTATATGGCTTTAACCTTGGCAGGGTCCACTTGAATACCTTTGTCGCTCACGACGAAGCCTAGCAATTTTCCAGATCTTACCCCGAAGGTGCATTTGTTCGGGTTCAACCTCAACTTGTACAACTTCAGACGGTCAAACAGCTTCTGCAGATGGTCAAGGTGTTCCTCCTCAGTTTGAGACCTTGCAATCATATCGTCAACATATACCTCTATCTCATGGTGGATCATGTCATGAAATAAAGAAACCATGGCACGTTGGTAGGTTGCCCCAGCGTTTTTCAACCCGAATGGCATGACCTTGTAGCAGAAGGTGCCCCACTGAGTAACAAAGGTAGTCTTTTCCATATCTTCAGGGGCCATCTTGATCTGATTATAACCTGAAAAATCGTCCATGAAGGAGAATACCTTATGCTGAGCGGTGTTGTCAACCAGAACGTCAATGTGAGGTAGAGGGAAATCATCCTTAGGGCTCGCCCTGTTCAAATCCATGTAATCAACACACATTCTGACCTTACCATCTTTCTTTGGCACTGGAACCACGTTGGCAACCCACTGAGGGTAAGAAGTCACTGCTAGAAACCCGGCATCAAATTGTTTCATAACCTCAACCTTGATTTTCTCGGACATTTCTGGACGCATACGGCGGACCTTCTGTTTTACCGGAGGGCATTCTTCCTTAGTAGGCAAGTGATGAACCACAATGTCGGTATCCAACCCAGGCATGTCTTCGTAAGACCAGGCGAAGATTTCCACGTAGTCATGCAGCATCTGAATCAACCGTTGTTTCACACTAGCCTCCAGATTGGCACCAATCTTGACTTCCTTTCTGTTTGTCTCTGTACCCAGATTTACCGTTTCCACTGGCTCTTCATGTGGCTGAATGGCCCTCTCTTCCTGGAGTAGCAGTCTTGCAAGCTCACCAGACAATTCACAATCATCTTCACCTTCGTCTTTGGCTAAGTTGATCGGATTTTCGAAGTCATAACTGGCAGTAGCAGAGTCGTTACCAGTGAGATCCAGAGTGGATTGGAACCTGTATAAGTGAGTGTGTGTAAATATAGCTGTTTTGCAATATATAAAGACAGAAAGAAAGGGAGCACAAGATTTGAAATGCGAAAAACGTCCAATGTCTTTATTCATGATATATGGAAATGACAAGTAATAAGCCCTCACAAATGAAGCCAACGGTGCCCCGGGTAAGACACCGGGCCATAAAGTTTCAATTTATTGTTCATTACAAATTTAAAAACAAAGGAATTCATTACTGGGTAACAAAAGTAACAGGTATGCAGTCTTTTACGGTCCAATTGTTCAGTCCATCGTCGATCATCGGGTAAATCCAGCTGTTGAATTCAGATTCCTCCACTTCGTCGTCCTCCCTGATAGCATTTACTCCATGATCGGGCAAGGGAGCTGTCACCACATTAGGCTTCTCGGGCTCCTCGAACTGAACCTCTTTAGCATCAATAAGGTCTTGAACCTTATTCCTCAGGGCCCAACAATCATCAGTAGAATGCCCCGGGCTATCAGAGTGATAAGCACAGCGGGCATTGGGATTGTACTTCGGAGAGGTTGTATTTACCACCTTCGGAGCTTCTCTGACGGTTACCAAGTTGGTCGCCAGCAGTTGCGGCAAGATCTGCGACAAGGTCATACTAAGCCGAGTAAATTCTCTTCTGGGTCTCTCACCCCTTGGTTGGTTCAGTTGCCGAGGAGCGGCAACAGGCTTTGCAATTACCACCGCGTTGACAGCTTGGCGGCGTTCTGGTTTGTTTTGCCTCCTGGGGCCATACACAGCACTGGCTTCCTTTTTGAAAGGCTTTTTCTCAGAACTTGAGGGTGCACCTTTCTGTATCTTCCCTGATTTCATACCAGCCTCTATCCTTTCACCAGTCAGAATGAGGTCTGTAAACCCTGCAGAAGAATTACCAATGAGATGATTGAAGAACGGCCCGGATAGGGTCCCTAAGAACATGTCCACAAGTTCACGGTCGGTTAACGGCGGCTGCACCCTGCCAGCCAGGTCCCTCAATTTCTGCGCATACTCTATAAAACCTTCTCCCGATCCTAGCAACATACCCTGGAGTTGGGTACGTATAGGAGCGAGGTCGGCATTGTACTGATACTGCTTGTAAAAAGCAGTAGCCAAGTCCTCCCAGTTACGAACCTTGGTTCCATCCAGCGGATAGAACCATTCGATATGAGTCCCTGAAAGACTCTCCTGGAAGAAATGGATCCATAAGTTCTTGTCCACAGTATACAGCTGGATCTTCTGCACATAAGATCTGAGATGTAGCTTAGGGCAGGACGCCCCGTCATACTTTGCAAAAGATGGTGCTTTGAACTTGTGTGGGATCACCACACCAGAAGATAGACCCAGGTCTCCAAAATCCAACCCAGGCACTTGTTGAATTTCCATGGCATTCAGGCGATCCTCTAACTGCTTGTATTTGTCTTCAGCGGGAGGGTACTGCTCTTCATTGAAATCAGTCTTGTTGTCAGAGACCACAGGACTAGGAACCCTTCCCCCTTGGGGACTGCCTTTCCCTACAGAAGAACCAGCTTGATCAACCTCATTTTGAAGTGTGTTACCAAACCTCCGACCAGTGTTGAATAGTACAGTTCTCTTCTTCTTCTTCTTGACCAGCAGAGCCTTCAATTCCTCTTGACCTTGGGCTAAACTCATGATCAACTCTTGGAACTGGGCGTTCTGAGCCTGTAGGGCCTTGATGGATTGCTCAGTAGATGATTCAGGATTCATGATGGCGTGCTGAAATAACAGCGAAGAACATTAAGCAACCTAAAAAGAAGAGTACCTGTGATGCACATGATGAATGGAATGCGTATGATTTATGTTTTCAAAGACAATCGGGATTCAACTTTGTAAACAAAAAGGAACACACTTTATTAGATTCAACTTTGAAATTTAGATTGTTCAACAGATTTCCCTTAGGCGTTACATAAAATGGAAATACTGAAAAGGGAAATAAAACTGTAAAAGGTCATCCAAAGCTCATCAGTGATCCCAGGGTCTCCTCTTCTCAGTACGGATGTAGTCATTAAGGCCCGCTCGTTCTCCAATTGCTTTGTCAGCTTCTGGATCTTCAATTCCTGCTCGTTGAACTTTTCCCGATAAGAGTCCCGTTCTTCTTGTAGTTGCGCCCAAGACCTCTTTAGTGTATCAACATCAGTAGGTATCTGAGGAGGGAGAACAGTTGGAGGAGCCCCATCTCTATCAGTATATTCAAGAATGATGGGTATGACAGCTTCGTATGGCATACCTAACTTCTGAGCACGGATGCGGACCCATCTGTAGTAGGATTCCATAGGTAGAGAAGTCTTCGGTCCCAACTCATGTGGGTCAGCTTTGTGAATTCTGTCCCAAGCCTTGATGAACCTACGACGCAGCTCGTCACTATCTACCTGAAACTCAAAACTGATGTGAGGCACCAACATCTCATGAGGCCCTGCTCTTCTGGCTCTTCCAAACTGACGGAGGGCTAGACATGGATTATAAGAGATTCCTCCTTGGGTACCAATCAAAGGAACATTAGGATATTCTCCGCAACGATCAATAACAGCTACCTCATCCAAACCCCTGAAAGTCCAAATGATGTCATTATCAGTGAGAGACATTAACCTATGAGCCCAGCCTCTTCCTTCCTTGTTCTTCAGCACGAACTTAGGGAGGTGCGAAATAAACCACCTCACTAACAAAGGAATGCAACACCACAGAGTTCCTCGTCTTCGGGCAGTACGAGCATAGAGTTGTTGTAGGATATCACCCAAGAGAGTGGGCACAGGGTTCCGAGACATGAAGATCCTTATGGCAGTGACGTTAATAAAGTTATCAGGATTAGGAAACAAGACTAGGCCGTAAATTAAGAGAGCCAGAATGTCTTCATACGCCCTGAAGTCCAGGTCATTCCAGAAACTGTTAGCTTTACCGATCAGAAACTTGGCCAAGAAACCCTTAACTCTGCTTCTAGTCACCCAGTTGTCCATTACTTCCTTGGTGGTCAGAGGAAGGGCTGCAGCAATCTCCTCAAGCCTAAGAGTCTTTTCCCAACCAGTGAAGGGAGTCTGATCCAAGATAGGGACACCAAGAAAATCAGAGAACTCTTCCAGGGTAGGGACCAGCTGGAAGTCTTGAAAGGTGAAGCAGTTATACAAGGGATCATAAAACTGGGTCAAGACACTCATCAGTTGTTGGTCCCACTTTGCAGTGACTAAACCGAGAAGAGAACCATGCCTCTGGATGAAGGAAGTGGTGTTTGAAATTCTGCTAACCAACTCTTCAAGCAACTCAGGTGGGTGAACAAAATTAAACCGGATAGTGTTCCTTCGCATAGGCATCATGATGTCCTACAAAACAGAGCAAAGATGAAACCCTCTTGTCTTTGAAATGGTCAGTCCTTATGCAGGATGCATGCAATGTTTATGATGGTATGATGTCATGATAAAGCACACCACAAATATTCACAAAGGCAAACATGATGAGGCACACAAGTCAAACAAGACAACCCTTAGAGTTTAGGCCAGCATGAAGTTCATGTACTACCCTCTTTCAGTTTGTTGGTTAAGACCTGTCCTATCAAAAGTAACCGGGTTCTAGAGGATCCCAATATCACTGACTACCCTCAATCGGCCATAACTCCAGCATCGCAATCTTTTCTTGCGGCCAGAACCATCGCGAGAGTTTGGCCTCAATGGGTGTAGCATACTGCTACTGTTCTATGGCCAAGTTGGGTCAATTAGGGTTCTAAGGTCGGTTGGTGCTTAATGACTCCTCAGAAGACCCATATTCTCCTCGTTGCGACACAAGGGATATCGGTACAGACCAAGGCGCCACACCAACGTAGCCACTGTTTCACCCGTGTCGGTCTACGCCGGACAGGTCCCTCACAGCTTATGCTACCTAATAGGGTATCCCCAGATCCGGGTTAGGATCTATGAAACTCCAAGACAATGCCCATAATAATAAAGCAAACAAAACACAGCAATTGAAAACACAAATATGAGCTATCCTAAGGTACACCTCACTTTAAGTTGTCCCCAGCAGAGTCGCCAGTTCTGTGATCGGTGGAATTAGAACTGACTGTTTTTTAAGCTGGTTCGTGAAATGTCGCGGTAAGCAAGAGTCGCCACCTTCTTTTATTTTCTCCAACATGGACAGGACAAAAGCACAGCAAAATTCTTTATGAGATTGTCTCTCGGTTCGGGAGGTAGATTTATAGAAAGGGAAGGTGTTAGCACCCTTTCTATCCATGGTTATCCATGGGCTCTTAGATACTTGCTCTTACGTTTTCAAAATGTTTGTTTTCTTTTCAAGTGTGAGTGGGTTTGAAAAAGTTTCTTTGAAAGATTTCTGAATAACTCTTGTATCTGTCCTCAAGAGTGTTTGAAAAATTTGTTTTGAAAGCTTTTTTGAAAGTGTCAGTGTGAAAAGATTTTGATTTGTTTTTTAGAGAGCAAGTATCTATGAGTCATCTACCTACCCTAAGTAATTAGGCTGGGTAAAAGTCCTTAAGGTAGTGCCATCCCACCATTGAGAGGTAGGTAGCACCACTATTGGAGGTGTTCGGGTCAATTCGTTTGTAGGGACAGTGTGGTCACCGAAGCAATAGTAGGACACCTTAGAAGCTACCCTTATGTCCTAGATCTTTGTTAATCCGAGGCAACCGTTTCGAGGCGACTGGATCTTAGACATAAGAGCGACCGCTAAAACGTCCTATACTTGACGACCACGTTTCGAAGGCAACGGGTGAGGCGTACCCTAGAAGTGGTGTGTGTAATTGTGTGTTGTTTTCATGTTATGTTTTATCTTTGAACATGGCATTGTGAGCTACGAGTTATTTTTAATTAACATACATTCTTTCATGCAATTTAGAATTTAAGAGTGCGGAAAATTAAAAGACGGAAATATAAAAGCTACGCTATTACAAGGCGCGGGTCTATACATCGCCAAATTACAAAGACCTGTTTTGATAAAAATGCGGAAAGTGAAACCTAATTACTATTACATCCTTGGACAGTTACATAATAATCAATAAGAAAATAATGTGCGAAAAGAAGCAAACTGAACGTCCGAGGGTTTTGACCCTTTGCTTGAAATTAAATTGAAATTGAATACTAATTAATTATTTAATTAAAGAAAAGAAAATGTTTTTTTTATGTTTTTTGTATTCAATATGGAAATAAAGAAAAGAATTTAAAAGGAAACCCTAATTCTAAATTATTTTTAGTTATTAAAGAAAATATTAAAGTTGACCTAGTTTAGACTAATTAATTAATTTACAGGTTTATTTACAAAAATAATAGTAATTAATAATAATAATAATAAATAATGAGGAAAATAATTAATTAAGAAAAAAGATGAAAATGTCTAAAAACCCGATTCTATATATTTTTTATTTATTAAGAAAAGAGATTAAAATATAAACCTAAGTTAAACTAAAGTTAATTGTTAGTTATTATTTACAAAAATAAATTAGTGAGGAAATTAATAAATAATTAAACATATTTTTGTATTTTTGATTTTCTGTTTTTATTATGAAAAGTTATTTTATGGTGAAAAACAAATAAAACAATTAAAAAGAATTAGAAAAGAATAGAAAATAAAATTAAAAAGGATGCAAACCAAGGGGGGTGTCAGGCCCAAATGGAGGTTTTTTGGAAGTAATTCAGGCCCACGAGACAAGGCTCGTTTGACTTTCCATGATTGTGGGCGCATTGGTTGACTGAGCCATACCCTGGACTTTATTCTGTGGCCTTCAGATTGATCATCACAAGCACGTGGCAGGCCAACGTGTGAGGCTCATGGTAGGACGTTGGATGAAAGCGGCATTGGAATACTTTAAGACAAAAATCAACAATTATGTGGGGGGACCTGGGAATCGAACCCAGGTCCCAACACTCACCAAGCCACGTCCCTTGCCAATTGAGCTATTGCGCGCGTTTGTCATATGAATGGGAAACAATTATTATATAGAAAAAACAAATATTATGGTATCAAACAAAACAAAAATGCACCAGATTTGAATGTCCCAACCACAGGATGCCACATATGCTTCTTCTTCGTTTGTACCTGTAAACATGAATAAGATAGCGGTGGTTTTAAACCCCCAATAGTGCAATAGTGAAAAATAGCGAACACGGCCACAGATCATATAAATTGAGCGCGAGTATCTCAATGAATCAGGCTTGTTGCAACGAGTTCGTCTATATTGGTCTTGGGGTCCAATTTTTCCTGATACCTAAAGCCCTAATTTGAAGCTTCAGAAAACCTAATTTTCGTCCATGGTGGATTCTGATTCAGGCAATGTTAATCCAATTGAACTGTACCAATCGCTTCAGAAGGTCACTATTAGTGTAAATCAAACAAGAAAAATGGTTAAAAGCGCATGAATGAGGATATGCAAGTTTGAAAAATAAAGCAAACCGTATGGCTTGTGTTCTTGGATTCTTTTTGTGTTTGGACTAGTTCTTGATTGTAATAGCTTCCTAGCAATGTCAGTAATGTAATGGACATGATCTTTGGCCTTGAATTGTCCTGCAAATAGGATTTCAGTTTCACCAATTTCTTGAAATTTTTGCAAAGTGAGTATGTTGTTGCAGCAACTTTTTCGTGTCTCCTTGAGTAGGGTTCACTTATGCATATGTATGTGAGCGAATTAGGTCAAGAATAAGCCCATGAATCCATTGCAATAATGTTTCATATCTTTGATTTTTCATCACATAATTTCCAATCTTTTTTCATTGAAACCCTTGCCAATTATGGATGATTTTCCTTTTTGAATGAGAAACGACTTTGACAGCTTGCCATGATCAGATTTGCTTCACAAAAGATCCAAAGAAGCATATCTTTGAATTTTCTTATAATTAAAACCAATTAAATGAATTAATATAAATATAAATCCAATTAATTAATTAAAAATAAGAAAATAAATTATTTTGAGCTCAATGGGTCGTGCATAGGCTTTGGGTAATGATTCAAGAAAGAATTTGAGGCCCATTAGCAAATTTGAAGTGTTTTAGGCAAAGTTGACTTTTGAAAGTTCCCAAAAATTTCCCAACTTCTCCAATGCATATCTTGCTCAATTTTGAAGCTATGAACATGTTCTTGGACATTTTGGAAAGGTCTTGAAGTCCTCTAACCAATGCCTTTGGTCCCATGTCATTTTGATTTACCAATCGCAAGTTATGGTCTTTGACTTAAAGTGCCTTTTTGTTGACTTTTGAAAATGACCTATAATGTTGAAATTGATAACTTTTTGTGAGAGCATTTCTTGGACTTGGAGTGTGAAGATGAGTTGTAGGAAATGTCATCCCCTTCAAAAGGAGCATTGGATGGGATTTTTCTGATAAACCATGAAGAAGTTATGCCTTGGTCAATTTGCAGTTGACTTTTCAACTGTCCAAAAATAGAAACTTTTGCATCTTGAGACTTTTTGAGCCATGCCTTGAGGAATCATGATCAAGAATTGATCAAATGATGATTGTGGCTTCAAAATAAGATGTTGACCAAATTTTTTGACTTTTGACTGTCAAATGACCATTTTGCCCCTGTAGTTGACTGTGAGGCAATTAGGGTTTTTGACTGTGCAACTTGATGTTGTGAGTCTTGAAACTTGACATATGGATGCTTGACAATGTATATAGGCATGTGGGACTTGATTGGACCCTTGAGAACCTCATTTTCTTTGCCAGAACCAAAACCCTAATTTTGACTGTGTTAGGAGGCAATTGGACTGTGCAATCCTTGAGAGATTTTGAACCATTTGGAGATTGACCTTGACAAATCTTGAAGAATACGGGAGGGCAAATTTTGGGGTACAACACCGGGTCTAGATTTTGAAGAACTAGGGCTGGTGTCAGGAATTGTAATCCCGTCAAAGTTTAAAGTGCCATTATTTGCCAAGTATGATGGGGTGTCTTGTCCTAAAATGCACCTCCGATCAAATGTCAGGAAGATTCCGCCACATTCTACTGATAAAGACTTGTGGGTCCACTTTTTCCAAGGCAGTTTATCAGGAACGTAACTTGATTGGTTTTACCAATTAGAAAGGGCTGACGTCCACAATTGGGAAGACCTGACCGCAACTTTCTATAAATAATACCAGTACAACACCGATTTGGCGCCTACCCGTACTCAACTTCAGAGTAAGACTATGGTTTCAAATGAAGGTTTCAAAGGTTACACGCAAAAGTGGGGAGATCTAGCCGGAAGAGTGCAACCCCCTCTGTCTGAAAGGGAGTTGGTGGACATGTTCTTGGGAACTCTATCAGGCCCTTTCTTCAATCATCTGATTGGAAGTTCCTCTGCAGGGTTTACTGAATTGATTTTAACCGGCGAGAGGGTGGAAGCTGGTATAAGAAGTGGGAAGATTCAGAAAGATGCATCTGCCTCTACAGATGTGAGGAAACCTTTCACTGGGAAGAAGGAGTTATCTGATGTTTATTCACAGAGGAATCAAGGAAGAACAGAACACCGACCAATGGTGGGGGCCGTTATGATTCCAAAGCCCGTATCAGACCAGCCAAGAAATAACCAGCCAAGGGTGGAAAGGCCAGTCCGACAATTCACCAGGATTAATATGACTCCAGCCCAGGTTCTACCACATCTTCTGAAATTGAATCTGGCAACTTTAAAAGAGGCCCCAAAGAATCCCAATACTGCATCCCCTCATTCTCATACAAATGCCAGATGCGCATGTCATTCTGAAAGTCCAGGGCATGACACTAACAACTGTTGGGCTCTGAAGAACAAAATTCAAGACCTAATAGATGCGAAGGAAGTTGAGTTCGATGCGCCTGAAAAACTGAATGTCATTTCCGCTCCGATGCCTAGGCATGGTCACAATGCCAACGCTTTTGACGAAGATTTGTTTATTACTACAGTGGATGAACTTTTGGCTCCGCTCCCGATCATTAAAATGAATTTGTTGAAAGCTGGTGTGTTCCCAGGTTGTAAGGAAAACTGCCATCATTGCTTATCCTCACCCGCCGATTTCCCTCTATTGAAGACAGGTATCCAACGCCTGATTGATAATCAAGAAATTCTGTTTGAGAATGCTCCCGTTTTACCTATTCCTGTTAAAGAAGTTTTAATCATAACCATCTCCGCCAATCCTTCCAGGGCCCCTAAAAGACCCGTTAGGATTACACCTGCTCCAAAAACTACTCCACTTAAGATCACAATGCTCGGGCCGGTCCCGTACAAGTAAGATAAAACAGTACCATGGAATTATGGTGGAGAAATCTACTACCATGGTATCAAACAAGATGAATTGAATGCCGAAGAAGAGAGCTCCGAAGAAGAAAATTCCGACATCAGTAACATTGCCAGAACTAGCAAGGTCACCCGTAGTGGTAGAATCTTCTCTCTAGAGATTGCCCCTCCAAAGGCAGTTTTTGGACCCGTGGCCATTCCGAAGAATACCTATGCACCAGTGATTATACCCGCAAGCGTACCTACCGACAAAGACAATATAATCCCTATCCCTACCAATACTTCTACTATTGAGAATAAAGGAAAAAACATTCAAGAGGATCCTGTCCGGACGAAGGCTTAATCACTAGCTATCCCCGAAACATCCAAGAAGGAAATGGAAGAAATCCTGAGGATAATAAAGAAGAGTGATTATGATGTGGTTGAACAGTTGGGGCAAACCCCTTCCAAGATCTCTATGCTAGCATTGTTGTTGTGCTCTGAGGCACATGCGAAATCTCTGGTAAAATTTCTGAAGATAGCTCATGTGCCACAAGAGACGTCTACTGACCAGTTCCAAGACTGTGTGGCCAGTTTGACAGTTGATAATAGCCTGGGTTTCTCTGATGTTGACTTGACACCCAAAGGGAAAAAACATAATGAGGCATTACATGTCTCTGTAGAGTGTAGAGGAACAACCCTAGCCCATGTCTTGGTAGACATCGGTTCATCTTTGAACGTCTTACCAAAGAAAGCTCTTGACAGATTGGATTGCAAAGGGCTGACATTGAAACCCAGTAACAAAATTGTGAGAGCATTTGATGGCTTAAAGAGGATGATCCACGGTGAGGTGGACATCCCGATAAAGGTAAGAACTCAGACTTTCAATTTAACCTTCTATGTGATGGACATCCGTCCCTCTTACTCTTGTCTGTTAGGACGACTTTGGATCCACAATGCCGGTGCTGTCACCTCCACATTGCACCAGATGCTGAAATACCCGGTCTAAGGAAACATCATAATTGTCCATGGGGAGGAAGAGTACATGATTAATCATCTGAATTCCTTACGATATATGGAGTTGGATGGCGAGTTCATTGAAACCCCTTTCCAACATTTCGAGGAGGTCTCTCAAGAAGTAGCGGCAACCAAGGCAGTATCCTCGATTCCCAAGATCACAAGACCTCCACTTCGGATGTCATCTCTAAAGGATGCAAAGGCAGTAATAGAAGAGGGTGGATGCACCATCTAGGGGCAGCTTCCATATATTCCGTACAAATCAGACAAGTTTGGCTTGGGTTTTACTTCAACTGCTCAGAAGGCTGTGCGCCGTGCCCGTGCTGGAGGGCCACCTGTGAAGATTAGCAACCAAGGGGTCAATGCAGTAGGAGACAATGAAGAGGATGGCAGCTTGGAAGATTGGATATTTCCTACTGTTAGCGGAGGACTTCGCAACTGGGAAGCCAGAGACTTTGTCCCAATAACTTTCATCTCTCAGTAATTTATCTTTTACATTTCTGTTGGACTTGTAATATTCACGAACAATTCGCACTTTAAAAACCTTGTGTCGCCACCCGAGGCACAATGGTCCATTTGTAAGGGTTTTTTATTTCATCTTCATATGACATTCAATGAATCATGGACACTTTTTCACATATAAATCTTTTGTGCTCATTGTCTTTCTTTTACATTTTATTATTTAAAGATGGCTATACCCTTACACACACCCACACTCACAAATGCAGGTACCCCTCCATTCCGGATCCCATGGGTAACGATACTGCTATAGTCTTCAGTCACTCTGAAGATCTGATCTACCAAGCCGAATACGAAGACGAGGAAGATTGTGAGGTTCCAGGGGAATTGGCCAGACTACTACAACAAGAGGAAAGAGCTATTCAGCCTCATGAGGAGTTGTTGGATACAATCAACTTGGGTACCGAGGAAGATAAAAAGGAAATCAAAATGGGTGCAAATTTAGAGCCGAGTGTCAAGGAGCGCCTAATTCAGCTTTTGCATGATTATGTTGAGATCTTTGTATGGTCATACGAAGACATGTCAGGACTTGATACAGACATCGTGGTACATCGTCTGCCAACAAGAGAAGACTATCCACCAGTGAAACAAAAGTACGCCGCATGAGACCTGACATATCAGAGAAGATCAAAGCGGAAGTCATGAAGCAGTTCAATGCTGGATTTCTGGCTGTTACTTCATATCCTCAATGGGTTGCCAACATTGTTCCCATGCCTAAAAAAGACGACAAAGTACGGATGTGCATGGATTATAGAGATTTAAACAGGGCCAGCCCTAAAGATGATTTTCCACTTCCACACATCGACATCCTGGTTGATAATACGGCCCAACACAAAGTATTTTCTTTCATGGATGGATTCTCAGGATATAACCAGATCAAAATGGCACCTGAGGACATGGAGAAAACTACGTTTGTCACACAGTGGGGGACGTTCTGCTACAAAGTGATGCCATTCAGACTGAAGAATGCCGGGGCAACCTATCAACGCACCATGGTAGCTTTGTTTCATGATATGATACATCATGAGATAGAGATCTACGTAGATGACATGATAGCCCGATCACAAACTGAAGAGGAGCACCTTGATCACTTGCAAAATCTGTTTGTGAGATTGAAGGAGTACAAACTAAGGTTGAATCCAAACAAGTGCACATTCGGAGTCCGGTCCGGTAAACTCTTAGGGTTCATTGTCAATAACAAAAGCATCGAGGTTGATCCTGCCAAGGTTAAAGCAACACAAGAAATGCTCGCTCCTCATACTGACAAGGAAGTCAGAGGATTCTTGGGATGCCTGAACTATATTACCAGATTGATTTCTCACCTAACGTCTACTTGTGAACCAATCATCAAACTGTTGAAGAAAGATCAAGTAGTCAGATGGAATGATGAGTGTCAGATTGCCTTTGAAAAAATCAAAGAGTATTTACAAGAGCCTTTTATCTTGATTCCACCAATCGAGGGAAGACCACTAATCATGTATCTGACCATTTTAGAAAACTCAATGGGGTGTGTACTGGGGCAGCATGACGAGTCTGGCCGAAAAGAGCACGCTATTTACTACCTGAGCAAAAAGTTTACCGAATGTGAAACCAGATATTCACTGCTCAAGAAAACTTGCTGCGCTCTGGTATGGGCTGCTCGCCGGCTAAGACATTATATGTTGACTCATACCAATTTGTTGATATCTAAGATGGATCCGATAAAGTACATCTTTGAGAAGCCTGCTCTGTCTGGGAGGATAGCTAGATGGCAGATGATCCTAACAGAATATGACATACAATACACTACCCAAAAAGCTATAAAGGGAAGCGTGCTAGCTGATCATCTTGCTCATCAAGTTGTAGAAGATTACCAGTCCATGAAGTTTGAATTCCCTGACGAAGACATCATGACATTAGACAATTGCGAAGAAATCACGCCACATGACAGACCTGGACAAGGATCCCGATGGACCCTATTCTTTGATGGGGCATCCAATGCACTTGGTAATGGTATCAGCGCCGTACTCATACCTCCAGAAGGGCGTCATACTCCTTTTACTGCCAGAGTTTGCTTCAACTGTACGAACAACGTGGCAGAATACGAAGCATGCATCTTTGGTCTCAAGGCTGCCATAGACTTGGGGATCAAATCTTTAGTTGTATTTGGAGATTCAGCTTTGGTCATCAGTCAGATCAAAGGAGAGTGGGACACTAAGCACCCAAACCTTATCCCGTACAAAGAACATGTTTTGACATTGTTACCACATTTCGAGCAGATTACTTTCGAGCATTTCCCGCGAGAAGAAAATCATCTAGCAGATGCTCTAGCCACAATGTCATCTATGTTTAAACTTAATTGGGATAACGAGGCCCCTAGATCACCATTGAACGAATGGACGAACCAGCACACTGTCACGAGATTAATACTGAAGAAGTAGTGGACCAACCTTGGTTTCATGAAGTCAAAAGGTATCTCAAGGCTCAAGAATATCCAGAAGGAGCTTCAATCGATAATAAAAAGTTCCTAAGGAGATTCTCCGCTAAGTTCTTCCTAAGTAATGGCATCCTGTACAAACGTAATCATGATTCTATTCTGCTCCGTTGTGTGGATAAGATTGAAGCTGAAAAGGTCATGGCTGAATTACATGAAGGTACCTTTGGCACTCACTCTAGTGGGCATACGATGGCGAAGAAAATCCTACAGGCATGCTATTATTGGTCTACCATGGAAGAAGACTGCTATCAACACTCCCGGACCTGTCATTAGTGTCAAATCTTTACAGACAAGGTGCACGTGCCTCCGGTTCCTCTAAATGTCTTAACAACTCCTTGGCCCTTCGCTATGTGGGGAATCGATATGATTGGGGAGATCAAGCCTACAACCTCCAATGGACACCGCTTCATTCTAGTGGCCATTGACTATTTCACAAAGTGGGTCGAAGCAACTTCCTTCGCATTCGTTACTAAGAATGTTATTTCCCGCTTCATCAAGCAGAATCTTATTTACCGGTATGGTATCCCAAAAAGGATCATCATTGATAACGGTAAAAACCTTAATGATACTATGATCACCGCCTTGTACGAGCAGTTCAAGATTCAACATCACAATTCATCCCCTTATCGGCCAAAGATGAATGGTGCAGTCGAAGCTGCTAATAAAAACATTAAAAAGATCATACAGAAAATGAAAGTCACCTACAAGGACTGGCATGAGATGCTACCGTTTGCTCTCCATGGGTGCCGTACCACGGCTCGCACATCGACTAGGGCAACACCCTATTCTTCGGTTTATGGCATGGAGGCTGTCTTGCCTATTGAGGTTCGAATCCCCTCTTTGAGAATTATGAAAGATGCAGGTTTGAGTGAAGACGATTGGATCTAGACCCGACTTGATCAACTGAACTTAATTGATGAAAAGAGACTTACTGTTGTTTTCCATGGTCATATGTATCAAAAATGGATGATCAAGGCTTTCAACAAGAAAGTCAGACGCCAAGTATATCAAGTTGGAGATCTGGTGATCAAGCGCATCATCTTGCCACAAAGTGATCCCAAGGGCAAATGGACTCCTACCTATGAGGGACCATTTGTAATCAAGAATATCTTTTCCGGTGGGGTAATGATCTTAACCACCATGGACGGCGACGACCTGCCACACCCTGCGAACGCAGACATAGTTAAAAGATACTACGCATAAGAGACCCGCTAGGTTGACACACCAAGGCAAACAAAGGGCATCCCGGCGAACCAAAAGGTTCGGGCAAAAATTAGGGATAAAATAAAAAATCTGTACACCTGGCAAGTTGAAAACCCTAAAGGGCGACTTGGGCAAAAAAGGGTTTCCCGGTGGATTGAAAACCCGAAAGGGCGGTCCAGGAAAAAGTTAGGGAATTAAAGTTTATGACTATGTCTTGTCGGATCACTTTGAGGACAATCTCTTCACTAACAAACTCGGAGTTTCTGATCAATTCAATCATCTTCGGACCAAGCAGCGAATAAACAAGATATTCAGAGACACGGAGGCTATAGCAGAATGGGAACCCCATGGGATTATCACACATAGCTGTCTTTCTTTGTATAAATTCTTCTTACTTTTATGACACCATCTTCTTACTAGGACATTTGTCTCCTTTGTACAAAATACTTATTCAAAATGAATACAAAGATATCTCTTTAAAGTACAGAAAACTATTTGTCCTTTTCTTTTACACTTATGTTTTATTTGCAAAAACGTCCAATGATTCATTAATGAACATATGCATTTGAACATAATCACTGTTTACAAATAAACAAAATGAAAAAGAACCATTACTGACAGGTTGAAAGAATAGGAAAATGTTTTTTTGGCTATTTCATGAGGAATCCCTAACAGACGTCATTAAGATCCCCAACAGAGCTGAAACTTAAAACTATTAATCCCCAGTGGAAACCATCCAGTTTCTCCAAATTCCCCAGCAAGTTGCCTTAAAGCCCAAAAATCAACCGGATAACGGCTAACTTCTGTTTCTCCCTAACCTAGGATAACTCCCCGGCAGAGTGGTAGATGACCAAAACTCCTAAACTTTTTCCCAAACAAGAATAAGCTTTCTCCCCACAGAGTTTCATTGCTCCCCAATGGAACAAGGATTCCTACCCCCAGTAGAAGTCATCAAAATTATTTAGATTCTCCAAGTAAATTACTCAAGCAGTATAGGGCATTGCTCACAACAGAATCTTTGTCAATACTCCAACTTCAAAACACGAAGAATCCACATATTCTCAGCAGTAGTCAAGGATTTATTTTCCTCAGCAATACAGCGAATCAGCTTACATGCGCATACATTACATCCACATATCATAAACATTGATAAAACACATATATCACATCATACATTTCATGCAACATAATTATGTGTTCCAGCTAACATTTTACCCTTTCTAGGATAAGATTAACAGCTACCGTTAAACAATATGCAATCGTGATACAGTACAGAGACGCTCCAGACACGGTTGCTATTCTGTTACTCATTCAGATTCAACTTTCAGATACAGTTCAGATATGCTCCAGATATGGATGCCATTCTGATACTCATTCAGATTTCAAGTTCAAATACAGTACGGATACGCTCCAAACACGGAAGCCATTATGATACTCATTCATATTTCAAGTTTAAATACAGTTTCAGATACGCACCAGATACGGATGTCATCCTGATACTCATTCAAAAAAAGCTTTCAGATACAGTTTCAGATACGCACCATATACGGATGCCATCCTGATACTCATTCAAAGACAGCTTTCAGATATAGTTCATATACGCTCCAGATATGGATGCCATCCTGATACTCATTCAGAGACAGCTTTCAGATACAGTTCAGCTACACACTAGATATTGATGCCATCCTGATACTCATTCAAATTCAGTCTTCAGATACAGTTCAAATACGCTCCAGACATGGACGCCATTCTGATACTCATTCAGATACAGTTCAGATATGCTCCGGACACGGACGCTATTCTGATACTCATTCAGACTCACATTCAAATTCAACTTTCAGATACAGTTCAGATACGCCCCAGACACGGACGCCATGCTGATGCTCATTCTTTCAGCTGGCAAATTACCATGCAAGCGATCGCTTTTAGATGGCATCTTTAAGCCCATCTCCAAAAACTTTCTATCATCTCTCCAAATGGCATCTCTAAGCCCATTCCCCCAACCATCACATCACCGAGTGCAAATTTCTGGGCACTCTAGTGTCCAATCATCTTCCACCTTCGAGTCACGACTGGAAAAACATGTCAGTCTAACTATTCAGGTTTAAGAAGATTGAACAGGGGCAGCTGTTGTACCCCAAAATTTTCCCTCTCCTGTCGCAAGGATTCTTAAAATTACTTCAGTAAGTTTCAAGCCTCAGACCACATTTTCTAAGAAGAATCATTCAAATTATCAAAAGGGGGCAAAATGAGAAAAATTGGAGTTTCTGCTAAAAAAGTCAACCAGACGCTTAAAAAGTCAAACTTTGACTTTTTGATCAAATTTGAGTCCTAAAAATCACATTATGTCAAGACATCCCAAAAAAATGAAGTTTGATCATCAAAAATCAAAAGAATAAAAAAATCCAACTTTGCAAGACTTTGAGATTTTTCTAAGTATTTTCTATACTTGGTTAATTTCATTTACTTCATGGCATCTTACTACAACTCCAAATAATTCAAGATGATGCAAGTAATTCAAGTTATTACAAAGTGACATTTTGCAAAATTACAAATTCTAAAACTATGTCTTGATTAAAACCTTGTCACAATGTGCACATGACTAAATTTGTGACATGCTACAAACTATGTTGTCCAAAGTTGAAGAAAATATGATATATCACATGCTACAACTATGCTGTCCAATACAGTCAAAAACTGCTCTATGCAGTCAGCTCAAGCCTGCACCATGACAACCCCCAAATTACACCAAAATGGCAAAAGAAAATTGGGTGCAGAAAGTATCAAAGCAGTATGCCAAAACAATTCAAAATGGCTTATTTGTTTTCCCCCCTAAACCACAGTTAAGGGGTCTACAAAAGAGAACTGTCTCATAAGACAAAGAGGTTGGATTTTGAAGAGAGAAAAGATTTTCTAGAAAAAAGATAGAGAGTTTTATTGAGCAGAAAAATAATATTCTGTGCAACCTTGACTCATTTTCAAAACAAAAAAACTGTTCTTGTTCAAAACAGAAACCCAACTCATTGCTCCACCATACAAACTTTCCTTTAAACCAAACAACTCATCACATACAAAGGTGGTCCAAAACATCACAAAAACAGTTCCTGTATTGCTATTCATCTCCATCTTTAAAACACCAAAAACATTACAGTACAGTCCAACTCAGTTCTAGCAGTCCAGAGCAGCTTCCTGAAGACTCATAAGGCTATCACATCATTTGGAAAAGCATTCAGATCTAAAAGAACCATTGCAGCCCAAAGGTAAGTCCTCTTGACTTGGTATCTTGTCATTACATCATTAACAAGTTGTTGTTCTTTGAAAACAAGATGTAGTACTTTAATATATTTTTGAACTAGTCATATGCACTTTATTTAGGCTTATTCAATCATTTGTTGTTCATGTTTATCCATCATATGCCATAAGCTAACATGTACATTCAGCAAAATAATGTTTAAGACAAGAAAATGCAGCATGTATCGACACATATCCTCATGTGTCGACTCATCCTAGTGAAAAAACAGGGTATGAGTCGACACATAACCCCCATGCATCGACTCATACTGATTTCAGGTTACAAAACAGAAGTGGGAAAAGACTATGTATCAACACATGCGCGCTTCGCGTCGACACAAGAAGGGTGCATGAGTCGACACATCCCATTATGTGTCGACTCATACTGAGTCATTTTTGTTTTACAGGAGCAGCGAAAAGCTATGTGTCGATGCATAGCAGCATGGGTCGATACATAGTGGTTCAAAATGCATTTCTTCCTATATTTTGCACTGTTTTTACATTATCTTTATTATTGTTCGATATGGTTGTAATATTTTAGTTTCTACTTCATCCCCATTGTAAATTTGTACCCCCATCCCCCTAAAGTGATGTAATAGCTTAGGATTTATTTTCCGCATGTTTACTTGCTTTCATATATTGCTAGTAATTAGGATGTATGGCAAGATAAAATCAGCAAATAGACAACTTAAAAAT
The DNA here is from genome assembly GCA_948472305.1 of Vicia faba. NCBI lineage: Eukaryota > Viridiplantae > Streptophyta > Magnoliopsida > Fabales > Fabaceae > Vicia > Vicia faba. Next base: position 137,639,102 of record OX451741.1, read on the forward strand.
CAAAGGCAAATGCATGCAATAAAACACACTTTGCACACATGCACCCTTAGGGTAATCTCAATCGTTGCCTATCGGAAAATAGTCATGTCCCTCGAACATGGGTGTTTTAGCAAAAAAAACCTCGATAAAAGATCGTAGTCCCTCGATGACCCTCGATGTTGCCTTCGTTAAACGATCTAGTCCCTAAAACGACATTGCTAAAACGTCCCATATGTTGCCTTCAATGACTATACAAACGTCTCAACGCCCGTTCTGTTTACATCCAAAGATAGGGTTGCTTACCAAATCAATGGCAAGACAACAATATCAAAGGAATAAAAAAATGCATAAGAAAGACATTTGAGTAGGTAGATAGCTTCTAAATTACTTGCTCCATTTCAAACAACAATCCTTGATATTTTCAAAACAAACACACACACATTTCAAAAACATCTTACAAACATTTTCAAAAGACAAACATATTTGTATACATTCTTATGAACGAGAATCATTACAAAGATTGCCTAAACGAATGGCCTCTTTTACAAAATACTTTCAAAATCACATCAAGCACCATTTCAAACAAACCAAAGCAAGTGATCTAAGCAAGTAACTAAGAGCCCATGGAAAACCATGGATGAAAAAGGTGCTAGCACCTTCCCTTTTCATAATCTACCCCCCGAACTCAAGAAAACATCTCAAAGGTCTTTCCTGTGCTTTTTCACCTTTCCTTTTGGATAAAAGAAAAGTCGGTGGAGACTCTTGCTAACTGCGACATTTGCGATAAAACGCAAAACCTCAAGTCAGTTCTCCCACTGTATCATAACATGTACTGTCTTAGTCGGCGAGTAGCCCATGACAAAGTGCAGCAAGTTTTCTCGAGCGGTGAGTATCTTGTCTCACAGTCGGTAAACTTTTTTCTAAGGTAGTATATTGCGTGCTCTTTTCGACCATACTCGTCATGCTGCCCCGACACACACCCCATTGAATTTTATAGCACTGTGAAGTATAATATCAAAGGTCTTCCTTCGATCGGAGGCATCAAAATTGGCGGATCTTGGAGATATTCCTTGATCCTTTCGAAATCAGTCTGACATTCGTCATTCCACTTTACCACTTGAACTTTCTTTAGAAGCTTGAAGATGGGCTCACACATAGCAGTCAGATGTGAAATGAACCTGGCGATATAATTCAAGCGTCCCAAGAAACCTCTAACTTCTTTCTCTGTACGGGGATCCGACATCTCTTGTATGGCTTTTACCTTTGCAGGGTCTACCTGAATACCTTTGTCACTGACGATGAAACCCAGAAGCTTACCAGACCTTACCCCGAAAGTGCATTTGTTCGGATTCAACCTCAGCTTGTAGGTCTTCAACCTGTCGAACAACTTTTATAGATGATCAAGGTCTTCCTCTTTGGTGTGATACCTGGCTATCATGTCATCAACATAAACCTTGATCTCATGGTGAATCATATCATAGAAAAAAGCAACCATGGCTCACTATAGGTTTCCCCAACATTCTTCAACCCAAAAGGCATCACCTTGTAATAGAAGGTGCCCCACTGTGTGACGAAGGTTGTCTTATCCATGTCTTCAGGAGCCATCTTGATCTGGTTATAGCCAGAGAAACCATCCATGAAGGAGAAGATTTTCTGTTGTGCAGTGTTGTCAACCAGAACATCAATGTGGGGAAGCAGGAAGTCATCTTTGGGGCTTGCCCTATTTAGGTCTCTGTAATCTATACACATCCGTATCTTGCCGTCCTTTTTAGGTACCGGAATGACATTGGCAACCTACTGCGGATAGGAGGTGACAGCTAAGAACCCCGCTTCGAACTTCTTCATAACCTCTGCCTTGATCTTCTCTGACGTTTCAGGGTGCATGCGGCGAACCTTCTATTTGACCGGAGGACAATCTTCTTTGGTCGGCAGACGATGTACCACAATATCAATGTCTAGACCAGGTGCCCCTGTTCAATCTTCTTAAGCCTGAAGAGTTGGATTGGCATGTTTTTCCAGTCGTGACTCGAAGGTGGAAGATGATTGGACACTAGAGTTCCCAGAAATTTTCACTTGGTGAAGTGATGGTTGAGGGAATGCGCTTAAAGATGCCATTTGGATAAGTGATAGAAAGCTGTAGGAGATGGGCTTATAGATGCCATCCAAAAGTGATTGTTGAATTGTAATTTGTAAGCTGAAAGAATTAGTATCAGAATGGAGTCCGTGTCTGGAGCGTATCTGAACTGTATCTGAAGGATGCTTTTGAATGAGTATCAAAATGGCAGACGTATCCGGAACGTATCTGTATTGTATCTGAACTGTATCTGAAAGTTGGGTCTGAATGGGTATCAGAATGGCATCCGTGTTTGGAGCGTATCTGCACTGTATCTGAAAGAGACTCTGAATGAGTATCAGAATGGGATCCGTGTCTGGAGCATATTTGTACTGTATCTGAAGGCTGAATCTGAATGAGTATCAGGATGGCATCCGTGTCTAGAGCATATCTGAACTGTATCTGAAAGATGAATCTGAATGAGTATCAGGATGGCATCCGTGTCTGGAGCGTATCTGAATTGTATTTGAAAGCTGAATCTGAATGAGTATCAGAATGGCATCCGTGTCTAGAGCGTATCTGAACTGTATCAAAAGGGTTTGAATATCTTTTAATGGTAGCTTGTTAACCTTATCCTGAAAAGGGTGAAATGTTAGCTAAAATGCAAAGTCATGGTACATGAAATGTATGCATAGTGGGATTATGTTGTATGTGTTCGTATTATCAATGTTTATGATATATGAATACGATGTATGCGTATGTGAGCTAATCTACTACACTGCTGTTGGATTATGGAAAATAAATCCCTGATTGTTGCTGAGGATATGTAAGTCTTCATGTCTTGAATTCGAAGTGTTGATGAATTTCCGTTTAGAGAAATAAACTCTGTTGTAAGGGAAATGCCATGTGTTGCTTAAAATGTTTGGAGAAATTGGATGATTTCTACCAGGGGTTGATAATATGAAGCTTTGTTCCGCTGGGGATTTAAACGACATACTGCGGGGATTTCTTATGGAATAGCCTAGAGATATTTCCCTATCCCTTTAACCTATCAGTAATTTCCTTTTTTCATTTTGTTTATTTGTAAACAGTAATTATGTTCAAATGCATATGTTCAACAATGAATCATTTGATGTTTTTGTAAACAAAATACAAGCGTAAAGAAAAATAGATAGTTTTTTCACTTTTAAAGAGATATCTTTGTATTGAATTTGAGTAAGTATTTTTGTACAAGGAGACAAACACTCTAGTAGGATAATGCCATCTTAAAAATGAAAATTTTAATATACAAAAAAGATAGCTATGTGTAATAATCCCATGGGGTTTCCATTCTGCTACAGCCTTCGTATCTCTGAGCATCTTGTCTATTTGTTGCCTTGTCCGAAGATAATTGAATGGATCAGATCCTCTGAATTCGTCAGTGGAAGCCAAAGGTTGTCCGTAAAGTGATCCAATGGGACATAGTCATACGCTTTAATTTCCTAACTTTTGCCTGGACCTCCCTTTCAGGTTTTCGGTCCACCGGGAAACCCTTTTTTGCCCAAGTCACCCTTTCGGGTTTTCAACTTGCCGGGTGTACAATTTTTTTTGTTTTGTCCCTAATTTTTGCCCGAACCTTTTATTTCTTTGGGATGCCCTTGTTTTGCTTAGGTATGTCAACCTAGCGGGTCTCTTATGCGTAGTATCTTTTGATTATGTCCGCGTTTGCAGGATGCGGCAGGTCGTCACCATCCATGGTGGTCAAGATCATTGCCCCACCAGAGAAAATGTTTTTGATTACAAATGGTCCTTCATAGGTAGGAGTCCATTTGCCCATGGGATCACCTTGTGGCAGTATGATGCGTTTGATTACCAGATCCCCAACTTGATACACTTGGTGTCTGACCTTCTTGTTGAAAGCCTTGATCATCCGTTTTTGATACATTTGACCATGGCAAACAATAGTAAGTCTCTTCTCATCAATCAAGTTTAGTTGATCAAGTCGAGTCTGAATCCAATCTTCTTCATTCATCCCTGCATCCTTCATAATCCTCAGAGAGGGGATCTGGACCTCGATAGGCAAGATGGCCTCCATGCCATAAACCAGAGAATAGGGTGTTACCCCGGTTGATGTGCAAGCTGTGGTACGATACCCATGGAGAGCGAACAAAAACATCTCATGCCAGTCTTTGTATGTGACTATCATTTTCTGTATGATCTTTTTAATGTTCTTATTTGCAGTTTCGACAATACCATTCATCTTTTGCCGATAAGGAGAAAAATTGTGATGCTGGATCTTGAATTGCTCGCACAAGGCGGTGATTATAGTGTTGTTGAGATTTGTACCATTGTCAGTGATGATCCTCTCCGGGATATCGTACCGGTAAATGAGACTTTTCTTGATGAAGCAGGCAACAACATTCTTAGTAACGGAAGCGAAGGAAGCTTCCTCCAACCACTTTGTAAAGTAATCAATGGCCACTAAGATGAAGCGGTGTCCATTGGAGGCCGTCGGCTTGATTTCCCCAATCATATCAATTCCCCACAAAGCAAAGGGCCAAGGAGTCGTCAAAACATTCAGAGGAACCAGAGGTATGTGCACCTTGTCAGCATAAATCTGACACTTATGGAAGGTTCGAGAGTGTTGATAGCAATCTGCTTCCATGGTAGACCAGTAATAGCCTGCACGTAGGATTTTCTTCGCCATCATATGCCCACTGGAGTGGGTGCCAAAAGTTCCTTCATGCAATTCAGCCATGATCCTTTCAGCCTCAACCTTATCTATGCACCGAAGTAACACAGAGTCATGATTACATTTATACAGGATGTCGTTACTAAGGAAGAACTTAGCAGAGAATCTCCTTAAGAACTTTTTATCATTGACTGAAGCTCCTTCTGGATATTCTTGAGTCTCGAGATACCTCTTGACTTCGTGAAACCAAGGCTGGTCCACTACTTCTTCAGTATGAATCTCGTGACAGTGCACTGGTTCATCCATTCGTTAAATGGTGATCTGGGGAGACTCATTATCCCAATTAAGTTTAAACATAGATGACATTGTGGCTAGTGCGTCCGCTAGCTGATTTTCTTCTCGCAGAAAATGCTCGGAGGTAATCTTCTCAAAATGTGGTAGCAATGTCAAAACATGTTCTTTGTAAGGGATAAGGTTAGGGTGTTTGGTGTCCCATTCCCCTTTGATCTGACTGATAACCAAAGCTGAGTCTCCGAATACATTTAAGGATTTGATCCCCAAATCTATCGCAGCTCTGAGACCAAAGATGCATGCTTCGTATTTCGCCATGTTGTTTGTACAATTGAAGCAGAGTCTTGCGGTAAAGGGAGTATGACACCCTTCCGGAGATATGAGTACAACACCAATACCATTGTCGAGTGCATTGGATGCCCCATCAAAGGACAGGGTCCATCTGGATCCTTGTCCAGGTCCATCATATGGCCTGAATTCTTCACAGTTGTCTAATGTTATGATGTCTTAATCCGGGAATTCGAACTTCATGGACCGGTAGTCTTCCACAGCTTGGTAAGCAAGGTGATCAGCTAGTACACTTCCCTTTATAGCTTTCTAGGTAGTATACTGTATGTCATACTCTGTTAAGATCATCTGACATCTCGCTATTCTCCCAGAAAGAGCAGGCTTCTCGAAGATGTATTTTATCAGATCCATTTTAGAAATCAACAAGGTAGTATGAGTCAACATATACTATCTTAGCTGGCAAGCAGCCCATGCCAGAGTGCAACTAGTTTTCTTGAGTAGTGAATATCTTGTTTCATAGTCGGTAAACTTTTTGCTCAGGTAATAAATAGTGTGCTCTTTTCATCCAGACTCGTCATGCTGCCCCAATACACACCCCATTGAGTTTTCTAAAACAGTCAGATACATGATCAACGGTCTTCCCTCGACTGGTGGCATCAACACACTCTTGTAAGTATTCTTTAACTTTTTCAAAAGTAACTTGGCATTCATCATTCCATCTGACTACTTGATCTTTCTTCAATAGTTTGAAGATTGGCTCACAAGTAGCTGTCAGGTGAGAAATGAATCTGGCAATATAGTTCAAACTTCCCAAGAATCTTCTGACTTCCTTCTCAGTACGAGGAGCAGGCATCTCTTGTATTTCTTTAACTTTGGCAGGATCGACCTCGATACCTTTGTTGCTGACGATAAAGCATAGGAGCTTACCAGATCATACCCTAAATGTGCATTTGTTAGGATTCAACCTCAGCTAGTACTTCTTCAGTCTCTCGAACAGTTTTTATAAGTGATCAATATGCTATTCCTCTGTTTGAGATCTGGCTATCATGTCGTCCACGTAGACCTCTATTTCGTGATGTATCATGTCGTGAAATAAAGCTACCATGGCACGCTGATAGGTTGCCCCAGCGTTCTTTAGTCCGAATGGCATTACCTTGTAGTAGAATGTGCCCCATTGTGTGATAAATGTTGTTTTCTGCATGTCCTCAGGCGCCATTTTGATTTGGTTGTAACCTGAGAATCCTTCCATGAAGGAAAACTCTTTGTGTTGTTCCGTATTGTCAACTAGGTATCAATGTGGGGGAGTGGAAAATCATCCTTAGGGCTTGCCCTATTCAAATCTCTATAGTCCATACACATTTGCACCTTGCCATCCTTTTTGGGCACTGGAACAACATTGGCAACCCATTGGGGATAAGAGGTCACATCCATGAATCCAGTGTTGAATTGCTTCATGACCTCTGCTTTAATCTTTTCTGACATATCTGGCCTCATTCGACGGACCTTTTGCTTTACTGGCGGAAAATCTTCTCTTGTAGGCAAACGATGTACCACAATGTCTGCATCAAGTCCCGACATGTCTTCATATGACCATGCCAAGACTTCAATATAATCGTATAACAACTGAATCAGACGCTCCTTGACCCTAGGTTCCAGATTGGCACCTACTTTGACCTCTTTCTTGTCTTCTTCGGTACCTAGGTTGATTGTATCCACGAGTTCCTCGTGAGGCTGAATGGTTCTTTCTTCTTGTTGTAGCAGTCTGGCAATTCCCCTGGTACTTCACAATCTTCCTCACCTTCTTCTTCAGCTTGGTAGATTAGATTCTCAGAGTCACAAAAGGCCATAGCAGTATCGTTACCCATGGGATACCGAATGGATGTATACCTGCATTGTGAGTGTGGGTGTGTGTAAGGGTATAACTATCTTTAAAAGAAAATAAAAGTGTAAAATAAAAACAATGAGCACAAAAGTTTGTATGCAAAAATGTCCATGATTCATTGATGTCATATGAAAATGAGATAATAACCCTTACAAATGGACCATTGTTCCTCGGGTAAGACACAAGGTTTTAAGAGTGTGAATTGTTTCAATATTATAGGTCCAACAAAATGTAAAGACAAATTACTGTGGGATAAAAGTGATCGGGACAAAGTCTTTAGCCTCCCAATTGCTGAGCCCTCCATTGACAGTCGAGAAGATCTAATCCTCCAGGTTGCAGCCATCTTCACCTTCTTCAACCGTGTTGACTTCACAGTTGCTAATCTTCAAGGGTGGTCCTCCAGCAAGAGCACAGCGTACAACCTTTTGAGCACTTGAAGTGAAACCTAGGCCAAACTTGTCGGACTTATATGGGATATCTGGGAGTTGTCCCCAGATAGTGCACCCTCCTTCTTCTACCACTGCTTTGGCATCCTTCAGAGATGACATCCAGAGTGGAGGCCTTATAATCTTGGGAACCTGAGACACAACCTTGGTCACTGCCACATCTTGGGGGACCTCTTCAAAGTGTTGAAATGGAGTTTCAATGAATTGACCATCTAATTCCACATATCTGAAGGAATTGAGATGACTGATCATGTACTCTTCCTCTCCATGAACGGTGATAATCTTCCCTTGAACTGGATACTTCAGCATTTGGTGCAACGTAGAAGTAACACCGCTAGCATTGTGGATCCATGGTCAGCGTAGAAAGCAGGAGTATGAAGGGAGGATGTCCATTACATAAAAAGTTGAATTGAAAGTTTGGGTTCCAACCTTCATGGGGATATCCACTTCCCCGTGCACCATCCTTTTCGAGCCATCAAAAGCCCTTACTACTATGTTGCTTGGCTTTAATGTCAATCCTTCGCAGTCAAGTCTATCAAGAGATTTTTTAGGTAATACATTCAGAGATGAGCCAGTGTCCACCAAAACATGAGCCAGAGTTGTGCCCCTACATTCCACTAAGACATGCAATGCCTCATTATGCTTCCTTCCCCTCGGTGTTAGATCAGCATTCGGAAAACTTAGACCATTATCCGCAGTTAGGATGGCTACGCAATCTTGAAACTGACCGGCAGAGGTCTCTTGAGGTACATGGGCGGTCTTCAAGAATTTTACCAAGGCTTTTGCATACGCCTTGGAACATAGTAGTAATTTCAGTATGGAGATTTTAGAGGGAGTTTGTCCCAGTTGTTCAACTACATCGTAGTCGCTTCTCTTTATAATTTTTAGGATTTCCTCCATTTCTTTCTTGGAGGTCTCAGGTGTTGTACCCCAAAATTTGCCCTCCCATATTCTTCAAAATTCACAAGTCAAAGCTTCAAAATCTTCCCAAGGGTTGCACAGTTCAAAGGCCTCCTAACAGTCAAAAACTAGGGTTTTGGTTCTGGCAAAGTAAATGAAGTTTTCAAGGGTCCAATCAAGTCCCACATGCCTACAAACATGGTCAAGCATCCTCATACCAAGTTTCAAGACTTACAGCACAAAATTGCACAGTCAAAAACCCTAATTGCACTACAGTCAACTGTAGGGGCAAAATGGTCATTTGACAGTCAAAAGTTCAAATTTTTGATCAACATCTCATTTTGAAGCCATAAAAATCATTTGATCAATGCTTGATCATGATTCTCAAAGCTTGGCTCAAAAAGTCTCAAGATGCAAAAGTTTCCATATTTGGACAGTTGAAAAAGTCAACTGTAACTTGACCAGGGCATAACTTTCACATGGATTATCAGAAAAAATCCATCCAAAGCTCATTGTGAAGATAAAGACACTTCCTACAACTCCTCTTCACACTTCAAGTCCAAGAAATGCCCTCACAAAAAGTTATCAATTTCAACATTATAGGTCATTTTTAAAAGTCAACAAAAAGGGATTTTAAGTCAAAGGCCATAACTTGCGATTGGTAAATCATAATGACATGGGACCAAATGCATTGGTTAGAGGACTTCAAGACCTTTCCAAAATGTCCAAGAACATGAGCAAATCTTAAAAATTGAGCAAGATATGCCTTGTGGAAGTTGGGAAATTTTTGGGTATTTTGAAAAGTCAACTTTGCTTCAAATGTCTTAAAAATGCTAATGGGCCTCTTTTTCTTCCAAGATTCATCACCCAAGGCATGTGCACGACCATTTGGCCCAAAGGGAAGTTTTTCATCATTTTTATTTATTTATTTGAATTTTTAATTGCTAATAATTCATTTAATTAATTAAAATATATGAAAAATACCAAACCTAAGTTTTTAAATCTTTTTATACATAAAATACACTCAATATTTCGTGCATGATCAGATTTGGAAAGAATCAAGGCAATTGGATATGATTGGCATCAAAAACATGTGAAAAAAGATTGAAAAATATTTGCCATGAAAATCAAATATCTCTTCATCAATGCAAAGGGTTTTTTGATCCAATTTCTAACCCTAATCATTCCAGTACTTATATACATGATAACCCTAATGCCAATAACCACAAAAGCTGCGCCAGAAAAGCATAGCCAAGTTTGAGTTTTTTTTGCCAAAAAATTGAAAACTGAAAACAATATTCTAGCACGATTCAGAGCAAGAGACCAATTGCAAAAGCTTCCTAGTGTATTACTGAACCTAACTGCATTGTTTTTCAACCCTTACACGCCCAGAATTGGTATACAAAACTTAAATTGTTTCCAACTTTATGCATATTCGTATTTCAATATTCAAGCATTCTCATTGCATTTTTTTTATGGATTCATACTAATTAATTGATTCTGAAGCTAACCACATAGTTTGATTGAGTTTTTATACACCATACACGAAATTGCCATTGTTGTCTTTTAGGGTTACAGAGGTCACGAATTGGGGTTTCTTTATTCTGGAACAATTGAGGCTTGAGACCTAGACCATTGAAATCAGCATGCTTGGACGATCTGAACACATACCTCGCGCCTAATTTATAAGCCAGCATCTCTTATTCGCTATTTTCCTGCTTGCTATTTAGTGGGGGTTTAAAACCCCCGCTATTTAAATGTAATTTTTGTTTCAGGTACAAAAGCCATGGAGAAGATGATGATGTGTAAGGCAGGGAGTGGTTCATTCAAATTTCGCACGAAAATTCCCACTAACTTTTGTTTTATCTTATAATAATTTGTTGCCATATAATAAACAAAGTGATACAATAGCTCAGCTGGCAGGCGTGTGATTGGTAACCTCTAGGACCTGGGTTCGAACCCAGGTCCCCCTCCCTTTCCCTATATTTTTCTTCTAACTATGTTCATGTGCAGTTCATTCCTTGATGACCATCCTACGCCTATAATCTCAATATGCCACTTGTCCCACAACCTCCATCAAATGGCCAAGATCCGAGGCCTATGGAATGCATGAGTCAACGCACCTGCACGCCTCCCAGAAAAGTCAGAAGGGCCTTGAAACAGATGGGCCTAATTGCTAAACAATAACCTCCAATTGGGGACAGAACCCCCTAGGGTTTGCTTCTTTTATTCTTTTTTAATATTTTTCTTTTCTTTGTTTTAATTAATTTCCTTTAATTCTTTGATTTAATATTTTCTCAACATAAAAAAATAATAAAAATCAGAAAAGACAAAAAAATAAAATATTTGATTTAATATTTCTTTGTAAATAAATCATTAATTAATTTAGTTCTAGGCTTAATTTCAAACATTTTTCTTAATAAATTTAAAAATTTGTAGAATTAGGTTTTAATTACTTTTATTCTTTTTTTTTCTTTTTCACCATAATTAATTATTAAATATTATTTTTTGTAATTAAATTATCATGTAAATAGTTAAATTAATTTTAGGTTTAACTTTAACATGTTTTTCTTAATAAATCAAAATTGTAGAATTATGGTTAATTAATTAATTTCTTAATTTCGTTTAAATCTCATAAAAAACCATAAATACAAAAAACCTCAAAAAAAATTTCTTTTTATTTTAATTTCATTAATTTAATAATATAATTTAATTTCATAAAAAAGGGTCCAACACCCTCGCTTTCAATTTTAATTCAATTCGCGCGTTTTATTTCTTTTCTTATAATTCTTATGTAACTCTCCCAAAGCCGTGTAAATATCTACCTTTCGCACACTTTATTCCTTTATTTTATGTCAAATCGGGTCCTGGATTTTAATTTGGCGATGTGGACCCGCGCCTTTGTAATAGTTTAGGAACCTTTTATTTCTCACAACTTTTTTAACTGTTAACAATTGCATGCAAGAATGAATGACAAAATAAAAACAAAAGCGTAGATCACTCATGACATGACAAGACAAAAATAAATGAATCTGACACACAAATCACACACCACCCATAGGGTAAGCCTCACTGTTGCCTTGCCTCGAAAGGTGATCGTCGAGTAGAGGATGTCTTAGTAAGTCCTCATGATCCGGGAACCTGGCATGAGGGTAGCTTCTAAGGTATCTTCCTATTGCTCTGGTGATCACCATGTCCCAAACCTCGAATTGACCCGAACACCTCCAATGGTGGTGCTACCTACCTCTCAATGGTGGGATGGCACTACTTTAAAGGACATTTACGCAGACGAATTCCTTAGGGTAGGTAGACAACTCTAAGATACTTGCTCTAATTTCAAAAACAAATCAAAAATACTTTTCACACCGACACCTTTTCAAAAGCTTTCGAAAGCAATTTTTCAAACACTCTTGAGGACCGATACAAGAGTCGAACTGGAATTTTCAAAGAAACTTTTTAAAACCCACATTGAAAAGCAAACAAACCATTTTTGAAAACACATTGAGCAAGTATCTAAGAGCCCATGGATAACCATGGATAGAAAGGGTGCTAACACCTTCCCTTTCTATAACCTACCTCCCGAACCGAGAGCAATCTCTTTAAGGAATTTTTCTGTGCTTTTGTCCTTTCCATTTGGAGAAAATAAAAGACGGTGGCGACTCTTGCTTCCGCGACATTTCGCGAACCAGCGTTAAACAGTCAGTTCCAGATCCACCGATCACAGAACTGGCGACTCTGCTGGGGATTTAAACTTAAAGTGAGGTGTACCTTAGGGTTAGTTCATAACTATGTTTTCAATTGTATTGATTTGCTTGCTTTAAATTGTGGGACTGTCTCGGGAGTTCTATAGATCCTAACCCGGATCTGGGGATACCTTCTTAGAAAGTAGCAACAAGGCTGTGAGGGAACTGTGTGGGGTATACCGACATGGTTGAAACAGTCTGCTACGTTGATGTGGCACTTTGGTGTGTACCGGTAACCCTTGAGTTCAGTCAAGGAGAGTACGGGGCCTCCGCGTGGTGTCGTGAAGCATCAACTGACCTTAGGAACCTTAATTGAACTATCTTGGCCTCTTTAGGGTAGTGAGATAACTGACTTTGATGCAGTCCGAGGTTGGTTGATACTCGATACTACACTCAATTGAGGGTTGCTTTCCTGGAATATTTCGGTCGCCAGTTCAGTGGCTAAATCGAAACGATGAACAATGAAAGCAATCCCGTGATATTGGGACCCTTAGAACCCGGTTACTTCTAATAGGACAGGTTGAGCCCACCAACTTCAAGAGGGTAATACCCGGACCCCATGCTGGCCTAAACTCTAAGGGCTTGTCTTGTGTGCCTTGTGTGCCTTACATGTTTGTCTTTGTAAATATTTGTGGTGTGTTTAATCATAGCATCATGACATCATCCAGCATCATATGCATTGACTAACCATTTCAGGGGTTCGAATCTTCATCTTTGTTCTTGTTTTGTAGGACATGGAAACTGTTCGCAGAAAGACAATTCAAATCAGCCTTGTAAGGGTCCCTCCTCAGCTTAAGGAACTTATATCCAGGATTCCCGAGAGCTCTTCATTCAGTGAGAGACATGGAAGACTCATCAGCTTGGTCAATACCAACATTGAGGAAGATATGATAAAGGTCCTGTTCCAATTCTTTGACCCTCTGCATCACTGTTTCACCTTCTTGGATTATCAGCTGGTACCTACATTGGAGGAGTTCTCCCGGCTCCTGAAGATCCCTATCCTTGATCAACTACCCTACAACGGTACGGAAAAGGAACCCAAGCTTGAAGAGATTGCTAAAGCCTTACACCTACAATCATCTGACCTCAAGGGACATTGTGAAGTTAGAAGTGGTATCAAAGGGTTCTTAGCCAGGTTTCTGTTTGAAAAGGCCCATGAATGTTGGAACTCCCTTGACTTACAAGCTTTTGAAGAAGTTGTGGACCTCCTTGTCTATGGTTTGGTGTTGTTCCCTAACCCGGATCAGCTTATAGATATCAGTGCTGTCCAGATCTTCATGTCCAGGAATCCTATACCTACGTTGCTGGGGGACATCCTTCACTCATGTTACACTCGAACCATGAGAAAAAGAGGTGTCCTTATGTGTTGCACTCCTCTCCTGGGAAGGTGGTTTATTTCGCACCTTCCACAATCAGTTTTGAAGAACAAGCGGGGTTTGAGATGGGCACAACGGTTGATGACTATTACACATGCAGATATACATTGGTGCCCTCGGTCCAGAGAAGATGTCACTATCATTGATCGTTGCGGGGAGTACCCTAATGTTCCTTTACTTGGAATCAGAGGAGGTATTACTTACAACCCATGCCTGGCTTGGAGACAATTTGGTTATGCTCGGAGGGACGGCCCTCATGACATGTTAATTCCTGACATAGTTTTTGACTTCGACAACGATGCACAAGGACTTCTCCAGAGATTTATCAGAGCTTGGAGGATGCCAAGTAGGATAGACAGCAAGACACTGGGGCACAGGAACTCCACCCCGTTGGAACCTTATCTCAAGTGGGTACGAGCCCGCTCCCAGAAGTTAGTGATGCCATATTCTCATATGCTCCCAGTAATCAAAGAGCCAGTCTTGGAAGGAGAAGTGTCCTACACCATTCAGCATCCTGACATGCCCACATCCTGGGAAGAGATGCAGAAGAGCTGGATCCAGCTTAAGGAAGAATGGAATTCTCTTGAGACCAGTCTACATGCTAGTGAAAAGAAGGTCTTGGAGCTCACCCGCCTATTGCATGAGGAGAGGAACCTCAACACCTACATAGCTCCAAAGAGGATGCGTAGTGTCTTTTGGGACTGATTTGTTTTGTAATTTGTACCCATGAGGCTTTGATGTACTGAACAATTGTTTCCTTAATGATAACGTGTGTTCTTTTTTGTCTACAACAAATTTGAAATTTCGAACCCTTGAGTGCATTGCATAAACACATATCATTCATCATGTGCATAGAAGGTTTTTCTTCTTTTCAGGTTGCTTACAGTTCTTCGCTGTTTATTTCAGCATCATGAATCCTGACTCATCATCAACTGAGATGTCCATCAAGGCTCTTCAGGCGCAGAATGCGCAATTTCAGGAACTAATCATGGGTTTGGCTCAGGGCCAAGAAGAGCTGAAGGCTCTGCTCCTGAAGAAGGAGAAGAAGAAGAAGAAGAGAACTATTCTTTTTAACTTGGGCCGAAGGTTTGGCAATACTCTGCAGAATGAAGAGGCTGGTTCTTCTATAGGCAAGGGTACCCCCCAAGGGGAAAAAGGTCCTAGTCCGGTAGTCTCCGACAACGAGACTGATTTTGATGAGGAACAGTATCCTCCGGCTGAAGACCGGTACAAGCAGTTGGAGGACAGACTGAATGCTATGGAGATACAACAGGTACCTGGGCTGGATTTCGGAGACTTGGGTTTGTATACTGGTGTGATCATTCCTCATAAGTTCAAAGCACCATCTTTCACCAAATATGACGGGGCATCTTGTCCCAAGCTACATCTCAGATCCTACGTGCGGAAGATTCAATCGTACTCAGTGGACAAGAACTTGTGGATCCACTTCTTCCAGGAGAGTCTTTCAGGGACTCATCTCGAATGGTTCTATCAGCTGGATGGGACCAAGGTTCGTAACTGGGAGGAGTTGGCTACTGCTTTCTATAAGCAGTATCAATATAATGCCGACCTTTCCCCTACACGTACCCAACTCCAGGGTATGTCGTTAGGTTCAAGTGAAGGTTTTAAAGAGTACGCTCAGAAGTGGAGGGATCTGGCTGGCAGGGTGCAGCCTCCGTTGACTGACCGGGAGTTGGTAGACATGTTCTTGGGGACCCTATCTGGGCCATTTTTCAACCATCTTATCGGTAACTCATCTGCAGGGTTTACTGATCTTATTCTGACTGAAGAGAGAATAGAGGCTCGGTTAAAGTCTGGTAAGATTCCGAAGGGTGCATCGTCAAGCTCTGAGAAGAAGCCCTTCAAGAAGGAGGCTAGTGCGGTATATGGGTCCAGAAGACAAGAGAAGCCTAAACGCCGCCAATCTGTCAACGCGGTGATGATTGCCAAGCCTGCTGCCGCTCCTCGGCAAACCAATCCTCCAAGGGCTGAAAGACCTAGAAGGGAGTTTACCCGTTTGAGTATGACTTTATCGCAGATCTTGCCGCAGTTGCTGTCCACCAACCTAGTAACTGTCAAAGAGGCCCCTAAAGTTGTGAACACTGCCTCTCCGAAATACAATCCAAATGCCCGCTGTGCTTATCACTCTGATAGCCCGGGGCATTCCACTGATGACTGTTGGGCCTTAAGGAACAAGCTACAGGACCTTATTGACGCCAAGGAGGTACAATTTGAGGCATATGAGAAACCTAATGTAGTGACAGCTCCCCTGCCTGCTCATGGAGTGAATGCTATTGGGGACGAAGATGAAGTGGATGAAGCTGAGTTTGATAGCTGGATTTACCCGGCAACCGACAGGGGACCTAACAATTGGAGTGCAAAGGAAAATCTACCTATTTCTCTTGTTACTAAGTAATGAATTCCTATGTTTTGGTTATTTGTAATAAACAATAAATTAAACTCTATGGCCCGGTGTCTTACCCGGGGCACCGTGGTTTCATTTGTGAGGGCATATAAATTGTCATTTCATATAGCATGAATAAAAATCTTGGACGTTTTCTCGCATTTCAAATCTTATGCTCCTTTTCTGTCTTTCCTTCCTTTATATATTTCAAAACAGCTGTATTTACACACACTCACTCATACAGGTTTCAATCCACTATGGATCTCACTGGTAACGACTCTGCTACTGCCAGTTATGACTTCGAAAATCCGATCAACTTAGCCGAAGACGAAGGTGAAGATGATTGCGAAGTGCCTGGCGAGCTTGCAAGATTGTTACTCCAGGAAGAGAGGGAAATTCAACCACACGAAGAGCCAGTGGAAACAATAAACCTGGGTACTGATACAAACAGAAAGGAGGTAAAAATTGGTGCCAACCTAGAGCTCAGCGTGAAGCAACGGTTGACTAAGATGCTACATGATTATATGGAGATCTTTGCCTGGTCCTACGAAGACATGCCCGGGTTGGATACCGATATTGTGGTCCATCACTTGCCTACTAAGGAAGACTGCCCTCCGGTTAAGCAAAAGGTCCGCCGTATGCGTCCAGAGATGTCTGAGAAGATCAAAGCCGAGGTTATGAAATAGTTTGATGCTGGGTTCCTTGCAGTGACTGCTTACCCTCAGTGGGTTGCTAATGTGGTGCCGGTACCTAAGAAAGACGGAAAGGTCAGAATGTGTGTTGATTACAGGGATCTGAACAGGGCCAGCCCCAAGGATGACTTCCCCCTACCTCACATTGATGTCCTTGTTGACAATATAGCTCAGCATAAGGTTTTCTCTTTCATGGATGGCTTTTCAGGTTACAATCAGATCAAGATGGCACCTGAAGACATGGAAAAAACTACCTTTGTTACTCAGTGGGGCACTTTCTGCTACAAAGTCATGCCTTTTGGACTGAAGATCGCTGGGGCAACCTACCAACGTGCCATGGTTGCCTTATTTCATGAGATAGAAGTGTATGTTGACGACATGATTGCAAGGTCCCAGACTGAGGAGGAACACCTTGATCATCTGCAGAAGTTGTTTGACCGTCTGAAACTGTACAAGCTGAGGTTGAACCCGAACAAGTGCACCTTCGGGGTAAGATCTGGAAAGTTGCTAGGCTTCGTTGTAAGCGATAAGGGTATTCAAGTGGACCCTGCCAAGGTCAAAGCTATTCAAGAGATGCCAGTTCCTAAGACAGAGAAGGAGGTCAGAGGCTTTCTAGGATGCCTGAATTACATTGCTCGGTTCATCTCACACCTAACTGCTACTTGTGAACCAATCTTCAAGCTGCTGAAGAAAGATCAGGTAGTACGTTGGAATGATGAATGTCAGGCTGCTTTTGACAAAATCAAGGAGTATCTCCAAGAACCACCTATTCTTATGCCACTGGTTGAAGGGAGACCTCTGATACTATACCTGACAGTGCTTGACAACTCAATGGGGTGTGTGCTGGGGCAGCATGACGAGTCTGGCCGAAAAGAGCATGCCATTTATTACCTTAGCAAAAAGTTTACCGACTGTGAGACCCGATACTCACTGCTTGAGAAAACTTGCTGCGCTTTGGTATGGGCTGCTCGCCGGCTGAGACAGTATATGCTGACTCACACTACCTTGTTGATCTCAAAGATGGATCCTATAAAGTACATATTTGAAAAGCCTGCTCTGTCTGGGAGAATAGCAAGATGGAAAATGATCTTGACGGAATACGACATTCAGTACACGACCCAGAAAGCCATCAAGGGAAGTGTATTGGCAGACCACTTGGCACATCAGGCGGTAGACGACTATCAGTCAATGAACTTCGAGTTTCCGGACGAGAGCATCATGATTGTGACTGATTGTGAAGTACCTGGACCGGATGAAGGACCTGAGGAAGGATCCCGATGGTCTATGCACTTTGACGAAGCCTCCAATGCTTTGGGTAACGGTATCAACGCCATAATCATATCCCCTCAAGGCACTCATACTCCACTCACTGCCCGGCTATGTTTCAACTGTACCAACAACATGGAGGAGTATGAGGCATGTATCATGGGTCTCCAAGCTGCGATTGACTTAAGGATCAAGTTTCTGAGTGTCTTCGGAGATTCCTCTCTTGTGATCAATCAGATCAAAGGAGAGTGGGATACGAAACATCCGAATCTTATTCCTTACAGAGAATGTGTGTTGACATTGATCCCCCACTTCACAGAGATAACCTTTGAACACTTCCCGAGAGAGGAGAATCAGTTAGCGGACGCGTTAGCTACAATGTCTTCTATGTTCAAGGTCAAATGGGACAATGAGGCTCCCCGGATCATCATCTGGAAACTGGACGAACCGGCATACTGTTGTGATCTCGAGACTGAATTGGTGACTGAGAAGCCTTGGTACCATGAGGTGAAGAGATATCTGGAAGCTCAGGAATACCCTGAAGGTGCGTTTGTCAACGACAAAAAGTTTCTGAGAAGGTTCGCAGCTAAGTTCTTCCTTAGCAACGACATCTTGTACAAGCGAAACCATGATTCGACCTTACTGCGTTGTGTGGACAAGACTGAAGCAGAAAGGATCATGGAAGAGCTACATGAAGGGACCTTTGGTACACATTCCAGTGGACACACTATGGCAAAGAAGATCCTTCGGGCAGGGTATTTCTGGTCCACCATGGAAGCAGACTGCTACCAACACTCTCGAACATGCCATAAATGCCAGATATATGCGGACAAGGTGCATGTTCCTCCAGTTCCTCTGAATGTTCTGACCGCGCCTTGGCCGTTTGCAATGTGGGGCATAGACATGATCGGTGAGATTAAACCTACGGCATCCAATGGGCATCGCTTCATCCTAGTGGCGATTGATTACTTCACGAAGTGGGTTGAAGCAGCTTCCTACGCTACGGTAACCAAGACTGTTGTGGCACGGTTCATTCGCCACAACCTGATCTGTCGATACGGCGTCCCAGAAAGGATTATTACAGACAACAACACCAACCTCAATAACCAGATGATCACTGAGCTCTGCGAGCAATTTAAGATACAGCACCATAATTCTTCTCCTTACAGACCGAAGATGAATGGGGCTGTAGAAGCGGCAAATAAAAATATCAAGAAAATCGTGCAGAAAATGACAGTGACTTATAAGGATTGGCATGAGATGTTACCGTTCGCTCTACATGGGTACCGTACCTCAGCCAGGACGTCAACCGGGGCAACTCCTTTCTCCTTGGTCTACGGTATGGAGGCAGTCTTACCGATCGAAGTGCAAATACCCTCTCTCCGGATAATGAAGGATGCAAATCTGAACGAAGATGATTGGATCCAGACACGACTTAATCAGTTAAACCTTATTGATGAAAAGAGACTCGCTGCTATCTGTCATGGTCAGACGTACCAAAAACGGATGATCAGGGCATTTAACAAAAAGGTCAAACCACAGGAATATCAAGTTGGGGATCTGGTAATCAAGCGAATCATCCTTCCTCAGAGTGATCCAAGGGGCAAATGGACCCCTACGTATGAAGGGCCATTTGTGGTTAAACATGTGTTCTCAGGAGGAGCCATGATTCTAACCAACATGGATGGTGACGACCTTCCTCACCCCGCCAATGCAGACATAGTAAAAAGATACTACGCATGAAAAAAGACCCGCTAGGCTGACATGCCTAGCAAAAATTAGGGCTTCCCGGCGAACCAAAAGGGTTCGGGCAAAATGAAGGGATGAAACGAAAAAAATCTGTACACCCGGCAAGTCGAAAACCTGAAAAGGCGGCTTGGGAAAAAATGGGTATCCCGGTGGACTGAAAACGCGAAAGGGAGGTCCAGGCAAAAGTTAGGGATAAAGCGTAATACTATGTCTCATTGGATCACTTTGCATCCAGAATCCGGTATCTATACCAAGTTCAGACGGCATCGATCAGTCAGCTTCATCTTCAACCAAGGTCATCAAGTGATGAGACGCTCGGAGATATAAAGGCAATAGCAGAGTTGAAACCCAATCGATCATTCATTTTCACACAGCTGTTTTATTTTCTCTTGTACAAATTTGTATAAATTTCTTTGTTCGGCGGCATTTTCTTACTAGGACGCCAGCCTCTTGTACATAAAACGCCTATTTACAGGCAATTCAAAAATCAATACAAAAACCACTTTTCAGCTAAAATGGCCAATTGTTTTTTCCTTTTCTGTTTTGTTTTACGAAGAACGTCCAAGGTTCAATTTGTGATATATGCATTGACAATAATTTGCTAACTCATGAATATTTGCATACGAAACAAAGGATTAATTACAGGTAACATTAGAAACAGGGGCAATAAAGAGTTGTCTAAGCAATCTAATTGTTCTATCCTCCAAGGTATCAAGGTAGGTTCAGCTGAAGAACACAGCCGGTATATCTTAATTCTCCAGAGAGTATGTCAGCAAGTCAATGCACTCTCCCCGAGCAAAGTTACAGTCAAACTTAAGGAAGTTGGGTATCCTCCCGCAGAGCTCAACATTCCCCAGCAGTATATATATGCATTCTTAACAAGCATCCCCGGCAATCTTGGTCTAAAGATTGTTCCCCGGCGGTATATCCAACATTCAGTGGAGTCACTTCCCCGATGCAGTTCAAAACTTCCCCAGGAAAGTTGGAATCCATCTTCCCCAAGAAGTAAGCTTATCCCCAGTAGATTCTGGAAGCTTATTCCTCGCAGAGCACGAACACGTCCCCCGGCTTTATTCAAAGAGTTATTTCCCTACCAGGATATAACTGGGTTATCCTCAGCCAAAAGCCACGGAAAGAGCGTCCCCGACGAAGTCTTCTTATCCCCAGCAAAGTCTATTAACACTTCCAACACAACAAGGGTATCCCCAACAAGTTATTATCAACAGCTCAACAAATTACCTCTCTCCCCATAGAGTATTGCTTCCCAGCAAGGTTGCTAGGGTATCTTTTCTCCCTGCAGAGTAATCCGTTCGCCAAGTTTATTCCCCAACGGAGTTATCTTCTCCTGCCAGTATTCTTGCAACTATCATCCCCAGCGGAAACAAAGATCTATTCTTCAACATCATCCCAGGAGTGACTTCCCGGCACCCGTCAAGGCTTTATTTTCCTAAGACAAAAACATACATTCATAAACATCTTCATACATTATAGCATGCATATACGCATCATATCTCACAAATCTCATTTATGTTGAGAACATCATTGCTTGATCCATATCATGCATTGCATATGACTGACCTTTACCTTTCAGGAAAGATTCAGTTAAGTTCTCAGCTATATTTTAAGACCTTGACCGGTTCAGTTAAATCGACCCTAAGATTTTTCTGTTTCTTATCCCGTCCAAGGCCTTCTCTGGTTCAGTCAGATCGACCCTAAGATCTCCATGTTTCTTATCCAGTTGAATATTTCAAGACCTAGACCGGTTCAGTTAAATCGACCCTAAGATTTTTCTGTTTCTTATCCCGTCCAAGGCCTTCTCTGGTTCAGTCAGATCGACCCTAAGATCTCCCTGTTTCTTATCCAGTTGAAGATTTCAAGACCTAGACCGGTTCAGTTAAATCGACCCTAAGATTTTTCTGTTTCTTATCCCGTCCAAGGCCTTCTTTGGTTCAGTCAGATCGACCCTAAGATCTCCCTGTTTCTTATCCAGTTGAAGATTTCAAGACCTAGACCGGTTCAGTTAAATCGACCCTAAGATTTTCCTGTTTCTTATCCAGTCAAAGGCCTTCTCTAGTCCAGCTAAATCGACCCCTAACAGATTTTCCTGATAAAGACTCAGTAGAAGATATCCAAGATTCTCTCAATGATTACTGTTGAGGTTGAAGTCGCCCAAGATTCTCTCAATGATTACTGTTGAGGTTGAAGTCGCCCAAGATTCTCTCAATGATTACTATTGAGGTTGAAGTCGCCCAAGATTCTCTCAATGATTACTGTTGAGGTTGAAGTCGCCTATGGTTCTCTCCCCGTTACTGTGGAGGTAGTAATCGTCCCCATATTCTCTCAGCGTTACTGTTAAGGTTTAAGTCGTCCAAAGATTCTCTCAATGATTACTGTTGAGGTTGAAGTCGCCTATGGTTCTCTCACCATTCCTGTTGAGGTAGTAACCATCTCTAGTTCATTCATCACCTTTTGAAGATCCAGATCCAGCTCCTGTAACCAGTCAGGACACATATATACAAAGCATCTGAAGACCAGCTCCTGTAACAGGTCAGGTAATCCTTTTCTTTTGTAGGTACGCAAGTTCTCGCTAAGGAATCTCTTACGCGATCAACATCCAGATGGCATCTATAAGCCCATCCACGCATACATTCATCCATCATCTCTTAGCATGGCATCTATAAGCCCATCATCCTATCCATCAATCTCCAAATGGCATCTATAAGCCCATTCAACCATCACACTACTATGTGAGCGCAAATTTCTGGGCACTCTAGTGTTCAATCATCTTCCACCTTCGGATTACGAAAGGCACGTCAGCCAATCTGCATCCTCAGGTCTAAGAAGATTGAACAGGGGCAACTGTTGTACCCCAAAATTTTCCCTCCCATATTCTTCAAAATTCACAAGTCAAAGCTTCAAAATCTTCCCAAGGGTTGCACAGTTCAAAGGCCTCCTAACAGTCAAAAACTAGGGTTTTGGTTCTGGCAAAGTAAATGAAGTTTTCAAGGGTCCAATCAAGTCCCACATGCCTACAAACATGGTCAAGCATCCTCATACCAAGTTTCAAGACTTACAGCACAAAATTGCACAGTCAAAAACCCTAATTGCACTACAGTCAACTGTAGGGGCAAAATGGTCATTTGACAGTCAAAAGTTCAAATTTTTGATCAACATCTCATTTTGAAGCCATAAACATCATTTTATCAATGCTTGATCATGATTCTCAAAGCTTGGCTCAAAAATTCTCAAGATGCAAAAGTTTCCATATTTGGATAGTTGAAAAAGTCAACTGTAACTTGACCAGGGCATAACTTTCACATGGATTATCAGAAAAAATCCATCCAAAGCTCATTGTGAAGATAAAGACACTTCCTACAACTCCTCTTCACACTTCAAGTCCAAGAAATGCCCTCACAAAAAGTTATCAATTTCAACATTATAGGTCATTTTCAAAAGTCAACAAAAAGGGACTTTAAGTCAAAGGCCATAACTTGAGATTGGTAAATCAAAATGACATGGGACCAAAGGCATTGGTTAAAGGACTTCAAGACCTTTCCAAAATGTCCAAGAACATAAGCAAAGCTTAACAATTGAGCAAGATATGCCTTGTGGAAGTTGGGAAATTTTTGGGTATTTTGAAAAGTCAACTTTGCTTCAAATGTCTTAAAAATGCTAATGGGCCTCTTTTTCTTCCAAGATTCATCACCCAAGGCATGTGCACGACCATTTGGCCCAAAGGGAAGTTTTTCATCATTTTTATTTATTTATTTGAATTTTTAATTGCTAATAATTCATTTAATTAATTAAAATATATGAAAAATACCAAACCTAAGTTTTTAAATCTTTTTATACATAAAATACTCTCAATATTTCGTGCATGATCAGATTTGGAAAGAATCAAGGCAATTGGATATGATTGGCATCAAAAACATGTGAAAAAAGATTGAAAAATATTTGCCATGAAAATCAAATATCTCTTCATCAATGCAAAGGGTTTTTTGATCCAATTTCTAACCCTAATCATTCCAGTACTTATATACATGATAACCCTAATGCCAATAACCACAAAAGCTGCACCAGAAAAGCATAGCCAAGTTTGAGTTTTTTTTGCCAAAAAATTGAAAACTGAAAACAATATTCTAGCACGATTCAGAGCAAGAGACCAATTGCAAAAGCTTCCTAGTGTATTACTGAACCTAACTGCATTGTTTTTCAACCCTTACACGCCCAGAATTGGTATACAAAACTTAAACTGTTTCCAACTTTATGCATATTCGTATTTCAATATTCAAGCATTCTCATTGCATTTTTTTTATGGATTCATACTAATTAATTGATTCTGAAGCTAACCACATAGTTTGATTGAGTTTTTATACACCATACGCGAAGTTGCCATTGTTGTCTTTTAGGGTTACAGAGGTCACGAATTGGGGTTTATTTATTCTGGAACAATTGAGGCTTGAGACCTAGACCATTGAAATCAGCATGCTTGGACGATCTGAACACATACCGTGCGCCTAATTTATAAGCCAACATCTCCTATTCGCTATTTTCCTGCTTGCTATTTAGTGGGGGTTTAAAACCCCCGCTATTTAAATGTAATTTTTGTTTCAGGTACAAAAGCCATGGAGAAGATGATGATGTGTAAGGCAGCGAGTGGTTCATTCAAATTTCGCGCGAAAATTCCCACTAACTTTTGTTTTATCTTATAATAATTTGTTTCCATATAATAAACAAAGTGATACAATAGCTCAGCTGGCAGGCGTGTGATTGGTAACCTCTAGGACCTGGGTTCGAACCCAGGTCCCCCTCCCTTTCCCTATATTTTTCTTCTAACTATGTTCATGTGCAGTTCATTCCTTGATGACCATCCTACGCCTATAATCTCAATATGCCACTTGTCCCACAACCTCCATCAAATGGCCAAGATCTGAGGCCTATGGAATGCATGAGTCAACGCACCTGCACGCCTCCCAGAAAAGTCAGAAGGGCCTTGAAACAGATGGGCCTAATTGCTAAACAATAACCTCCAATTGGGGACAGAACCCCCTAGGGTTTGCTTCTTTTATTCTTTTTTAATATTTTTCTTTTCTTTGTTTTAATTAATTTCCTTTAATTCTTTGATTTAATATTTTCTCAACATAAAAAAATAATAAAAATCAGAAAAGACAAAAAAATAAAATATTTGATTTAATATTTCTTTGTAAATAAATCATTAATTAATTTAGTTCTAGGCTTAATTTCAAACATTTTTCTTAATAAATTTAAAAATTTGTAGAATTAGGTTTTAATTACTTTTATTCTTTTTTTTTCTTTTTCACCATAATTAATTATTAAATATTATTTTTTGTAATTAAATTATCATGTAAATAGTTAAATTAATTTTAGGTTTAACTTTAACATGTTTTTCTTAATAAATCAAAATTGTAGAATTAAGGTTAATTAATTAATTTCTTAATTTCGTTTAAATCTCATAAAAAACCATAAATACAAAAAACCTCAAAAACAATTTCTTTTTATTTTAATTTCATTAATTTAATAATATAATTTAATTTCATTAAAAAGGGTCCAACACCCTCGCTTTCAATTTTAATTCAATTCGCGTGTTTTATTTCTTTTCTTATAATTCTTATGTAACTCTCCCAAAGCCGTGTAAATATCTACCTTTCGCACACTTTATTTCTTTATTATATGTCAAATCGGGTCCTGGATTT
Organism: Vicia faba; assembly: GCA_948472305.1. NCBI lineage: Eukaryota > Viridiplantae > Streptophyta > Magnoliopsida > Fabales > Fabaceae > Vicia > Vicia faba. Next base: position 137,664,556 of record OX451741.1, read on the forward strand.
TAATTTGGCGATGTGGACCCGCGCCTTTGTAATAGTTTAGGAACCTTTTATTTCTCGCAACTTTTTTAACTGTTAACAATTGCATGCAAGAATGAATGACAAAATAAAAACAAAAGCGTAGATCACCCATGACATGACAAGACAAAAATAAATAAATCTGACACACAAATCACACACCACCCCTAGGGTACGCCTCACTGTTGCCTTGCCTCGAAAGGTGATCGTCGAGTAGAGGATGTCTTAGTAAGTCCTCATGATCCGGGAACCTGGCATGAGGGTAGCTTCTAAGGTATCTTCCTATTGCTCTGGTGATCACCATGTCCCGAACCTCGAATTGACCCGAACACCTCCAATGGTGGTGCTACCTACCTCTCAATGGTGGGATGGAACTACTTTAAAGGACATTTACGCAGACGAATTCCTTAGGGTAGGTAGACAACTCTAAGATACTTGCTCTAATTTCAAAAACAAATCAAAAATACTTTTCACACCGACACCTTTTCAAAAGCTTTCGAAAGCAATTTTTCAAACACTCTTGAGGACCGATACAAGAGTCGAACTGGAATTTTCAAAGAAACTTTTTAAAACCCACATTGAAAAGCAAACAAACCATTTTTGAAAACACATTGAGCAAGTATCTAAGAGCCCATGGATAACCATGGATAGAAAGGGTGCTAACACCTTCCCTTTCTATAACCTACCTCCCGAACCGAGAGCAATCTCTTTAAGGAATTTTTATGTGCTTTTGTCCTTTCCATTTGGAGAAAATAAAAGACGGTGGCGACTCTTGCTTCCACGACATTTCGCGAACCAGCGTTAAACAGTCAGTTCCAGATCCACCGATCACATCAGAGATAGTTAATGACTGAGCCTTCGTCCGGACAGGCTCAATCAGAATACTTTTTCCTCGAGTCTTAGTTAACTCGAAAGTAGGAGTTTCAGTAGGAATGATTACAAAGGTTGTAACGGCTTTGTCAATTGGAGTATTGTTGGAGATAATTGTAGGATCGGGAACAACTTTGGGGGGAGCAACAGCAGGAATAATTACGGGTCCAGAAACTGCTTTTGGAGGAGTAATTTCTGGAGAAAAGATCCTACCACTTCGGGTAATTTTTCTAGTTCCTGCAATATTACTGATGTTAGATTTGACTTTCTCAGAGCTCGAATCTTCGGTGGCTGGCCAGTCCTGCTTGATACCATGGTAGTAGACACCCCCTCCATAATTCCATGGTATGGTTTTGTCTGACGAATATGGGACTGGTCCAGGCATTGTAATTATTAAAGGAGTTGCTTTCAGAACTGATGTAATTCTAACGGGTCTTTTGGTGGAGACCCTGGAAGAATTGGGGAAAATGGTAATGATAGAAACATCTTCAAAAGGAACAGGTGGAACAGAAGTCTTCTCGAATAAAATTTATTTGTTATCTATTAGGCAATGAACGCATGCTTTTAACAAAAGACAGCTGGTTGATGAAGACAAACAGAAATGGAAAACTTCATCACAGCCCGGGAACACACCGGCATTCAACAAGTTCACTTTAATAGTCAGAAGTGGAGTCAGAAGTTCATCAACTGAAGTAACAAAAATTTCTTCTTCAATGGCATTGGTATTATGGCCATGTCTGGGCATAGGGGCAGAAATGACATTTGGCTTTTCGGGCGCATCTAATTCAATCTCTTTTGCTTCAATGAGATCTTGTATTTTGTTCTTTAGAGCCCAACAGTTATTAGTATCGTGACCAGGACTTTCAGAGTGATATGCCCAACGCGCATTGGGATGATAGTGAGGAGATGTTGTATTGGGGTTTTTCGGAGCTTCTTTCAAGGTCACCAAGTTGGATCTTAGTAGATGCGGTAATACTTGAGACGGGGTCATGTTGATTCTGGTGAACTGCCTGACTAGCCTTTCAATCCTTGGTTGATTATTTCTTTGCTGATCAAACGGAGGTTTAGGAATCATAACAGCCCCTACCATTGGTCGGCGCTCGACTCTATCTTGGTTTCTTTGTGGATATACAGCAGCCACCTCTTTCTTTCCGATGAAAGGCTTCCTTACAGCTGTAGAAGAAGATGAATCTTTCTGAATCTTTCCACTCTTTATACCGGCTTCTACCCTTTTTCCGGTCAATATTAGTTCAGTAAATCCTGCAGATGAACTTCCAATTAAATGGTTGAAGAAGGGTCCAAACAAGGTGCCCAAGAACATGTCTACCAATTCTCTCTCAGATAGAGGGGGTAAAACTCTTCCAGCCAAGTCTCTCCATTTTTGTGCATAGTCCTTGAAACCTTCATTGGAAACCATGGCCATACTTTGGAGTTGAGTACGGATAGGTGCAAGATCAGTATTGTATTGGTATTGCTTGTAGAAAGTTGTGGTAAGATCTTCCCAATTATGGACTTCAAATCTTTCTAGTTGATAAAACCAGTCAAGTTGAGTTCCAGATAGACTGTCTTGGAAGAAGTGCACCCATAAGTCTTTATTAGCGGTATGGGGTTGAATTTTCCTCACATATGACCGGAGATGCATTTTAGGGCATGAAACTCCGTCATATTTGGCGAACATAGGTGCTTTAAATTTCGGAGGAATCACAATCCCCGACACCAGACCCAATTCCTCAAAGTCTAAGCCAGGAACCTTTTGGATTTCCATCGCGCTCAAACGCTCTTTGAGATGTCTATACTTGTCATCAGCTGGAGGGTATTGTTCTTCAGAGTAGTCTTCTTCTTCCTCTTCCTCCTCTGATTCAGACGGGACGACTGTTTCCTTACCCTTCCCCTCCTGATTGTCTTTTTCTCCAGATGTTGTTGCAAAGTCTAAGGTCCTTCTTGTTTGCCCATGAAATCTTCTTCCCATGTTTAGGACTCTGGTTACCTTCTTTTTCTTCTTTCTCCTCTCTTCAGCCAACAAAGTCTTTAATTCTTCTTGTCCCTTGGCTAAGGTCAAGAGAAACTGCGGAAACTGTGTATTCTGAGTTTGGAGGTCTTTCACTGTTTGCTCGAGATCCATCTTACTGAAGTAAACAGTAGAGAGATGAGGAGACTTGTCGCAAAAGACTTGCTTATGTTTATGATTAATGGTATATGCATATGTAATGATTTCAAGGATTTCAAAGATTCAAAATTTTTTTAGACAAAAAGGCAACACACGTTATATTAATAAATTAAAGCTTGAGTACATCAATTCCCCTTGGGCAAAATAATACAAAAACTCTAAGATAGAAAAGTAGTACGCATCCTCTTTAGTGCAATGTAGGCATTGAGAGTTTGCTCCTCACGAAGTATCCTAGTGAGTTCCAAAACCTTCTTCTCGCTTGCGTAGAATTGGGCTTCGAAAGTATCTCGCTCCCCCTTGAGTTGGATCCAATCCCTTTGTAGGTCTTCAAGAGATGTGGGCATGTCAGGGTGTAGGATAGTGTATGGAACATCTCCTTCCATGACAGGCTCAATGATTATCAGGATAATGGAGGGATAAGGCATCATAAGACTCTGAGCACGAGTTCATACCCATTTTAGGTAAGGCCCAAGAGGGATGGAATTCTTATGCCCCAAAGTCTTACTATCCACCTTGTTGAACATCCTCCAAGCTCGGATAAATTTCTGGAGAAGACCTTGATCGTTGTTGTCGTAGTCAAATACCAAACCTTGAATCAGCATCTCGTGCGGGCCATCCCTTCGGGTATAACCAAAATGTATTAAGGCTAAACATGGGTTGTAGGTGATACCTCCCCTAATTCCAAGTAAAGGGACATTAGGGAATTCTCCACAACGGTCGATAATGATAACATTCTCTTTGGATCGGGAGCACCAATGAATGTCCGAATGTTTGAGCGTTATCAACCTTTGTGACCACCTTGAACCTTGCTCATTCTTTAATACAGATTGGGGAAGATGAGAAATAAACCACCTTTCCAAGAGAGGAGTGCAACACATAAGGACACCTCTCTTCCTTATTGTGCGGGTGTGAAAAGAGTGTAGGATATCTCCTATCAATGTAGACACCGGGTTGCGGGATATGAAGATTTTGACGGTGTTGACATCTATGAGTTGGTCAAGATTTGGAAAAAAACCATCCTATAGATGAGGAGAGTCACAATTTCCTCAAAGGCTTGCAAGTCCAAGGAATTCCAACAACTTTGGGCTTTCTCAAACAGAACTTTTCTAGGAAACCTTTGACACCACTCCTTGTTTCCTAATGAGTTGTGACATCAGATGAATGTAAGTGTAGAGCTTGAGAAATCTCTTCTGGCTTTGGGTCTTTTTCCGTACCATTGAAAGGTAGTTGATTGAGAATGGGAATCCTCAAGAGTTGGGAGAATTCTTCCAAAGTAGGCACAAGTTGATAGTCGGGAAATGTGAAGCAATGGTGTAAAGGATCAAAGAACTAAAAGAGCACCTTCATCATATCCTACTTTGTTGGAGGTGACCAAGTTAAGTAGGAGACAATGTCTCTCGGTAAATGGAGAGTTTTGAGGAATCCTTGAAGCTATCTCCTTAATTTGTGGAGGGATCCTTACAAGGTTGACTTGAATAGTTTTCCTGCGAAGTGAATCCATATCCTAGAAAACAAGAACAAAGATGAATCCCAAAATCCTTGAAATGGTTAGTGGATGTATATGATGTTCATGATGTTATGTACAGGTATGCATATAAAAAGCAAACAAGTCCCTAGGTTTAGGCTTGCATGGAGTTTTATAGGTAAGTACCCTCTTGAAGTTTAGTTGGCTTAAACCTGTCCTAGTAATAGTAATCAGGTTCTAAGGAGCTCAATATCACTGGTTTGTTTCCTTGGTCATTGTTTCAGCACAAGCCTCTTTAATGGCGACCGAAATATCCCAAGAAATCAAACCTCAATAAGTATAGTATCGAGTATCTACCAACTTCGGACTGCACGAAAGTCGGTCATCTCACTACATCCTAAAGGCCAAGTTGGTCAAGTAAAGGTTCTAAAAGTTCATTAGTGCTTCATGACATCACTCAGCCGCCCCGTATTCTCTTTGATTAACTCAAAGGCTACCGGTACCCACATATATGTCGCACTAACGTATCTATTGCTTAGACCATGTCGGTATACTCCGCACAGTTTCCACAATGTATTGCTACTTACCTATAATGTATCCCAAATCCGGGTAGAGGATTTAAACCCAAACAAAGAACCATAATGTAAAGCATACAAGTCAAACAATGTAAGCAAATAAATTTGATCTAATCCCTAAGCTAACCCCACTTTTAGAATTTTCCCCAGCAGAGTCGCCAGTTCTGTGATACGGTGGGAGAACTGACTTGAGAATTTTGCGTTTTATTGCAAATTTTGCGGTTAGCAAGAGTCACCACCGACTTTTTTTTTATCTAAAAGGAAAGGTGAAAAAGCACAGGAAAGACCTTTGAGATTTATTTCTTGAGTTCGGGAGGTAGATTATGAAAAGGGAAGGTATTAACACCCTTTTCATCCTTGGTTTTCCATGGGCTCTTAGTTACTTGCTAGATCACTTGCTTTTGTTTGAAATTGTGCTTTGTGTGGTTTTTTGAAATTATTTTGTAAAGAGGCCTTTGTTTAGGCAATCTTTGTAATGATTCTCGTTCGTAAGAATGTATACAAAGATGTTGATCTTTTGAAAATGTTTTCAAGTTTTGTAAGATGTTTTAAAAGTGTATGTGATTGTTTTGAAAATAGCAAGGATGTTTGTTTTGAAATGGAGCAAGTAATTAGGAGCAATCTACCTACTCAAATGTCTTTCTTGTTCATTTTCTCTTCCTTTGACATTGTTGTCTTACCATTGATTTGGTAAGCAAACCTATCTTTGGATGTAAACGGGACGGGCGTGGGTCATCGTATAGCCATGATTAGCAATGTCGCAAGGTATCTTAGCATTATTTTTTGAGGGACTAAGATCATTTGTAAGGCAACTTTAGATAGCGTCATCGAGGGACTATGATCTTGTATTTGCTTGTTTTTGCTAAGATACCTTACATGCGTAACATGGCCATTTTGTATAAGGCAACCAAGTGGATTTCACCCTAGGGGTGCTTGTGTGCAAGTGTGTCATTTTCAAGCTTATTTTTGTCTTGAATTAGGGTTTCTATTTTATTGCTTTTATCTTCCCATACAAACCCTAATTACTAGCATATTATGTAAAAGCGATAAATTGCGAAATTTAAAGTTACTACGGTATTACAACATTTGTGGGAGGGGGTATACAATTTATGAATGGGAATTGCAATAATATAAACCTAATTAATATATTACGACTAAATTGAATATTATACAAATAATTGAAGGAATATATAAAGTACAAATGTAAATTGAAAGAAAAGATTTTTGTGTTTGGATTTTTGTATGAAGAAGGTTTTAACCTAAACCTAATTAGAGAAAAAGGTAATCAAATTAAATTAACTTAAGTTCATTAAGAAAATAAATTAATTAAGAAAAGATTTTAATTAAGAAAAGAATTTTGAACAAAACCCTAAATCTATTTTAGTTGATTAAAGAAAAATAAGTTTAAAGAAAAAGTATTTTTTTATATTTTTATCTTGAAAATAATATGTGGTGTTATGAAATATTTTTGGTCTTTTTTATATTAAAATAAATATATTTAGATAAATAATAATCTAGTTTTATTTTAATTTACAAGGAAATTAATAAAAGTAAATAAAGTATAATGAATAAAATAATTTTTTATATGGAGAAATATTTAAATTATGTCAAAATATAAATCTATTATTTTTATACTTCATATGATTTTTTTTGTATTTTCAGAAAATATATTTAAAATAAAAAGAAATAAATAAATAAATAAAAATAAAAATGGCCAAGGGGTGTCACAAGTAAACAGGGGAGTATGCTAGCAGAAATAATAATAAAAATGCCAGGCCCAAAGGGCCCAGCGCCTGCAAAAAAAGTGTTAGGAAATAAAAAAAATGAAAAAATTCAAAAGGGGGATTCACATTGGTTCGAACCCTCGCCCTTTAGGTAACACGTGACTTAGTACGCGCGCGCTTGCCACTAGGGTGGCTGTTTCATTCGGTCATATAATCAAAGCATAAATATCTATTAGAAACTGCTTTCTGAAGGCAACTTCATCTTCAACCTCGCGCCTAGCCGGACCTCCTGTATCTTCCTCATCTCTCCACAAAAATGGAAAGTTCAAACATGAAAGTTGTGGTGTTTCTTTCCACGAGTTCAACCATATAACTTATGTAAGCTAAAAGTCAAAGATAAAATCTAATTTTGCTGGCCCTAAATTGAAACCTAATTTTATCAGAAATTTCAAATCCAAAATTCTCTATACACAGTCAATATAAATGGGATCAATGAACTTAGTCAGCTTTAGAGCAAAAATATCTACATTTTGTTTTCACAAATCAGGATCAAATGATGCTCGTATAAAGAGATAGAAGTTTGAGTTTTTACCTCTTGCAGCTAGAGTCGTGAATGGAGTTTGAGAAACTTTTGAGATGGCCTGAGGATCTGTTTAGCTTGCCTGGACCTCATTGAGTGTATTCCAACTCTTACTTTGCCTTGAAAGTCCCTGAATCTCTCTGCTCAAGTCAACCTGCAAACTTGATATTTGAAAATTGTGGATGGTGATAGAGGAGCTACAGTCTTGAAACAGGGGCCTGGGTTTCTTTGGTATGATGTATAGAAGGTGTTTGAGTGATTAGTTTTCAGAACGCACGAGTGGAAATGAAGATCATGGGTTTTGGTTCAGAACTGTGTGTTAATGGTGTTCTTGAACAGGTTTATGGTTTTTGAGTGTTTGAGGTAGTTTCAGGGCACTAGCATCCGTGTGTCAACTTGCAAATAGTGTGTATACTTATAAGCAAGAGTTTTTAAGGCTTGTCACAACTCAGAATTTGAAACTCACATGTTATGGCTTGGTTACTTGTTTTTGAAGCAAAGTTGATAAGCATGGCTTCAATGTAAGGTACAAGGCTTGTAGGGTGGTTGAAACCTTTAAACACACTTGTTCGGATTGTGTAGAGTGTGTTTGTGCAGAAAGAACAAATGCAAGGCTCAATGCAAGCTGACTTTGCAAAAAGCTTGCTTTTCTAAAATGGCAATGTTGCCTTTCTTCCCAAAATGGAATTATATTTGTACAATGCATTGAATGCTTGGATTAAAGCTTCCAACAGCTGTGAAAACACTTATTTATGGAGTGAAAGTCAAGTCAGAAGCCTGAAAAGTGAGATTTGTACAACATGCTTGAAGATTGGACCAAGTGTTCTTCACAAAATGGCTTGTAATCCAAGTGACAAAACACCAACTTCATCTCTTCGATTCTCACTACTCAAGAATGATCTCAAGAAGTTCTTGAACATTTTGGTAAGATTGCAATGTGCTCTACAACTCATATTTGAATTGATTTTGAATATTCCCCTTGGAACTATGTGAAAAAGTGTCATGAAGTAAGGTCAAAAATCTGCCTAACTAGGGCAAAATTTCATTAAGTCTTTTTTTAGTTCATGAGCATGTATTCACAAAATTATAACTTGAGATTCAAGCATTTTTGGGAGAAGTTGTGTGAAGAAAATTTGTAGATTTCATGGATATCTACAACTTTCATGTTGGAAGTTTCCTTTGAATCATCTTGAATCATAATGAAAAAATTGCTCAAATTTATGAAAAAATAAGAAATTTTCAACACTTAGAAAAATTTCTAAGTTTAGAAATTTTGACTTTTCAAAATGAAATCTTGGTTTCTTGATTTCTTGATGAATAAGTTTCATATTTTGACATGTTTTGATGTATTATGATCCTTGGTACTTGAATTTGACCAAAAAGTCAAAGTTTGACTTTTCAGTATACAGTTGACTTTTGATCAGTTGACTGCAAAATTCATCTATCAATCCAATGGTCTTGCAATGTTTTGAATCATGTCATTAGGTTAAAATGATTCAATTGGACTCTTGAGATCATTCCCTAAACCAATTGATCATTTTCTAGGTCAAAAATCAGAAATTGCCCTTTCCTAGTCAAAACCCAAATTTTGACCATTTTGCCCTTCTGGAGACTTGATCAAATTTCTTGAGGAATTGTGGTCCAAACTTGATCAAATGATACATATGGGTTTAAAATGTTGATGTGGATCAAAAATTATGAAGTTTGACTGTAAATTGGCCATTGTTGACTTTTTCCCCAATACAACTGATTTTTAGGTCAAATATTCAATTGACTGATCAAAAGTGTGATCCAAGACTTGAAACTTGACATGAGTGATCTTGGGAGTCCATAATGATCCATGAAAGCCATATGAAGCATTGATAGTTCAAAAATACCTGTGCAAACTCAAACCCTAATTTTGGTCATCAGTGCATAAGGAGGTGTCTTGAGCTGATCAAACCCTAGTGCAGTATTGAGTCCAGGAGATCTTGTGAGAAAAATTATTGATAAGTAAGAGGGAAAACTTTGGGGTACAACACCAGGCATGTCTTCATATGACCAGGCGAAGATCTCAACATAGTCGTGCAACATCTGTATTAACCGTTGTTTAACTTTAGTCTCCAGATTTGCGCCGATCTTGATTTCTTTTCTTTCCACCTCTGTACCCAAGTTTATCATCTCAACTGGATCTTCATGAGGCTGTATAGACCTTTCTTCCTGCTGTAATAGTCTAGCTAACTCTCCAGGAACCTCACAATCATCCTCACCTTCGTCCTCGGCTTGGTTGATCGAATTTTCGAAATCATAACTGGCAATAGCAGAATTGTTATCAATGGGATCCAGAGTGGATATGGATCTGCAGTTTGATACGTGAGTGTGTGTAAGAGCATAGCTGTATTGATAAAATAAAGGCAGTAAAGAAAAACAGAGAGCGCAAAATTTGTGTGCAAAGAACGTCCAATGTTTTATTGATGATATATGAAATGACACATAACAACCCTCACAGAGAGAGCCATTGTGCCTCGGGTAAGACACAAGGCCATAAAGTTTAAATTGTTTATTACAAATTTAGAAAACGAGTAATACAATTATTGTGGAATAAAATAAACTAGTATAAAATCCCTAGCCGTCCAGTTACTCGGTCCATCGTTGGTAGTTGGGTATATCCAGTTGTCAATGTCAAAGTCTTCCTTACTGTCTTCAATGACATTAATTCCCTGATTGCTGATGCGTAGGGGAGGTCCTCCAGCTCGAGCATGTCGAACAACCCTTTGAGCTTCTGAAGTAAAGTCCAAACCAAACTTATCAGTTTTGTGAGTAAAATTAGGGAGTTGTCCCCAGTTGGTATACCCACCTTCTTCAACCACTGCTCCGGCGTCTTTGAGAGAAGCCATCTTCAGAGGAGGTTTGTTACTGGTGGTAGTTTCATTCGATGCCAAAATTTGGGGAACCTCTTCAAAGTTTTGACAAGGAGTCTCTATGAATTCCCCGTCCATATCCACATACCTGAAGGAGTTCAGGTGGCTCACCATATACTCCTATTCACCATGCACGGTGACAATCTTCCCCTTCACCGGATACTTCAGCATTTGGTGTAGTGTAGAAGTAACAACCCCAGCTTCATGGATCCAAGGACGACCCAACAAACAAGAATATGACGGCCTGATGTCCATCACATAGAAGGTGGACTCAAAGGTTTGAGAGCCTACCTTGACAGGAATGTCCACCTCCCCATGCCCCATTCTTTTCGACTCGTCAAAATCCCTTACCACAATATTACTAGGCTTTAAGGTCAAGCCTTCACAATCCAGCCGATCAAGAGCCTACTTAGGCAGAACATTCAGCGAAGACCCAATATCCCCCGGCACATGAGCCATAGTGGTGGCCCTGCATTCGATCGAGACATGCAGAGTATCATTATGCTTCCTCACTTTCGGTGTCAAGTCGGCATCTGAAAAACCCAACCCATTGTCAGCAGTCAAGTTGGCTACAAAGTGTTTGAATTGATCAGCCAAGGTCTCTTGCGGCACATGCTCAGTCTTGAGAAATGCGATCAAAGCCTTCGCATGGGCCTAAAAACACAACAACAGAGACAACATGGATATCTTCAAGGGGGTCTGCCCCAGCTGCTCGACCATATTGTAGTCGCTATTTTTTATTATTTTTAATATTTCCTCTATCTTTTGCTTAGAGGCTTCAATCTTTCTAGGTGCCTCCGTCCGGGCAGGCTCACCTATAGCTTCTTTGCCTCAGGTCCCAGATGACTCGACGATAGGAGTGACAATTGGAGTAAGAACATGAGTAGTAGTTGAAGTACCGGTAGGAATAGTAGGTGAAATAACAACAGGCTTATTGACAGTCTTTGGGGAAATCTCGGGAGAGAAAACCCTTCCACTTTTGGTAATATTACTGGTCCCGACAATGTTACTTACATCGGGATCAGCCTCTTCATTATTCAGATCTTGTTTAACACCATGATAGTAAACATCGGCGCCATAATGCCAAGGGATAGCTTTATCCGAGGCATACGGGACAGGACAAGGAAAGGTGATTATTAATGGAGCAACTCTCGGAGCGGGTGAAATCCTAACAGGTCTTCTTGAGGATACCTTGGAAGGATTGGCGGAAATGGTTATAATAGCGACATCTTTTAACAGAACAGTTGGAATCAAAGTTTTTTCGAACAAAATTTCTCTGCTGTCCATCAGGTGCTGGACACCTATCTTCAGCAAATAGCAACCAGAAGACAGAGATGAACACATGTGGCAACCTTCACCATAACTCGGAAATAAATCGGCCAGTAACAAATTCTTCTTAACAGTCATAAGGGGAGTAGAAACTTCATCAACTGATGTCACAAACAAATCGGTATCAACGACATTGACTCCTCGGTTGTGCTTAGGCATGGGAGCATTATGACATTGGGCTTCTCCAGAGCATCGAACTCAATATCCTTGGCTTCAGTCAGATCTTATACCTTATTTCTCAGAGCCCAACATTCATTTGTATCATGGTCGGGACTCTCAGAGTGGTAGGCATAATGAGCGTTTGGATTGTACCCAGAAGACATGGTATTAGGATTCTTGGGAGCCTCTTTCAAGGTTGCCAAGTTGGATCTCAGCAGATGGGGTAGAACCTCTGTCAATGTCATGTTCGGGTAAAGTGCCTTTGTGGTCTTTCTACCCTTTGTTGATTGTTGCGTTGTGGAGACCCCACAGGCCTAGGTATCATTACATCACTTAATGTCAGACGGTTTTCAACTCTGCTTTGACCTCTTGGGCTATAGATGGCACTGGCCTCCTTCTTACCGGTGAAAGGCTTCTTTACTGAACTCGAAGAGGTGTCTTTCTATATTTTACCACTCAGGATCCCAGCCTCTACCCTTTCTCCTATCAATATCAGCTCCGTTAAACCAGCTGATGAGCTTCAAATCAAATGATTAAAGAATGGACCAGATAGCGTCCCAAGAAACATATCAACCAACTACCTGTCAGACAAGGGGGGTTGGACCCTCCAAGCCAAGTCTCTCCACTTCTGCACATAGTCCTTAAAGCTTCCACATGCACCCACGGACATACTCTGGAGTTGAGTACGAGTAGGGGCAAGGTCGACATTATATTGATACTGCTTATAAAAAGCAACAGCCAGATCCTCCCAGTTTCGGACATTGGTTCTCTCTAGTTGGTAGAACCATTCAAGCTGAGTCCCTGACAGACTGTCTTGAAAGAAGTGAACCCACAAGTTTCTATCAGCGGTGTGGGGCTGGATCTTCCTTACATAGGAACGGAGATGGAGTTTTGGGCAAGATACTCCGTCATACTTTGTGAAAACTGGAGCCTTAAATTTCTGCGGGATGACCACTCTTGACACCAATCCCAATTCTTCAAAATTCAACCCGGGTATTATCTGGACTTCCATAGCACTCAAACAATCTTCCAACTGCTTGTATCTATCCTCAGTGGGAAGATACTGCTCATCATTGTAGTCTGTATCATTGTCAGAAACTTCAGGACTAGGGTCCTTCTCCCTTGTCTCCCTTTCTTGGTTCTCTCCTTCCTTGGATGAGGAGGTCAGATCGACTGGTTGCTTTAACTCCACCTGAACCTTCTGCCCAGATTTAGAATACCAAAGACCTTCTTCTTTTTCTTCTTCTCCTTTAGGATGAGGGCTTTCAGATCCGGCTGCCCTTTTACCAGAGTTATGAACATCTGTTGAAATTGGGCATTTTGTGCCTGAAGATCTTTGATGCTTTGTTCAGAAGACATTTTTGCTGAAATAAACATCGAAGAAGATGAGAAACCTGTAATGGTACATGTTTATGCAATGTTATGGATGTGATGCATATGCAATGATTTCAAGGACTTTGGGAAATTTAAATTTGCAAACCAAAATGAAACAAATATTTTATTAGTTGAATTCAAAATACAATTGCCTTTTAGGCGTTACAATTAAAACTCTAAAAACTAAAAAGATCAAGTTTCCCATGGATGCTTCCTCTTCGTGCCGAGATAGACATTGAGGCTTCTTTCCTCATGAAGTTTCTTTGTGAGCTCTAAAACTTTCTTCTCCTGGGCATAGAACTGGTCCCTATAAGTATTCCGCTCCCTTTTCAACTGAATCCAGGACCTCTGTAGTTCTTCAAGATTGGTGGGCATATCAGGATGAAGAACCGTGTAACGAATATCCCCTTCAGTAATGGGTTCCATAATCACTGGCAAGAAGGCTATGTAGGGAATCATAAGTTTCTGAGCGTGAGCTCGTACCCATTGGAGATAAGGTTCCATAGGGATGGAATTCTTAGGCCCCAAAGTCTTGGCGTCAAATCTGTTTACCATGCCCAAAGCTCGTATGAACCTCTGGCGATACCCTTGAACATCATCCTCATAGTTAAATACAATGCCCTGGATAAGTAACTCATGAGGACCATCCCTTCGAGCATAACCGAATTGTCGTAGAGCCAAACAAGGATTGTAAGTTATGCCTCCCCTAATGCCAAGTATTGGGACATTAGGGAATTCCCGAGTTATGGTTTCAAACCTGTCTTAGAAAAATAACCGGGTTCTAAAGATTCTCAATATCACTGATCATCCTTTATCAGGCGTTGTTTCAGCTCAGAAAATCTTTTCTTGCGGCCAAAATATCCCGAAAGTCTGATCTCAATGAGTGTAGCATCGAGTATCAACCAATCCTCAGTGTTATACAGAGGCCGACTATCTCACTACTTTCTAATGTCCAAGTTTGTTCAACTAAGGTTGTAAATTCCGTTAGTGCTTTACGACACCACGCGGCGGCCCCGTATTCTCCTTGTTTCCACACGAAGGATACTGGTACCAACTAAAGTGTCACACCAACACAACCATCGCTTAAACCATATCGGTCTATGTCGTACATTCTCCATGATCTATTGTTGTTTACCTAAAGAGTGTTCCCAGATCCGGGTGTAGGATCTTCAATAATACCCAAGCAAAACCATTAAAGATAAAGCAGGCAAAGCAAACAAGAAAGCAATTTTAAAAAATGACCTAGATCCTAAGGTAAACTCCATTTTTATTATTTCCCCAAAAGAGTCGTCAGTTTTGTGATACGGTGGCAAAACCGACTGTTTATACTAGTTTGTGTTTTTTGTTCGCAAATGTCGCGGTAAGCAAGAGTCGCTACCGAATTTTATTTCGTCCAACAAAGGAAAAGGAAAAAGAACAGAAAAAACCTTTTTTCAAGATATTTCTGAGTACGGGGGTAGATTATAAAAAGGGAAGGTGTTAGCACCCTTTCTATTCGTGATTTTCCACGGGCTCTTAGATACTTGCTCATTCTTTAAATTGCTTGTGGGTGCTTATTTTGAAAAGTTTTGTTTACTTCGTGATAACCCATGTATCAGTCATTAAGAGTGTGAGGAAGTTGTTTTGAAAACCGTTTTGAAAAGTGTGTGTGTGAAAAGTTTTTATTTTGAGCAAGTACTTAAGATTTCTACCTACTCGAAAAAAGTCTGTTCATTTTCGTTTCCTTAAGAAAATTCCATCCTACTATTAAGGAGTAGGTAGCTCCGTCATTGTAATTTTAAAGGGACGTTCGAAGGGACGAAATGGTCTCTAAAGGCAACAACTAAAGATACTTTAGCATTTCGAAGGGACTATCATCATAAGATCAATTTGTAGGCAACTTGAGCGACAAGTAGGGACTATGATCTTTATGATGATTTTGAATCGCGGGTCATTGCTAAGGTATCCCTACGTTCGAGGGAAACAACCATTATTTCTGAGGCAACCAAATGGGGCAAACCCTAGGAGTGAGCATGTGCAAGTGTGTTTTTTTCTTCAGTTAATTATCTTTGCATAATTAGGGTTATCCACCGTTTTAAATTGATTTATCTTTCCATTCAATCCTATTATCCATACATCTAGCAGTTTATAGTTGCGTGAAGTAAAGTGCGAGAAATTAAAACCCTAGCTATTACAAGGCCTTGGGGAGGGGATTACATAACCAAAAATCGGAAAAAATGATAAATTCGAAATAGTAAACCTAATTAACTATTACAAACTTGGAACAGTTACAATAATTAATAAAAATAAGGAAAAAAAACAATACGCAAAAGTTATGACGGGAACAAATTAGAAGCCTAATAAATCTAATTAATTAAAAAATATTTTTGTATTTTTTACTGAGAAAAATAGTTGTGATTTACAAGTTAAACCTAATTTACTAATTAATCTTATTTAACAAAATAATCAATGTTGAAATAATTGAAATAATTAATTTCCAAAATTTAATTTTAGTTATATAAAAAAACCTAATTCTATTTAATTTTAATTACAAGAAAAAAATGTTTAAGTTAACCTAATTAAACTAATTAATTAATGCAAATAAATATTTTATGAAAAAAAAACTAAACCTAATATTTTTTTGTAATTTTCTGATTTTCTGATTTAATTTTAAAAAGATGATTTTTTTATTGTGAAAGTAATTAAAATAATAAATTAAAAGAAAAACAAATAAAAAGAATAGAAAATTTAAAGAGATGAGCCTGATTGTGAGAAGTAGTTTGGGGGTGTGCTGCCTGAATATGCCAAGGCCCAGTTTGTTGGCCCAACTGTCCTGCATGGGATTCCATGTTGCTATCTTCAGAGGGTGTACCATGTGGATGCAATCCTGATGCATTGGATCTGACTGGAGATAGATCTGACGGTGAGATCTCAGGATGTATGATGGACGCTGGGTGATGAAGTACACTGGATCTGGAATAAGGAATTCAAAAAAACATAAAAGGTCTGGACCTGGGATCGAACCCAGGTCCTCTCTTTCACACGTTCACTTCCCTTGCCAACTGCGCTGGATATTAATTCATGAATATAATCACTTAAAAATATTATATGTTAAACAAACCATTAAATCCAAGTCAGCAAAATATAAACGCGTCAGCACTTAAAGAGCCAATCATTATGTAAGAAATTCCCACGCCAGCCCTAGCTCCAATTGTCTTCTCTGGCCACCTCCTCCATGAAAACCTGCAAAAACACGAAAATAAAGATCCAAGGGGGACCCTACCCCCCCTAATTCAGGCCCTGCAATTTCAATGCGATCAAAATCAAGACCAACAACTCGCCGGTTTAGACACTAACATGCGATCGGAAATTCTCACGAGAAAACATGGTAGGTCAACATTCTGCGTGCATGGGTACTACACAAAGATGATCCAGATTTGTTCACAAACATCTCAGGAACACATTAACAACATTAGTATGGTTTAAAACGAAGCAAAAAAACAAATATGCAACATTTAAAATATCATGCAACCGGAGATTCCATGAACGGGTTTTCTACATGCTTGGAGACTTCAAGATCATCTCAAACTTACTCAATCTCCTTGCTAGGAATGAATGACAGTGAGATCTTGCAGTAGGATGGCTTGTATCGAGAGTTTGGAAGCCTTAGGGGTCTTGAAAACTTTGAAAATTTTGATCACTTTTGGAGGCTAGGGTTTTGTATGCCTCTTGGTCTGAATTATGGAGGAATATATAGTGTGTTTTTAGGTCAAGGCAAATGGATTTGAATCTTTATACAAAAGATTTGATTTGATTTTAATTATTTTTAATTATTAATGAATTAAATCAAAAATAATTGAAATAATTAAAATAAAAACACAACCAAATGATGTAAGAAGCTGATTTGAGGTGTAATGCACGTGTGGACTCTCAATCCATGGCCCACAACTCAAAAATATCAAAATTACTCAAATTGAAATTCCTTCATTTCACCAAAATTTCCCAACTTGCTCTGGTCATAACTTGCTCAATTTTCACTCTTTGAGGGTGATCTATGACTTTCTGGAAATATTAGGATGTCCCCTAAACAACCTCTTTGGTTTCATCTCAATTGGATCTTCCATGTTCATGTAAGAAGCTTTGACCCAAAATGTGTTTTTGTTGACTTTTAGAATGACCTATAATGTCTGAATTCATATCTTTCCATGAAGATGGATTGTAGGGAATTGAATTCTCTTAAAAACGAGCCTTGGATGAGAAATTTCTGATAAAGTATGAAAAGGTTATGCTTGGTCAAAGTTTGGTTGACTTTTCATGAGAAACCCTAATTTAACAACTTTTGAGTTTTGATGAATTAGGAGCCTTCCTTGGGGAATCATGATCAACCCTTGATCAAATGATGGATATCACTTAAAAATGTGGATTTTGACCAAAAATCTTGAAGTTTGACTGTATGTGGGCCCCGATTGACTTTTGACTTGATATAGTTGATTTTCAAGCATCTGAGCAGTTGACTGGGCAAACTTCTTGTGCAAGGCATGAAATTTGGCATGAACGGTCTTGAGAACATATTAGGACTATGGAGAGCATATGAGGCCCTTGGGACTCACCCATCTTGATTAAAATGGAAACCCTAGTTGGAGGTTCATTGCTTTAGGAGAGATTTTGCTTGGTCAATTCTTGGGCATCCTTGAGCAAGTTGAGTATCTTAGTGAACATATGTTGAGTAATATGGGAGGGAAAATTTTGGGGTACAACAACTTTTAATGACCATACATCGTTCTAAAGTTGTCTTTGGAATATCATCTAGTTTAACATAAATTTGATGATAACCCGACCTCAAACCAATCTTGCTGAAAACACAAGCACCCACCAACTGGTCCATCAAATCATCGATCCTTAGAAGTGGATACTTATTCTTAATATTCACCTTATTTCACTTTCTATAATCTACACACAGTCTCATACTTCCATCTTTCTTCTTGACCAACAACACAGACGCACCCCAAGGTGAAACACTCAGTCACAAAAACTTCTTTTGGAGCATCTCTTCTAGTTGTTTCTTCAACTCGCTCAACTCTGGAGCTGACATTCTATAAGAAGCCATTTACACTAGACTTGTACCTGACACCACATCTATAAAAGACTCCACTTCACATTCCGAAGGCAAATACTTATGTCATCTGGAAACACTTTTGGAAATTCACAGACAACAAGTAATTCAATGCTTGCAGCTTCTCGATCAACTTGCAGCGATACAAACATTGCAAGAATCAAAGTTTCGTCTTCCATAAGTTCATTCACTTGCTTAGCAGATAACAACATCAATTCTCCATTATCAGCGAACTTAGGGAACCTCAAAGTCTTGTTATAACATTTTATGTGAACATAGTTTAACTTCAACCAGTTTATCCCAAGAATAACATCAATTTGGTGTAGAGGAAGACACACCAAATCCATCACAAAACTCTTGCCATAAATAGTCAAAGGACATTTCAAACAACCATAAGTAGTAGTAACAGAACCACTAGCAGGAGTATCTATCACCATACTACCGTTCATATTAGACAACTTCAATCCTAACACATTAGCACATTCATGAAAAATAAATGAATGTGTAGCACGAGTATCAATAATAACAACTAATTCAACATCATTAATAAAAAAAGTACCTCGAATCAAGTTGTCCTTCTTGGAATATTCCGATCTAATCAAAGAGAACACTCTACCGTTGGTCTGGGCAACAATGTCTCTCTTCGGCTTCTGACATTGGATACCTATATGACCATGCTCTCTGCAATTGAAACAGTTTGGACCATCGTTCTTGCATTCAGGAGCACGATGACCCATCTTACCACATTTGTAGCAACTCATCACCTTATTCTCACATTCATTAGAACGGTGACCTTGTTCACCACACCTATAACATTTGATAGAAGCGGAAGCCCTCCCCTACTTGTATTCTTCCCATCATAAGTCTTATTGTTGTACCCCAAAATTTTCCCTCCCATATTCTTCAAGATTTGTCAAGATCAATCTTCAAATGGTTCAAGATTCCTCAAGGGTTGCACAGTCAAATATCCTCCTAAGCCAGTCAAAATTAGGGTTTTGTTTCTCTCAAGGAAGTTGAGGTTTTCAATGGCTCAATCAAGTCCCATAGGCCTACACATATCCTCAAGCATCTACGTGCCAAGTGTCATAGCTCACAGCATCAAATTGCACAGTCAAAAGTCCTATTTGGTTCACAGTCAACTGCAGGGGTAAAATGGTCATTTTACAGTCAAAAGTAAAATTTTTTGGTCAACATCTTATTTTGAAGCCGCAATCATCATTTGATCAAGTCTTGATCATGATTCGACAAGAATGGCTCAAAAATCACCAAAGATGCAAAAGTTTCTATTTTGGGACAGTTGAAAAGTCAACTGTAACTTGACCAAGGCATAACTTTTTCATGGTTCATCATAAAAATCCCATCCAATGCTCATTTTGAAGGGGATGGCATTTCCTACAACTCATCTTCACACTCCAAATCCAATAAATTCTCTCACAAAAAGTTATCAATTTCTACATTATAGGTCAATTTCAAAAGTCAACAAAAAGGCATTTTAAGTCAAAGACCATAACTTGAGATTGGTAAATTCAAATGACATGGGACTAAAGGCATTTGTTAGAGGACTTCAAGACCTTTCCAAAATGTCCAAGAACATGTTCATAGGATCAAAATTGAGCAAGATATGCATTGGAGAAGTTAGGAATTTGCAAAAGTCAACTTTGCCTAAAACACCTTGTTTTTGCTAATGGGCCCCAAATTCTTTCTTGAATCTTTACCCAAGGCTTATGCACGACCCATTGAGCTTAAATTGATTTATTTTCTTATTTTTAATTAATTAATTGAATTTTTATTAATATTAATTCATTTAATTGATTTTAAATGTAGGAAAATATGAAGATATGGTTTTCAAATCTTTTCATGAAGCAAATAAACTCAGGGCAAGCTGGCAATTTCGTGCATCCATCAAAGAGACAAAAATCTCCATGTTTGGCAAGTTTTGTCAATCAAAAAGATTGAAAATCAAATATTGAAAACTTTATTCCATTGATTTTTGGATCAAGACTTGACCTAAAACCATTCTACTATAAGTGCATAACTCAACCCTAATGCCTGCAACGTGCAAACTGCTGCAAAAAGCCATAAACCAATTCCAAAAAATATCAAAGAAACTAAAAATTGTTTTCAGTATTCTAGGGTGAATTAAGAACTTTTGTGGATCCAAAGACATTGTTGGAGGTTCCCAGGACGATTTGCAATCATTTTCCAGCTTCATAGCTCCAAGAATCACTAGCTTCAGTCATACGGTTTGCACACTTTTGCCATAATCGAAACTCCCAATTCATGAACATTTGATGTGATTTATGGCTTGTTTTATATTGCTTGCATCCATACAAAGCTATTGATATCAATTAATTGGATTATCATGTACAGGATTGTGATTTGCCATTAACGACTTTTAGGGTTTTTGAGTTTTTGAATTAGGGCTTTGCTGCCCAGGCAAAATTGGACTATCTCACGCACATGGTTGAAACCGCCTGGACAAGACGAACCAAACCCAACCCTCGCGCCCTATTTATATAGCTTACAGACCTAATCGCTATTTTTGGCCATGCTATTTTGTGGGGGTTAAAAACCCCCGCTATCTCTTTGTCTTTTTCACAGGTAAACGAGGAAGATGATGAGCTGTACGTATATGGTTGGGTAATTCAAACTTACGCGCGTGATTTTGTTTTATGCAGCATGTTGATTTGTTTCTTAATAATATATTTGTTGTGTATAATACTAACAAAGCGTGCAAAGTGGCTGAGTGGCTAGTGAGGTGGACATCAACCATTGGGACCTGGGTTCGATTCCCAGGTCCCCCCAAACGCTTCTTTCTATTTTTTATAATAGGTTCCCATGCAAGCATCCTCAAAGTGTCCCACCATACATATCCAAATCCCAGACGCCAAGTGTCTTCCCACTCAAAACCAATGGCCAAAGATGAAAGGCTATGGTGTTCTCTAGTCAATGAACACGCACCTGATCCAGAAATTCAAACGTGGCTTGTGTGTTAGTGGGCCAGATTCAACAAATTCACCTCCTATGGGCCCAGCATACCCCCCCTGGTTTAATTACTTCTTTTCTTTTATTTTTGTTTTGTTTTCTTTTAATTATTTCATTACTAATTATTATTACTATTTATTGAACTAACAAATAATTATTTTTATCATTAATTCAGAAAACAACATTTTCCTATTATTATTATTATTATTTATTAATTATTATTATTTTTGTAAATAAAAATGTAAATTAATTAATCTAGCTTTTTAAAAATTAGGTCAACTTTAATTTTTTCTTAATAAATAAAATAAATTAGACTTAGGTTTTTTTCTAACTTTTGACTTTTAATTCCTTTTGTTTTATTTTCATTAAAAACATAAAAATACAAAAAAAAAATTTTCTTTTAATTAATTAATTAATTAGTTTAGGGTTAATATTTAATTAAATGCAAAGGACCAAAATTTCTTTATTTCTCAAAATGGTCAAAACCCTAAGGACGTCCTGATTCTATTTCTTTTCGCACATTATTCTTATTTTGATTATTTATGTATCTGCTCAAAGGATGTAATAGTTAATTAGGTTTTATCGCTTTATTTACTTTTCTCACACTTATTTTCAAAACGGGTTTTTGTTTTTGGCGATGTTTAGACCCGCGCCTTGTAATAGCGTAGATTCATATTTCCGCAATTTATTTTCCGCAATCTTAACTGTTAATATGCATGAAAGACTTGTATGACAAATAAAACCAACTCGTAGCTCACAAATGCATGATCAAAGATAAACATAAACTGAATACAACACACATGCACATGCCACTCCTAGGGTACGCTTCATTGGTTGCCTCGAGGTGGTCATTGAGTATAGGGTGTTTTAGAGGTCGCCCTCTTGTCTAAAAGATCCAAGTTTCCTCGAAACGGTTGCCTCAGATAAAAAGGATCTAGGACATTAGGGTTACCGCTAAGGCGTCCTACTATTGCTTTGGTGACCACACATGTCCCTATAATTGAATTGACCCGAATAACTCCAACGACGGTGCTACCTACTTCTCAATAGTGGGATAGTACTGTCTAAAGGACTCTTACACAGCCTAATTCCTTAGAGTAGGTAGATTTCTCCTGGGTACTTGCTCTTTCATACAAACAAAACAACTTTTCGCACCTACACTTTCAAAAGGTTTTCAAACAAATATTTCATACACTCTTGAGGACAGATACAAGAGTTACTTAGAAATTTTTCAAACGAAACTTTTTCAAAACCCACATACACTTGAAAAGCAAATAATTTTTGAAAACATAAGAGCAAGTACCTAAGAGCCTGTGGATAACCACAGATAGAAAGGGTGCTAACACCTTCCTTTTCTATAAATCTACCTCCCGAACCGAGAAACATTCTCAAATAAGGAATTTTGCTATGCTTTTGTCCTTTCCATGTTGGAGAACATAAAAGACAGTGGCGACTCTTGCTTACTGCGACATTTCGCGAACCAGCTTAAAAAACAGTCAGTTCTATTTCCACCGATCACAGAACTGGCGACTCTGCTGGGGACTTATTAAAAGTGAGGTGTACCTTAGGATTAGACCACTCTTATGTTTTCAATTGTATGTCTTGATTGCTTTTATATTTGTGGGTTTGCATTGAAGTTTCATAGATCCTAACCTGGATCTGGGGAATACCCTTTAGGTAGCATAAGCTGTGAGGGACCTGTCCGATGTAGACCGACACGAGTGAAGAAGTGGCTACGTTGGTGTGGCACCTTGGTCTGTACCGATATCCCTTGTGTTGCAACGAGGAGAATATGGGTCTTCTGAGGAGTCATTAAGCACCAACCGACCTTAGAACCCTAAATTGACCCCACTTGGCCATAGAACAGTAGCAGTATGCTACACTCATTGAGGCTAAACTCTCGTGATGGTTCTGGCCGCAAGAAAAGATTGCGATGCTGGAGTTATGACCGATTGAGGGTAGTCAGTGATATTGAGATCCTCTAGAACCCGGTTACTATTTTCTAGGACAGGTCTTAACCAACGAAACTGAAAGAGGGTAGTACCTAAACTTCATGCTGGCCTAAACTCTAAGGGCTTTCTGGTGTGACTTGTGTGCCTTCAAACCTGACTACTTGCATACTTGTTATTTGACACACGAGTTTCTTGCAGGTTTTGTTTACAGTCCTTAATCTGGACTTATAACAGGGTTTACTCACCTCACTCCACGCATAGCATAACATCATACCATCATACCATTGCATACATCCTGCATAAGGACTAACCCATTTCAAGGATCTCAAGGGTCTGTGATGCAGGTCATGATGTACCAACTGTCTAGCAAAGGGAAAAGGGGATTTATTTTCCTCTAGCCAGGTTGATGACTTGAGTCAGGGGCTATGACCCACTCGATATGGTGAGCCTTGACTCTTGAAGAAGGACTATCAACAATATGCAGTGCCTTCAATCAAGATACCAGATTCGAATTCTAACAACTTTCTTTGTTTACCCCGCGATATCCTTGAAAACATTGCATGCATACATACATATCATTGCATAACAGGTACCCTTGTTACAGGTCACTTACATTCTTCGATGTTTACTTCAGCAATGGCTTCCCAACAATACAGACAAGATCTTCATACTCAAGAGACTCAGTTCGGGGAAATCCTCCTAAATCTATCCAAGGGGCAGGAAGAGCTGAGAACACTCCTCATGGGGACTTTGGTCAGGAACAGTCCTGAAGATGATAAGGACGAACGGCTGAAATGTCTACAAGCTAAGGTGGATACAATGAGAACCCAGATGCTGGGGCAAATGGCTCTTATCCAAGACTTATCTCAAAGACAAGGAGAGCTCAGGGTTCTCGTCAACCAACTGCTTCGGGATAACCAACTGGGGCAAACATCTAAGGTTGAAGAGCAAGACATCATTCAACCACCTGTGGGGCAAGAAGACAAGGGAAAAGCTCCTCAGTTTGCTTCAGGGTCACAAGCCCCGCATCAACCTCACCAGCGTCAACAGGGTAATCGGCGTAAGTGAAATACGTCTGGAAGACATTTCTCGGAGACTGGTATACCATCATCACTGATACTAAGACGCTTGTTGGAGGTCAAGCTGATTGCTTTAAAGGATCCTCCTAAGACTCTCAACATAACCTCCCTAAAGTACAATCCTGACTCTCAACACCGACGACTGTTAGAGCTTAAGGAACAAGATCCAGGACTTGATCGACGGAAGGGTGCTGGAGTTCATGTCGGGTGGCAAAATGAAAATCTTCTGCTGAGAATCTTCCCTTTGAGATGACTAGTTCAAACCAGAAAAACTTTTGTTCATTCGAATGTTCAAGTTGTATTTTTCTTTGATTGTTCAAACAATTATTGTCATAGCAAACTTTATTACTTTATCAATGCATCGCATATGTCTATTTTGAATCAATATATTCGCATTCGCTATCTTCAAACTGCTTTCATTTTTTGTGATGATCAAACTCTCAATTAATAATTCTAAGCCTCTTGAGGGAGGATGACGAAAACGATACCACAATCTACAATATGCTTTTGAACCGACCCCCGCTGATGAGGTACATGCATTGTTTCAATTCCTAAACACTGGAGTTATAAGGAAGATAATCCCTCGCCAACCCCTTCGAGCCAAAGAAGTAGGAGTTTTCTTTTCTTTTCACAAAAATTAAAACCCTTAATCATAACCTAGGGCAGGGTAGTTCTCTCAGTTGATCCAAGTGCACAAAATGACATCAAAAGAAGTCTTTATAAAACAAAAGACAGTGATGGTTCCGAATAATCATAAAGACAGGCAATCATTATCTCTCAAAGCATAAAAGCCCGCTAAGTCAAAACCTATGAAGGCGACTTACAAAACTGGGGCATCCCACTGACTATAATCACAAAAGAAACAGTTCAGGCAAAAAACAGGGATAACGAAATCGAAAAGAAAGAGGCTCTACTGTGATACGGTGGGAGAACTGACTAGTGTTTTGCGTTTGTATCCGCACTTGTTCGGTTGAGCAAGAGTCGCCACCGACTTTTTATTTTATCCTAAAGGAAAGGTTAAAAAATCACAGCAAAAACCTTTTGAGATATTTCGTGGGTTCGGGGGGTAGATTATGAAAAGGGAAGGTATTAGCACCCTCTTCATCCATGGTTATCCATGGGCTCTTAGTTACTTGGTTTTTTTAGATCACTTGCCTTGATTTTTGATTGCTTGAAAATAGTGTGTATGTGTGTGTGTTTTTGAAAATGTTTTTGAAGAGATGCCTTGTCTTAGGCGACCAATGTATTTGACTCGTGTTTGAGTGTTTTACAAAAGTGTGTATCTTTTCGAAAAGATGTTTCAAATGTTTTTGAGAGTTTGTTTGAAAGTGTTGTGGATTGTGTTTTTTTTTTAAAAGAAGGCAAGTGTTTTTGCAAGTTGATCTCAAGTAACAAAGAGTTTTATCCACCCTATTGTACTCAAAGGTTTTTGTTATGTTTTAACCCCTTTTTTAACAATTTTGTTCCACCATTGAAATTGGTGGACAATCTTGCGTTTAGGAAGTTTATTCGGGACGGGCGCGGGTCATCGTATGGACCATGAATGCAATGATGTCAAGTGTCTTTGGCAATTTGCTTTGAGGGGACTTGATCATTCCGTTTAGGCAACACTTTGAGGGACTTATGATCATTTGAATTTGTTTTGCCAAAGATACTCGACGTGCAAGCATGGCCCATTTTGGAAGGCAACATGTGGGATTACCCTAGAGGGTGCAAGTGTGATTGTGTATTGATTTCATGTATTTGTCTTGTGTTAGGTTATCTAGCATTTGATTTTATGTACATGCAAACCCTAGGTCTAACCATGGTATAATTGAAAGCGGTAAATTGCGAAAATGTAAAATCTACGCTATTACAAAATAGTATCCGGGAGTGGGGGTACATGTGTATGAATGGGGATGAGACTTATAGTATCCAATAAGTTACAACCAAATCGAATTTGCGATCAAATGTAAATGACGAATATCAATGTATAAGATAAACAAGTGTGTATAGGAGCAATGTGAATGCATTTGTATTGTGTAAGTGTGAGATGTATTGTGTAAGTATGTGATTATTTACAGGTGCGACAATGTGAAATTAAATGTGTATTAGGATATTGTTGACCTAAATATGTGTTTAATGAATCTTTGATTTGTATATTTTTAATATGTACAAAAGAATGTTTTAATTGAATGTTTTAAGAATTTAAATTATGCAAAAAATGTATTGTTGTTTATTATATACAAAAAGTATGTTTTGAATAAATATCAAGAATTAAATTAGAAAAAATGTATTTTTATTTGTTTATGTACAAAAAGAATATTTAAAAGAAAAAGGTATTTTCAATTTTAATTATATTGTATGATATGTACAAAATTATATTTAAATTAAATGTTTTAAAATTTATGTACAAAGAATGGTATTTTCTTAAAAGAAAAGAAAAGGTTTTACATTTTTATTGTATTGTATAAAAAATGTATTTCAATTATTAAAAAATATTTTGATGTTAATAAATAATAAAAGAAAAAGAGTTTTGTTAATTTAAATGTAAAGAAGGGAAAATGATGTTTTTTAAAAAGGGTTGGAAACAAGAAAAATCAGGAATGGGCTTTTAGGCACTTCAGAGGTGGGGGGTGTGAGTTGGAATGCAGTGGGCCTTGCGTTAGGAACGGGTTAGGCCCGTTTGGGACAAACATCTTTTAATGTTTGTGAGAATTATTTGCAATTGGGAATATGCTTAGGGTTTGGAGCGCCGCTCATGTGTTCGTTCATCGTTCTTCTTCGTTTGCTTCTGAGTGTCCAGCGTGAGTTCGTCAGCCCAAGGCCACCGGTTCTCCATCTTCCTCCTCCCTCCAACCGGAGGCTAGGGGGCAACGGATATACGGTACATTCATTTCCTTATTCGTTTTGGTTTTACATGCATTGATTTATTCATCTTTTTGATTCTGATTCCCTCGTTTGTTAATGGTTGTTGGAGGTTTAAAAAAAGAAAGAAGGAAAGGGTTACCTTTGGAGATGGAGGAGAGAGATGAGGAAAGCTGGGAGGCCAAGGGCGGATGGAACATGACGCGCGATGAGGGGATTTATCTGGTATCTCGTATATTTTCTTTAAGCTTTATGATGTTGATGGCTGAAAGCTTCTTGCTTGCGTATTCTTTCTTCTTCTGCTTTACCACTGTATACTTGTTGCTTCTTTGATGCTCACTTATGTCGCCTCTGAGTTTGGTGTGCTTTTGACTATTTGTTGCCTATTGCTTTTCCTCTTCTTCTGACTTGTGTTGCCTTGATAACTCCGTATGCTATGTGTTGAACGCTTGTGATGTTAATTGCCTGAGGCTTTTGTGTTGCCTATTGTTTCTGGAATGTATTTTGTTTCTTGCCCAATGAAGAGCCTAGGGCTCTAAGGGCCTGTATACCTTGAATGCTTATGTATGCTGTTGAATATGCCTTGGTGCTTGTTAGAAAAAACGCCCTATGATGAGTGCTCTGAGGGCTGGAGGTTTTGGACTGATTCAGGTGAGGCTTTGGACTAGTTTTGCATATGCAGGTTTTTGTTCCAGCAGGTTTTTGCTTCAGCAGGTTTTTACTGGTTTGCTAGGGGTTTGATGGTTAGGCCAGATTTTAGCCAATACAGGTTCTTCAAGCTTGTGAAGTCTTAAGGCTTTTTTGAGGCTGAGGCAGGTTTGGGTGTATGCAGTTTATGTTTTTAACTGGCATATGTAGGCTTGGGCTTCAGCATGTTATGTGTTTTGAGGTTCTGGTTAAGCTGATGCAAGTTTTTATGTTTGACAGTAGGTAATGGTTTGGCTTCAGGTTTAACTGGTTTAAAGTGTTTGACAGGTGAGGCTTCAGGCTTGCTTCAGGCAGGTTGGGGTGCTTGAGGTTTCTTACTTAAGGTTCATGGCTTTTGACAGTGGATAGAAGATTTTATATCTTGTTTGGTGATTTATGTTGTAGTTTCATATGGCTTGATTTGAGTTTTAGCAGGTTATGTGTGTAACTTGCATATGCATGTTTTGCTTGAGGTTTTGTGCGGGTGGATGCTTAGCAGTTTGTATCTCAGTTTGTATTATTTCTCCTCCTCTTCTCCTTCTGTGTCTAGTCTTTTTGTATATATTTCATCTTATGCCTGCCTAAAGCCTAAAACCTGCATTCTTCTCTTTCTCTCTCTCTTCTAGTACAGTTAAATATTTAATATGTTTTGTGCTGTACCTAGTTCTGAAAGGGCCATTGCATTTGGGAAATGATGAAAAGAAAAAGCTTGCTTGCATAATAGATTTCCTCTGCCTTCTTTATCTTTTCTTTGACAGCTTTTGTACTTTTATCTTCTTTGATATCTTTGCCCAAATCCTCTTTTCTTTGACAGCTTGGGTAACCCTTGGCATTTTGACAGCAAGTTTGTACTTTTTGGATTTTGACAGAAAGTGGGAATTTGGATTTTTAGTTGGGTTTGAACTGTGCAGTTTGACATTTTGAACTTATGCATTTTTGACACTTTGCATTTTTTCTCAACTTTGCATAAAAATTCTTCCCTCTTTGTGAACCGGGAGAAATCCCGTGATTTGCAGAGAGGGTTAACTGATCCCAATCAGTGGCCCTTAATGATGACTTTCTTTTATCTTTCTTTTCAATTTAACTGTTATTTGACTTTTCTCCTTTTCTTTTGCAGATGAATATTTGGATGGAGAGGAACAAAGTGAAGAATGAAGAATTAGAAAAAAAATAGGATAGTTTTCTTTTTATTTAAATTTAAATCAATGTAAAACCATTGTTTGTAATTAAATTATAAACAATAATTGTACAGTTAATTTAAGAATAAATAAAAATTTCCATTATCCAATTTAATTCTGTTTTCTCTTTATTGTTTATTTATTATTTAAAACTCTTTGAATTAAAATAATTGAAAAATAAATTTCAATCATTTAATTTAGAATAATAAATAATTAAAATAAACAATGCTTTAGCACATTGATCAATTAAACCTGGTATCTCCAAAGCAAATCAACAGTTAATCAAAACACTGATCAGGCGCATTCCCTTTTCACCGATTTTTTACCAAGCACTTAAATCCAAACTGCATATTTCTTTTGACTGGTGAATTCAAACCAACTCCCCCTTTTTTTTACTGATTAAATCAAAACAATGCGAATTCAACCCGAATCTCGGAATAATTTGCAAAGTGCTGTGGAATTTAAATCCTTCTGAGAATATGCCCATAAAAACCTTAATTCCTGATTAAATGCCAAAGAACGTCCACCTGATCAAAATTGAGTCAAAGTCAACCAAAACCCTAAGCCAACTGTGTGAAACATTCCGGAGCCCTGAAAATCAGTAAAACCCTAATTGTGTCCTGACTGACGAGAAAAGTCTGTTTGACCGATTCTTGAGCCAGTTTGAAAAATCAGGAAACGCCTGAAGCTGAGATTTCTTGTGGAAAACTGCGAGGGAAAATTTTGGGGTACAACAGTTGCCCCTGTTCAATCTTCTTGGACCTGAAGAGTTAGATTGGCAAGCTTGCCTTTCGCGACTTGAAGGTAAAAGAAGATTGGACACTAAAGTACCCAGAAAATTTGCACTCGACGATGTGATGGTAGAGGTGAATGTGCTTAAAGATGCCATTTGGAGACGGGCTTAAAGATGCCATCTGGTGCGATAGAATCTTGTCGGGGGATGGGCTTAAAGATGCCATCTGATAATGGGCTTAAAGATGCCATTTGGTGATGGGCTTAAAGATGCCATCTGATAATGGGCTTAAAGATGCCATTTGGTGATGGGCTTAAAGATGCCATCTGGTGACTGCTGGTAGGAGGATGGGCTTATAGATGCCATCTGGTGATGTTGAACTGTATGTCAATGGTGAGTGGACAAGTATCAGAAAGGCATCCATGTTTTGGAACATCTCTGAATTGGGGGTCCGAATGAGCAATAGATCGACATCCATGTTTGGAGAATCTATAAACTATTTTCAGGAGTTGAGATTGAATAAGCAATAGAGCAGCATCCGTTGTTGGGAAGCGTCCGTAAACTATTTTCAAAAGTTGAGAAGAATCTGAACAAGTTGGTAGATTAACATCCGTTGTTGGGAAGAATCCGTAAACTGTTTTCAGAAATATTGAGAAGAATCTGAATAAGAGACAGGTTAACATCCGTTACTTGGAGAACCCGTAAACTGTTTTCAAAAATCTTGAAGTTGAATCTGAACAAGTTGGTAGATTGACATCCGTTGTAGGGAAGAATCTGTAAACTGTTTTCAGAAGTTGAGAAGAGTCTGAACAAGTTGGTAGATTAACATCCGTTGTTGGGAAGAATCCGTAAACTGTTTTCAGACGTCTTGAGGTTGAATAAGCAATAGAGCAACATCCGTTGTTGGGACGCGTCCGTAAACTATTTTCAGCGGTTGCGTCTGAACCAGTTGGTAGATTAACATCCGTTGTTGGGAAGAATGCGTAAACTGTTTTCAGAAATCTTGAGAAGAATCTGAATAAGCGACAGGTTAACATCCGTTACTTGGAGAACCCATAAACTGTTTTCAAAAATCTTGAAGTTGAATTTGAACAAGTTGGTAGATTGACATCCGTTGTAGGGAAGAATCTGTAAACTGTTTTCAGAAGTTGAGAAGAGTCTGAACAAGTTGGTAGATTAACATCCGTTGTTGGGAAGAATCCGTAAACTGTTTTCAGACGTCTTGAGGTTGAATAAGCAATAGAGCAACATCCGTTGTTGGGACGCGTCCGTAAACTGTTTTCAGCGGTTGCGTCTGAACCAGTTGGTAGATTAACATTCGTTGTTGGGAAGAATCCGTAAACTATTTTCAGAAGTTTTGAAGAGAAACCAGTGTAGGGTTTCCTGATGATGAGCTCGTGTAAAGCTGCATTTGGATGAATCTGGAATAAGTATCAGAATGTCGCCGTGTCCGGGTCACATCTGAGTAAACTTAGAAGATGATCTTTGTCTGTCGACTGATCTCACCTGAAAAGGTAAAGGGTTAGTTGTATGCAATGTTATGATGCATGATGCAACGTATGTGACATTAATGTTTATGACATGAATGCGCATGTAAGCTGATGAACTATCTTGCTGAGGATAAATGAATCCGAGATGACTGAAGATAAAAGCATCTTGATTGCTGCCGGGGAAAATAAATCCTCGGCTGCTGCTGTGGAGGGCAAGAGTCTTCAATTGTTGAAAATGAGAGGTCTTGGGACCACTGTTGGGAGAATCAGAAGCTTGGGTTGTATGCCAAACTATTGGGGTCTTCCTGTTTTGAGGGGATCTGTGTAGGATTTCCTGACGACGAGTCCGTGTAAAACTGCATCGGGTTTTTGAACACTTTTGACATTCGAATGCCCCAAGTGGTGATGTAGATAAATTCCTGGCTTGTTACAAGTGTTGGTCTACAATCGGTCGTCCACAGATGTTTTCCTGGCTTGTTACAGGTGTTGATCTGGATCGGTCGTTCACAGATGCTTTCCTGGCTTGTTACAGGTGTTGATCTGGAATTCTTCAAACGTGCCCTGGCTGGATACAGGAGTTGAGTCTGGAAATAGTCGTCAACAGATATGCCCTGGCTGGATACAGGAATCGAATCCTCAAACTCTTCAGACGTGCCCTGGCTAGATACAGGAATCGAGTCTGGAAATGTAATCAACAGATATGCCCTGGCTGGATACAGGAATCGAATCTGGAAATAGTCGTCAACAGATATGCCCTGGCTGGATACAAGAATCGAATATGGAATTCTTCATACGTGCCCTGGCTAGATACAGGAGTCGAGTCTGGAAATGTAATAGTTGATTTGTTGAACACTTTTGACATTCGAATGCCCCAAGTGGTGGTGAAGGAGTCTTGAATCAGATTACTCTGCATATTGAGAGATTTCTTGAAATCTTGACTGGACTGCCCCAGGTTAATTGAACTTTGAAAGATCTGTTGGACCTTGACTGGACTGCCCCAGGTTAATTGAATTGTGACATGTCATGCCCCTTGCTGATAGGAGATTTGCAATGGAAGTGTTATCCTCTTGAAGTGATTTTGCTCACTGAGAGAGTTTTCGTTCCTCCGAACATTCACTGTATGAATTTCTTCGCTGTCAAACAAAAAGCCAAATGCAGACAGAGATATTCAAATAATGCAAAGTTTATGTTTGTCCAGAAGTTTTGAAAAATGCGTTTTTAGCAGAAAACTTTTCATAAGACTAGTCAACACAAGATTTAGAGCAAAGCCCTACAGGAGTCAGGATACCTTTTGTAACAGTATGCTTTCGAACTAACCCATGCTTCAATTAGGACTTTTAAAGGGTTGTAACGTGGCCTGGTTCGCGGTTTAAGAAACAAAGGATAAAGGCTCAAAGTATATTTGTACCCACCCGCTCTTCGTGATGTTCTCCAACCTAAGCCCAGTTAATTGTGCGTCACACTCTGTTTTGAGTTTGGAACAACTTTCGGGGCGATGGTTCACCAGTTTGAATTTGGGGAGACAGTCATCATCTCTTCTTTTCTTTTTCAACATTTTTCATGTTGTTGAGGATTTTGTAACGACCTCACTATTTTTATTTTGATTTGTCATCCCTAACTTTTGCCTGACTGTTACCGTTTTCCGGTATTACTGTCAGCGGGATGCCCCAGCTTTCTTAAGCCTCCTTTATAGGTTTTGGCTTGGTGGACTTTTCTCTTTTGAGAGATTGACTGTCTATGTGATAGGGAACCACCCTTGTCCTTTGATTCCAAAGGAATGCTTTCTTTTTCGACGTCGTTCGTTGTATTACGAATTTGAGAGTTTGCGACCTCAATGCGCATTTTCTCTTGAATTAACTGAGATACTACCCTGCCCCGGGTTTATATCAAGGGTTTTGATTGTTTAGAACAGAAAACTCCTACTTCTTTGGCTCGAAGGGGTTGACTAGGGATTAACTTTCTTATAACTCCAGTGTTTGGGAATTGAAAGAAATGCCTGTACATCATCAGCAAGGTCTGTTCAGAAGGCATATTGTATAAGATCATGGTATTGTTTCATCATCCTCCCTCTAAAGGCTTACAGCTTTTTATCAAGAGTCAAATATCATAAAGAAAATCATAAGAGTAGTGAAACGAATGGATGAATTCAAGACAAACATATGCAATGCATTAATGAAAACAGCGTTTAACAATCAACAGATAATTGTTTAACAGCAAAAGAAATTACAACTTTGAAAATTCAAAAAGAAGCAAAAGTCTTTCAGCTCGAGCTTTGTCACTTCAAGCGGAGAACCCTTTAACGGAAGATTTTCATCTCGCCGTCTGGCATGAATTCCAGCACCCCAATGTCGATCAGATCTTGAATCTTGTTCTTCAAGGCCCAACAGTCGTTGGTGTCGTGTCCCGGGCTGTAGGAGTGGTAAACACAGAATGCGTTGGGATGATAGTTAGGAGAGGAGGTATTGAGCTTCTGAGGAGGGTCCTTTACGGTAAGCAAGTTGACCTCCAACAGACGCTTCAGTATAAAGAATGATGGTATTTCAGTCTCCGTGAACTGTCTTCCCGACGTTTCTTGCTTACGCCGATTGCCCCGTTGACGATGGCGAGGCTGTTGATGGGTTTGTGACCCAGAAGCAAGCAAAGGAGCTTTCCCCTTTCCCTCTTGAGTGGATGGAGGTTGAGCGGTGACTTGCTCTTCGACCTCAGATGCTTGCCCCAGTTGGTTGTTTGGAAGCAATTGGCGGACAAGAACTCTGAGTTCCTCTTATCTTTTAGATAGGTCTTGGATGAGAGCCATCTGGCCCACCAACTGTCCCATCACTTGGGTCCTCAGTGTTGTCAGATCAAACTGCAGCTCCGCAAGTTGATCACTCCTGGCATTGTTGGAATTCTCTAAGCCCTTGGTGAGGAGAGCTTTCATCTCTTCTTGCCCCAGAGACAAGTTCAGGAACATCTCCCGTAGCTGAGCAGTCTGGTCTTGAATGTCTTTGACAGACCTTTCTAGCGCCATCTCTTACTGAAATAAATAGCAGGAGAGTAAGGAAACCTGAAAAAAGAAAGACTTTCAAAATGCAATGCATGATATGTGGATGCATGCTTTCAAGGATCTCTTGGGGTAAACACAAGAAAATGTTAGAGGTTGAACTTTGCTCTTGGATTGGAGATCTCTGCACCGGTGGGCGTCCTTCCATGAGAATCAAGCTCACCATGTCGAGTGGGTCATAGCCACTGATTCAAGTTGTTGTTCTTGAACTTTTGATTGGAGAGCTTTGTATCGGTGGATGTCTTTCCACGAGAATCAAGCTCACCATGTCGAGTGGGTCAAAGCCACTGATTCAAGTTGTTGTATTTGAACTTTGGTTGGCATTGGTTAGAGGAGAAACCCCTTACCCCTTGGTAGACGTCTGGTTCAACGTAACCCTGCATCAAAAGAACCCTCGAGATCCTTGAAATGGTTATTGAAAATGCTATGGTATGATGTCATGATGTTATGTGCATGTATGCACAAGCAAGTAAGTGTATATACAGACAATCATATTCACACAAAGCAAACAAGTCCTTAGGTTTAGGCTTGCATGGGGTTTAGGTAAGTACCCTCTTGAAGTTGGTGGGCTCAACCTGTCCTGTTAGAAGTAACCGGGTTCTAAGGGTCCCAATATCACTAGATTGCTTTCACTGTTCATCGTTTCGATTTAGCCACTGAACTGGCGACCGAAATATTCCAGGAAAGCAACCCTCAATTGGGTGTAGTATCGAGTATCAACCAACCTCGGACTGCACCAAAGTCAGTTATCTCACTACCCTAAAGAGGCCAAGATGGTTCAATTAAGGTTCCTAAGGTCAGTTGATGCTTCACGACACCACGCGGCGGCCCCGTACTCTCCTTGACTACTCAAGGGTTACCGGTACACACCAAAGTGCCACATCAACGTAGCAGACTGCTTCAACCATGTCGGTATACCCCGCACAGTTCCCTCACAGCCTTGTTGCTACTTTCTAAGAAGGTATCCCCAGATCCGAGTTAGGATCTATGAAACTCCGATACAAAAGCCCACAAATGTAAAAGCAAACAAAGCAATCAATTGAAAATAAAGGTGATCTAAACCCTAAGGTAACCCCACTTTTAATTCTATCCCCAGCAGAGTCGCCAGTTCTGTGATACGGTGGGAGAACTGACTAGTGTTTTGCGTTTGTATCCACACTTGTTCGGTTGAGCAAGAGTCGCCACTGACTTTTTATTTTATCCTAAAGGAAAGGTTAAAAAAGCACAGCAAAAACCTTTTGAGATATTTCATGGGTTCGAGGGGTAGATTATGAAAAGGGAAGGTATTAGCACCCTCTTCATCCATGGTTATCCATGGGCTCTTAGTTACTTGGTTTTTTTAGATCACTTGCCTTGATTTTTGATTGCTTGAAAATAGTGTGTATGTGTGTGTGTTTTTGAAAATGTTTTTGAAAGATGCCTTGTCTTAGGCGACCAATGTATTTGACTCGTGTTTGATTATTTTACAAAAGTGTGTATCTTTTCGAAAAGATGTTTCAAATGTTTTTGAGAGTTTGTTTGAAAGTGTTGTGGATTGTGTTTTTTTTTTAAAAGAAGGCAAGTGTTTTTGCAAGTTGATATCAAGTAACTAAGAGTTTTATCCACCCTATTGTACTCAAAGGTTTTTGTTATGTTTTAACCCCTTTTTTAACAATTTTGTTCCACCATTGAAATTGGTGGACAATCTTGCGTTTAGGAAGTTTATTCGGGACGGGCGCGGGTCATCGTATGGACCATGAATGCAATGATGCCAAGTGTCTTTGGCAATTTGCTTTGAGGGGACTTGATCATTCCGTTTAGGCAACACTTTGAGGGACTTATGATCATTTGAATTTGTTTTGCCAAAGATACTCGACGTGCAAGCATGGCCCATTTTGGAAGGCAACATGTGGGATTACCCTAGAGGGTGCAATTGTGATTGTGTATTGATTTCATGTATTTGTCTTGTGTTAGGTTATCTAGCGTTTTATTTTATGTACATGCAAACCCTAGGTCTAACCATGGTATAATTGAAAGCGGTAAATTGCGAAAATGTAAAATCTACGCTATTACAAAATAGTATCCGGGAGTGGGGGTACATGTGTATGAATGGGGATGAGACTTATAGTATCCAATAAGTTACAACCAAATCGAATTTGCGATCAAATGTAAATGACGAATATCAATGTATAAGATAAACAAGTGTGTAAAGGAGCAATGTGAATGCATTTGTATTGTGTAAGTGTGAGATGTATTGTGTAAGTATGTGATTATTTACAGGTGCGACAATGTGAAATTAAATGTGTATTAGGGTATTGTTGACCTAAATATGTGTTTAATGAATCTTTGATTTGTATATTTTTAATATGTACAAAAGAATGTTTTAATTGAATGTTTTAAGAATTTAAATTATGCAAAAAATGTATTGTTGTTTATTATATACAAAAAGTATGTTTTGAATAAATATCAAGAATTAAATTAGAAAAAATGTATTTTTATTTGTTTATGTACAAAAAGAATATTTAAAAGAAAAAGGTATTTTCAATTTTAATTATATTGTATGATATGTACAAAATTATATTTAAATTAAATGTTTTAAAATTTATGTACAAAGAATGGTATTTTCTTAAAAGAAAAGAAAAGGTTTTACATTTTTATTGTATTGTATAAAAAATGTATTTCAATTATTAAAAAATATTTTAATGTTAATAAATAATAAAAGAAAAAGAGTTTTGTTAATTTAAATGTAAAGAAGGGAAAATGATGTTTTTTAAAAAGGGTTGGAAACAAGAAAAATCAAGAATGGGCTTTTAGGCACTTCAGAGGTGGGGGGTGTGAGTTGGAATGCAGTGGGCCTTGCGTTAGGAACGGGTTAGGCCCGTTTGGGACAAACATCTTTTAGGGTTTGTGAGAATTGTTTGCAATTGGGAATATGCTTAGGGTTTGGAGCGCCGCTCATGTGTTCGTTCATCGTTCTTCTTCGTTTGCTTCTGAGTGTCCAGCGTGAGTTCGTCAGCCCAAGGCCACCGGTTCTCCATCTTCCTCCTCCCTCCAACCGGACGCTAGGGGGCAACGGATATACGGTACATTCATTTCCTTATTCGTTTTTGTTTTACATGCATTGATTTATTCATCTTTTTTATTCTGATTCCCTCGTTTGTTAATGGTTGTTGGAGGTTTAAAAAAAGAAAGAAGGAAAGGGTTACCTTTGGAGATGGAGGAGAGAGATGAGGAAAGCTGGGAGGCCAAGGGCGGATGGAACGTGACGCGCGATGAGGGGCTTTATCTGGTATCTCGTATATTTTATTTAAGCTTTATGATGTTGATGGCTGAAAGCTTCTTGCTTGCATATTCTTTCTTCTTCTTCTTTACCACTGTATGCTTGTTGCTTCTTTGATGCTCACTTCTATCGCCTCTGAGTTTGGTGTGCTTTTGACTATTTGTTGCCTATTGCTTTTCCTCTTCTTCTGACTTGTGTTGCCTTGATAACTCCGTATGCTATGTGTTGAACGCCTGTGATGTTAATTGCCTGAGGCTTTTGTGTTGCCTATTGTTTCTGGAATGTATTTTGTTTCTTGCCCAATGAAGAGCCTAGGGCTCTGAGGGCCTGTATACCTTGAATGCTTGTGTATGCTGTTGAATATGCCTTGGTGCTTGTTAGAAAAAACGCCCTATGATGAGTGCTCTGAGGGCTGGAGGTTTTGGACTGATTCAGGTGAGGCTTTGGACTAGTTTTGCATATGCAGGTTTTTGTTCCAGCAGGTTTTTGCTTCAGCAGGTTTTTACTGGTTTGCTAGGGGTTTGATGGTTAGGCCAGATTTTAGCCAATACAGGTTCTTCAGGCTTGTGAAGTCTTAAGGCTTTTTTGAGGCTGAGGCAGGTTTGGGTGTATGCAGTTTATGTTTTTAACTGGCATATGTAGGCTTGGGCTTCAGCATGTTATGTGTTTTGAGGTTCTGGTTAAGCTGATGCAAGTTTTTATGTTTGACAGTAGGTAATGGTTTGGCTTCAGGTTTAACTGGTTTAAAGTGTTTGACAAGTGAGGCTTCAGGCTTGCTTCAGGCAGGTTGGGGTGCTTGAGGTTTCTTACTTAAGGTTCATGGCTTTTGACAGTGGATAGAAGATTTTATATCTTGTTTGGTGATTTATGTTGTAGTTTCACATGGCTTGCTTTGAGTTTTAGCAGGTTATGTGTGTAACTTGCATATGCAGGTTTTGCTTGAGGTTTTGTGCGGGTGGATGCTTAGCAGTTTGTATCTCAGTTTGTATTATTTCTCCTCCTCTTCTCCTTCTGTGTCTAGTCTTTTTGTATATATTTCTTCCTATGCCTGCCTAAAGCCTAAAACCTGCATTCTTCTCTTTCTCTCTCTCTTCTAGTACAGTTAAATATTTAATATGTTTTGTGCTGTACCTAGTTCTGAAAGGGCCATTGCATTTGGGAAATGATGAAAAGAAAAAGCTTGCTTGCATAATAGATTTCCTCTGCCTTCTTTATCTTTTCTTTGACAGCTTTTGTACTTTTATCTTCTTTGATATCTTTGCCCAAATCCTCTTTTCTTTGACAGCTTGGGTAACCCTTGGCATTTTGACAGCAAGTTTGTACTTTTTGGATTTTGACAGAAAGTGGGAATTTGGATTTTAGTTGGGTTTGAACTGTGCAGTTTGACATTTTGAACTTATGCATTTTTGACACTTTGCATTTTTTCTCAACTTTGCATAAAAATTCTTCCCTCTTTGTGAACCGGGAGAAATCCCGTGATTTGCAGAGAGGGTTAACTGATCCCAATCAGTGGCCCTTAATGATGACTTTCTTTTATCTGTCTTTTCAATTTAACTGTTATTTGACTTTTCTCCTTTTCTTTTGCAGATGAATATTTGGATGGAGAGGAACAAAGTGAAGAATGAAGAATTAGAAAAAAAATAGGATAGTTTTCTTTTTATTTAAATTTAAATCAATGTAAAACCATTGTTTGTAATTAAATTATAAACAATAATTGTACAGTTAATTTAAGAATAAATAAAAGTTTCCATTATCCAATTTAATTCTGTTTTCTCTTTATTGTTTATTTATTATTTAAAACTCTTTGAATTAAAATAATTGAAAAATAAATTTCAATCATTTAATTTAGAATAATAAATAATTAAAATAAACAATGCTTTATCACATTGATCAATTAAACCTGGTATCTCCAAAGCAAATCAACAGTTAATCAAAACACTGATCAGGCGCATTCCCTTTTCACCGATTTTTTACCAAGCACTTAAATCCAAACTGCATATTTCTTTTGACTGGTGAATTCAAACCAACTCCCCCTTTTTTTTACTGATTAAATCAAAACAATGCAAATTCAACCCGAATCTCGGAATAATTTGCAAAGTGCTGTGGAATTTAAATCCTTCTGAGAATATGCCCATAAAAACCTTAATTCCTGATTAAATGCCAAAGAACGTCCACCTGATCAAAATTGAGTCAAAGTCAACCAAAACCCTAAGCCAACTGTGTGAAACATTCTGGAGCCCTGAAAATCAGTAAAACCCTAATTGTGTCCTGACTGACGAGAAAAGTCTGTTTGACCGGTTCTTGAGCCAGTTTGAAAAATCAGGAAACGCCTGAAGCTGAGATTTCTTGTGGAAAACTGCGAGGGCAAATTTTGGGGTACAACACCTACAAACCCTCAACAAAAAATAAAATGACTGCCTATTCAAAATAAACCGTCAACATCCGAACCATCACTGGTATAGCAGAGCAAAAGACTCAAACAAGGTCTAACGCATGATCAGCTGAGTTTAGGTTTGAAGAACATCACGAAGAGCGGGTGGGTACAAATAAAATTTGAGCCTTTATCCTTTGTTTCTTAAACCGTGAACCAGACCACGTTACAACCCTTAAAAGTCCTAGCTGAAGCATGGGTTAGTTCGAAAGCATACTGTTACGAAAGGTATCCTGACTCCTTAAGGCTTGCGGTAAAATAACGAGTTGACATCACAGTTTACAAAAATTCACTTGTTTTTATGAAAAAATGCATTTTCAAAAAACTTCAAGACAGACATAAGCTTTGCATTTTTAATATAACATCGTTTGCATATGACTATTTGTTTGAACAGCATAGAAGTTCGCACGACGAATGTCTAATGAACAAAAGCACCTCCAGTCAAGGGGCACGGCATGATCATTGTCCATAATCTGGGGCAGTCAAGTCAAGATTCAGAGAATCTCTCAAATGCCAAAATAGCCAGGGGCAGATCTCCATCTGAGTCACTTGGGGGATTGAACAGGAATTCCAGCAACGGGTCTTGCATGATCAAACATCTTCTGGTAGCATGGCAACGCAACACTACTGACAATGAAAACTCCCTACATCCTGAGAGCATGGACATAGTCGAAAAAATACTACGCATAATCAAAGACCCGCTAGGTTGACACACCTAGGCAAAAATAAGGGCTTCCCGGCGAACCAAAAGGGTTCGGGCAAAAATAAGGGATGAAAATGAAAAAAATCTGTACACCCGGCAAGTCGAAAACCTGAAAAGGTGGCTTGGGAAAAAATGGGTATCCCGGTGGACTGAAAACCCGAAAGGGCGGTCCAGGCAAAAGTTAGGGATCAAAAAAGCGTACGACTATGTCCCGTTATCTCGTCACTTGCCTACCAGAAGAAGATTTGTCAGTCGGCAATCATCAAACACCTCACAGGCCTTCCTCTCCCGCAGAAACTGGGGCAATAAGAATGGTCTGAACGATCTAGTTGCTCTGTCCACCAAGGTACCAAGGTAAGTTCAGCTGAAGAACATGACCAAGATACCTTCACTCCCCAGAGTAAGACAAGATTCAGCCATACTCTCCCCAAGCAGAGGTGGTCTCCAATCAGCCCAAGAAGGCACAATATCTCCAGCAAGTCAGCGACACTCTCCCCAAGCAGAGTTAGCCTACTGTCAGCCCTAAGGAAATTGGGTATCCCCAGAAGATCTCAATATTCCCCAGCGGAGTATACAGATGTTCCTTAACGAGCATCCCCGGTAGTCTTAATATAAGATTGTTCCCCGATAGAATACCAGACATCCCAGTGGAGCCATCTCCCTAATACAGTCCAAAAAGTTTCCCCAGGAGAGTGGAATCAATCTCCCCAGTAGATTCTGGAAGCTTATCCCCAGTAGATTCTGGAAGCTTGTCCCCTGCAGAGTACCAACGTATCTCTCCCCGACCATGTTCAGAAGTTATTCCCCACCAGGGTC
The DNA here is from genome assembly GCA_948472305.1 of Vicia faba. Lineage (NCBI taxonomy): Eukaryota > Viridiplantae > Streptophyta > Magnoliopsida > Fabales > Fabaceae > Vicia > Vicia faba. Next base: position 137,706,009 of record OX451741.1, read on the forward strand.
TAATTGGGTTATCCTCAACTAATTACCACAGAAAGATCGTCCTCGGCGAAGTTCTTCCTATCCCCCAGCGGAGTTCATCAAATTCCCCAACATAACTTATCAACGGAATCCCCAGCGGAGTTATCATCAAAATCTCAGCGAAGCATCTCTTCCCATAGAGTAATTCCCCGCAGAGTAATCTCTCCATCAGGTTTATTCCCCAATGGAGTCATCTTCTCCTACCGGTTTATTCTTGCAATCATCATCCCCAGCGGAAACAAAGAACTCTACTCTTCAACATCAGCCCAGGATTTAATTTCCCGGCATTCGTCAAGGATTTATTTTCCTAGACGAGAATACATTCATAAACATCACATTTTCATACATCATGATACATGCGTATACGAATCATGTCATACAATCTCATTTATGTCGAGAACATCATTGCTTAATCCATATCATGCATTACATATGACTGACCTTTATCTTTCAGGAAAGATGCAGTCAAATTCTCAAATCCAATCAAAGAAGACAAATCCATTTAAATCAAAGATTTTTCTGATGCAAACCCGTCATCATAGACACCCGTCGTTATAGACACTCGTCGTTATAGACACCCGTCATTATAGACACCCGTCATCATAGACACCCGTCATCATAGACACCCGTCGTTATAGACACTCGTCGTTATAGACACTCGTCGTTATAGACACTCGTCGTTATACACACTCGTCGTTATAGACACCCGTCGTCATAGACACCCGTCGTCATAGACACCCGTCATCATAGACACCCGTCGTTATAGACACCCGTCGTTATAGACACCTGTCATTATAGACAACCCGTCATTATAGACACCCGTCATTATAGACACCCGTCGTTATAGACATCTGTCATTATAGACAACCCGTCATTATAGACACCCGTCGTCATAGACACCCGTCATTATAGACATTCGTCGTTATAGACACCCGTCATTATAGACACCTGTCATTATAGACAACCCGTCGTCATAGACACCCGTCATCATAGACACCTGTCGTCATAGACACCCGTCATCATAGACACCCGTCGTTATAGACACTCGTCGTTATAGACACCCATCGTCATAGACAACCCGTCATTGAAGACAACCCGTCCTTGAAGGCAACCCGTTAAAAGAGACAACTCATCGAAAAAGACAAAACCTCCTGGTTCAGTTAAATCGGTTCCTAGAGATTTTTCTGAGATAACCTGTCAGTAGAGACAACCCATCCAGAGTTTGAAGTTCCATATTTGGTACCTGTATCTAACCAGGGCATATCTGTGAGCAATTGATTGTAGATTCGATACCTGTATCTAGCCAGGGCAAATCTGCACGAAGAGTTTGAAGATCAACCCCTGTAACAGGCCAGGAAATTATCTTTCTTTCTCAGGTAAGCAAGTTCTCGCTAAGGAATCTCTTACGCGATCGACACCCCGGATGGCATCTCTGAGCCCATCTCCACAGCTATCCATTACCTTTCCAAATGGCATCTATAAGCCCATTCCCGACAAGGTTCTGTCACATCTCCATATGGCATCTATAAGCCCATCCTCCTATCCACCATCTTTCCAAATGGCATCTATAAGCCCATTCCCGACATCACATTGCTGATACTCTACTATGCGAGTGCAAATTTCTGGGCACTTTAGTGTTCAATCATCTTCCACCTTCGGATAACGAAAGGCACGCAAGCCAATCTACATCCTCAGGTTTAAGAAGATTGAACAGGGGCAACTTTTGTACCCCAAAATTTGCCCTCCCATATTCTTCAAGATTTGTCAAGATCAATCTTCAAATGGTTCAAGATTCCTCAAGGGTTGCACAATCAAATATCCTCCTAAGCCAGTCAAAATTAGGGTTTTGTTTCTCTCAAGGAAGTTGAGGTTTTCAATGGCTCAATCAAGTCCCATAGGCCTACACATATCCTCAAGCATCTACGTGCCAAGTGTCATAGCTCACAGCATCAAATTGCACATTCAAAAGTCCTACTTGGTTCACAGTCAACTGCAGGGGTAAAATGGTCATTTTACAGTTAAAAGTCAAATTTTTTGGTCAACATCTTATTTTGAAGCCACAATCATCATTTGATCAAGTCTTGATCATGATTCCACAAGAATGGCTCAAAAATCATCAAAGATGCAAAAGTTTCTATTTTTGGACAGTTGAAAAGTCAACTGTAACTTGACCAAGGCATAACTTTTTCATGGTTCATCAGAAAAATCCCATACAATGCTCATTTTGAAGGGGATGACATTTCCTACAACTCATCTTCACACTCCAAATCCAAGAAATTCTCTCACAAAAAGTTATCAATTTCTACATTATAGGTCAATTTCAAAAGTCAACAAAAAGGCATTTTAAGTCAAAGACCATAACATGAGATTGGTAAATTCAAATGACATGGGACAAAAGGCATTGGTTAGAGGACTTCAAGACCTTTCCAAAATGTCCAAGAACATGTTCATAGGATCAAAATTGAGCAAGATATGCATTGGAGAAGTTGGGAAATTTTTGGGAATTTGCAAAAGTCAACTTTGCCTAAAACACCTTGTTTTTGCTAATGGGCCCCAAATTATTTCTTGAATCTTTACCCAAGGATTATGCACGACCCATTGAGCTTAAATTGATTTATTTTCTTATTTTTAATTAATTAATTGAATTTTTATTAATATTAATTCATTTAATTGATTTTAAATGTAGGAAAATATGAAGATATGGTTTGTAAATCTTTTCATGAAGCTAATAAACTCAGGGCAAGCTGGCAATTTCGTGCATCCATCAAAGAGACAAAAATCTCCATGTTTGGCAAGTTTTGTCAATCAAAAAGATTGAAAAATATTTGATTGAAAATCAAATATTGAAAACTTTATTCCATGGATTTTGGGATCAAGACTTGACCTAAAACCATTCTACTATAAGTGCATAACTCAACCCTAATGCCTGCAACGTGCAAACTGCTGCAAAAAGCCATAAACCAATTCCAAAAAATATCAAAGAAACTCAAAACTGTTTTCAGTATTCTAGGGCGAATTAAGAACTTTTGTGGATCCAAAGACATTGCTGGAGGTTCCCAGGACGATTTACAATCATTTTCCAGCTTCATAGCTCCAAGAATCACTAGCTTCAGTCATACGGTTTGCACACTTTTGCCATAATCGAAACTCCCAATTCATGAACATTTGATGTGATTTATGGCTTGTTTTATATTGCTTGCATCCATACAAAGCTATTGATATCAATTAATTGGATTATCATGTACAGGATTGTGATTTGCCATTAACGACTTTTAGGGTTTTTGAGTTTTTGAATTAGGGCTTTGCTGCCCAGGCAAAATTGGACTATCTCACGCACATGGTTGAAACCGCCTGGACAAGACGAACCAAACCCAACCCTCGCGGCCTATTTATATAGCTTACATACCTAATCGCTATTTTTGGCCATGCTATTTTGTGGGGGTTAAAAACCCCCGCTATCTCTTTGTCTTTTTCATAGGTAAACGAGGAAGATGATGAGCTGTACATATATGGTTGGGTAATTCAAACTTACGCGCGTGATTTTGTTTTATGCAGCATGTTGATTTGTTTCTTAATAATATATTTGTTGTGTATAATACTAACAAAGCGTGCAAAGTGGCTGAGTGGCTAGTGAGGTGGACATCAACCATTGGGACCTGGGTTCGATTCCCAGGTCCCCCCAAACGCTTCTTTCTATTTTTTCTAATAGGTTCCCATGCAGGCATCCTCAAAGTGTCCCACCATACATATCCAAATCCCAGACGCCAAGTATCTTCCCACTCAAAACTAATGGCCAAAGATGAAAGGCTATGGTGTTCTCTAGTCAATGAACACGCACCTGATCCAGAAAGTCAAACGTGGCTTGTGTGTTAGTGGGCCAGATTCAACAAATTCACCTCCTATGGGCCCAGCATACCCCCCCTGGTTTAATTAATTCTTTTCTTTTATTTTTATTTTGTTTTCTTTTAATTATTTCATTACTAATTATTATTACTATTTATTAAACTAACAAATAATTATTTTTATCATTAATTCAGAAAACAACATTTTCCTATTATTATTATTATTTATTAATTATTATTATTTTTGTAAATAAAAATGTAAATTAATTAATCTAGCTTTTTAAAAATTAGGTCAACTTTAATTTTTTCTTAATAAATAAAATAAATTAGACTTAGGTTTTTTTTCTAACTTTTGACTTTTAATTCCTTTTGTTTTATTTTCATTAAAAACATAAAAATACAAAAAAAAACATTTTTCTTTTAATTAATTAATTAATTAGTTTAGGGTTAATATTTAATTAAATGCAAAGGACCAAAATTTCTTTATTTCTCAAAAGGGTCAAAACCCTGAGGACGTCCTGATTCTATTTCTTTTCGCACATTATTCTTATTTTGATTATTTATGTATCTGCTCAAAGGATGTAATAGTTAATTAGGTTTTATCGCTTTATTTACTTTTCTCGCACTTATTTTCAAAACGGGTTTTTGTTTTTGGCGATGTATAGACCCGCGCCTTGTAATAGCGTATATTCATATTTCCGCAATTTATTTTCCGCACTCTTAACTGTTAATATGCATGAAAGACTTGTATGACAAATAAAACCAACTCGTAGCTCACAAATGCATGATCAAAGATAAACATAAACTGAATACAACACACATGCACATGCCACTCCTAGGGTACGCTTCATTGGTTGCCTCGAGGTGGTCATTGAGTATAGGGTGTTTTAGAGGTCGCCCTCTTGTATAAAAGATCCAAGTTACCTCGAAACGGTTGCCTCGGATAAAAAGGATCTAGGACATTAGGGTTACCGCTAAGGCGTCCTACTATTGCTTTGGTGACCACACATGTCCCTATAATCGAATTGACCCGAATAACTCCAACGACGGTGCTACCTACTTCTCAATAGTGGGATAGTACTGTCTAAAGGACTCTTACACAACCTAATTCCTTAGAGTAGGTAGATTTCTCCTGGGTACTTGCTCTTTCAAACAAACAAAACAACTTTTCGCACCTACACTTTCAAAAGGTTTTCAAACAAATATTTCATACACTCTTGAGGACAGATACAAGAGTTACTTAGAAATTTTTCAAACGAAACTTTTTCAAAACCCACATACACTTGAAAAGCAAACAATTTTTGAAAACATAAGAGCAAGTACCTAAGAGCCCGTGGATAACCACGGATAGAAAGGGTGCTAACACCTTCCCTTTCTATAAATCTACCTCCCGAACCGAGAAACATTCTCAAATAAGGAATTTTGCTGTGCTTTTGTCCTTTCCATGTTGGAGAACATAAAAGACGGTGGCGACTCTTGCTTACTGCGACGTTTCGCGAACCAGCTTAAAAAATAGTCAGTTCTATTTCCACCGATCACACTTATGTTTTCCTTTATCAACTAGGGAATCATAAGGCTTCTTACAGTCTTGATATTGTTTTCCTCTACTCTCGTTGAAACTCTTGTTGTGAGCTAAATGAGCTTTGTTGTTTTTTTCATAGATTCTACTGCGGTTCACCAACTTTGAAAATACACGGATCTGCTGATATCCGATTGCCTGTTTGATTTTTAGACACAAACCATTCTCAAACTTAATACACCTCAAGAATTCAACAGTCGCTTCATTTTAATATGGATAATACTTGTCCAGTTCCACAAACCTCGAAGCATGCTCAATCACAGTCAAGTTCCCTTATTTAAACTCTAGAAACTCAATCTCCTTCTTCCCGCGCAAATGCTCGAGAAAGTACTTCCTCAGAAACTTCTTACTGAACACAACCCAAACAATAGCTTCACCCACCGCAGTCAGCCTCTGACAGGTGTCAACCCACTAGCCATCAGCTTCCTCTACCATTTGATGTGTATCGAACTACACCTTCTGCGCTTCTAAGCAATCCATTACTCGAAAGATCCTATCAATCTCCTGAGCCAAGTTTATGCTTCATCTGGATCATACCTACCCTTAAAAATAGGAGAATGGTTCCTCTGAAACGTCTCCAAAACACGGGATCCATCATTCCCACCAGCATTAGGATGATGTTGCACATCCTGAGCCATAGCCTGCAAAACAGTAGCAATCACAACATCGTTTCTTACAACCATTTCTATGTTTCATGCCAATAACAGTCACAGTGGTTAGAAACTATATCGACAGTATTCCACTGTCATACACTACAGACTCAACAACCTAGTCGGACATAACGACATGTTTTGATACCACTAATGTAACATTCTTCTAAAACCCAAAGAATAGTCTTGAATAATTTAATAAATAAATCAGAGTAAATCACCAACAAGGGTGTCACATCTTCATAGAACATCAATTAAGAAATAGTCTTGCTCCGTAACACGGGTACTCTAAATTTAAAACAATTATTTCTTCATAGGTGATTAACACCAAGCTTATAAATTTCCCAACGGAACACATGAACTCAAAACAACTTAATATATAAGTACACTCAAAACATCCATTGGATCCTCATCATTAAAAGTTAGGATCTAAAAATAGTTCCAACAATGAAATAACAACTCATAATTTGTATCAAAAGAGAAACACATGGTTCAGTTCAAACGTCTCCCAACCCCGATGTTACATATCAGAGCAAGACTCTGTTTATTCAACAAAAAACAAATAAACACACTCTGAAGCTATCCTTTAAGTTTCACTGCACTAATCCTGAACACCGGTAAGTTACCTACGGATAGAGGCAACATTTATAAGCAAAAAGGGTGAGTAAATTGTTAGACGGTGTGGCAAGTGATCGAGAGAGGGGGGGTGAATAGATCACCTCCTTATTCTTCAAGGATTTAAAATCTTTTATCAAAGTTTGTTAAAAGCAGCGGAAAAGTAAGGTCCTGAATCAACATTCATCTATTTTGAACCAACTATAAGAAAACCAGACGTGTGATAAACTTGCTGGATTTTATTAGTATGAAATAGATGAATCTTAAACACATATATACTTAACGTTTTAATGCACTTATCACTAGAACAATGTTTCCTATGAATTAAAACTTGTAATAAATTTTGTCAAACGGTTGGCGTATGCTTGTTTGATGATTAATAATGGTGATTTGATGAAAGTATTTGAACCACTATTTAATCATTAAACAGAAAACTCAGCAAGCCAATTGAATCACAAAGTTGCGGAAAATGTAAAGAGATAGAGAGAAAGAACGAACAATACGCAGGCAGTTTGGTAAGGAAGTTCCCCACTATCATCCTCGCGTGTGGGTACGTCTCCCTCTCAATTCAAAAATTGAAATTGAGAACTCTTATAACAATTTTGCTGAATGTTTGAATACAAGGTTACACTACACAGATAGAAAGAAATCCCTAAGATATTCTTCTTGTAAGAACCTCCACTTGATATGAGCCTTATCAAGATTCCCTGCAAGATCCACAACCGATCCTCCGCTTCCATGACCTGTTTGCAAAAATCCCTTTGATTTCCAAACCCCTTGCTACGGATGAATCCGACTTGTGCGGCCGTGACTAACAAACCCTCAAGAACACGTTCGTTCTTGAAGGACAAACCCCTTGGTTTTTCCTCGAAGCCCCCTTCAGAATATTTAACCCAACTGAGATCCCTTGAATGCAAAGTTGAATGTTATCTCTTGATCTCTTGACCCAATTGAACAAATATGTTTGATTTTTGTTGTTGTTATTGAATTAAGATGATTGAGAAGATGATGAAGATGAAGTATCTTCCAGGCTTCTTGCTGCTCAGAATTGATGCTCACAATTGTAATATGTGTCATGCTGTTTTCTGCTGAAAAAACTTACTTATATATGTAACAGAAAACAGTTAGAGACAGAAATTTGTATTATAAGTCGATAGATGTTAGCATGAGTCGACTCATTTTAGTTATGTAACACATAATGAGTCGATACGTGTTGTTATGAGTCGATGCAAGAAGATATTACAACATATTACAGAACCAACCATTTTACATGAGTCGACGCATAACACGTATGTGTCGACACATACTGGATTGAACTTTTGATTTTTGAAGACAAAACGTGTTATGAGTCGATGCATGATGTTATGTATTGATGCATAAAAGTTCAAAAATGTTTTCCAGGGACATCAACATATCATGTGTCGATGCATAAAGTTATGTATCGATGCATAAAGGTTGAAGATTGTATTCCAGGGGCATCAACATGTTATGAGTCGATGCATAGCCTTGATATGTCAACTCATACTAAAGCAGAATCGTTTTTATGATTCCTTGCTTAAGTATGCGTCGATGCAAAGTTGTTTGTGTCGACTCATAACAATGTTTTATGTGTAAAACACATTCTTAACTCATTTTAAACATGTTATAATATATTTGTTTACAATGCACACATGTAGGTAACATTCATTGATTATTTCACATATATTTGTTATCATTCAAAACCAATTATATGAAGGGGTTGCTCACAAACTCCCCTATTTTGATGATGGAAAATATTTGATGATGTGTGATGATACAATATGTATGAATGCGCTGCTCCCCCTGAGTTTGTGCATATTAAGAATTCTTTTCTAACACTAACACCATCTTCTTCTCCCCCTTTGACAACATCAAAAAGAGAATAAGATAGATTTTCAGCAATTTCAGAACACATGAATTGAGATGCAATCTCAGTAATATTGTAACAAAAAGAACCAATGTCATTCACAAAGAATGAGTCTTGGCATAAGCATGGTAATAACTGAGTAAACAGAAAATAATTATGGTGAAAGCATTTAACGCAGAGAATATTCAGTTTACATAAGCTATAGAAAAAAAATGAATAGAACATTAATACAAACTTCAGAATAAAAGACATAAGGACAAATGTTATGAGATGTATGACATGACATGTTTAAGGATTGCTTCCATCATAAGATTCATCATAGTTGTAGGGTGGAGGAAGTGGAGGAGGTGGGTTGATATTAGGGTTCTGTGTCATGAATTGATATCGTCGAAATCTGTTTTGAATATCGACATTTCTGAAATTTTCCATGATTCCAAGATTATCATGACGGTCATCCATAAAGCTAGTCATTTCATTATAGAATACTTGTTTCCATTTGACCAAATCCAAGTGCCACGAAAGTTGGTTTTGGTACATTCGCATATGCTCCTCATGCCATTGTTCATGCTCCTTGTGCCATTCACTTTGCTGGTTATGCCAACGTCTCGCTTCCTCATTTCGAGATTCATTGGCAACCTCCATTTGTTGAAACATGGCAGTGAGATAAGCAGGAGCTTCCGAGGAAGAGCCTGCAGTAGTAGTGGCAGCAGCATGAGGTGGTGCAGTTTGATCAAATTGATGGTTTGTCGGAGACCACTAGTTTGGCACCCAATCACCCCAACCAATTCCAGCCTGATTTGCCTTAGGTCGGGCATCCTCATTTATATTCAGCATGTTTACATCAACAAGATCCTCATCCTCATAAATTTGTTCATAGGGTATATCAAAATTATATACCCGTATATTGGAACCTTTCTCCTTAAAATAAAGACACTGACGATTTTTATCCCATCTGTATCCCATATGAGATAGAGTTGCCTTATTGAACTCTTGGGCAACAGTAGGGGAGACAAGAGGGACAGGAGGAATATCAAGATTCCAAAACTTGATGATTCTCATTATTTGTGCAGAATATCCAAGGGCTGTATTCTTCTGACTATTACGCATAAGAAACATGCGCTTGACGAAGTAATTTGGCCAGTTTAGGGGTACCCTATCTAGCAGAATTTTAAAATATGAATATCTGACCTGTCTGGTCAAGAGTGGCCACAGGATCTAGGACGCAGTGTATGAGAAATTACCCAGTGAAGCATTCTAGGAATGCTTTTGATTGTACCAGTAGTTATAGGTTCACACTCACCAAGAGGTCTATAAAGTTTCCAAATTGAAGCTACAAAAGCTTCCTCATCATAATCAGTATCAAAGCATTGGTCATGATATCTCTTCATTATTGACCTCCCAAATGGAATGCCAAAAACAGTTTGCCAGTCAATTGCTTCAATTACATACCTTCTTGTTCCAATTTTAACCTTAAAACGCCAGCCTTTATTCGTTTTTGAACCAACATAGAAGGCCCTTATAAAGTCTTCATGATAATCTTCTCTAACATTTAAAAAGGACCCTAATTGTTGAGCATCTAAAATATCACATACATCTGTGATATGAAAAGACAAAGCCTCAGCCTTGTTGAAGACATGAGGCTTCATAACTAACCTCGTTTTGAAAGACTGCTCAAATTCTTCAGTAATGGCAAGATGCATGATGGACAAAGCACAAGGAGGGATATCTGTAGCAGATACAAATGGTCCTGCATCAAGTTTTCCCTTGTCTTTTGTCTTTGGAGGAATTTTCTTTGTTGAAGAAGGGTAGTCAAGAATTTGGAGATGAGGATATTGGAAGATGAAGTGAATGATGAGAATGACAAATGATGACTAGGGTTAGCCGATGTATGTAATGAATGAGATAATTAGAGAGAGTTTAGAACATAAAATTGGGTAGATGGGTTAACCCAACTCAAATTAAAGGCATTAATTATCTTTATGTGTCGACACGAAACATGTATGTGTCGACACATCCTGTATTAAAGAATTGTTTTTAATATTTCGCATCGACCCAAGAATCGTATGAGTCGACCGAAAGTAACATGTGTTGAGGCAAACCTTAATGTGTTGACCAGAAAACAATTTTGATTTCTGTTTTTACATTTTTCTTCAGTATGAGTCGACTCATAACTGTATGAGCTGGCTCATAACAGTAAATTTTAACAGAAGTGCAGTTTTCTACAAGGTTCTGTGAACAGTTGGATATGAGACCCATTTGCAATTATATGATTATGAAAAATGAATTATCTAAAGATGATTATGCATACATAATGATGTAATGCAATTTTCATATGTCAAGTTCAAACAAGTTATGTAAAAGAAATTATATAGACAATATTGATGGAATAATTAAGGTCAATTTATAAGTAATCATAGAATTCTTATAGAGAAAGTAGAGAGGAAAGATATTACCTCAGTTGATGAGATGTTAAGCACACGTACAAAAACTAAAAACACATCTCAATAGCATGGTGAGATATAGATATAATTTAAGTACATGTATGCTTAAGACATCAATTAAGAGAGATCTAAAATCCCTAGCTCACGACGAATGTTGAAGAAAGGTTCTGTTGCTAGTGGTTTTGTAAAAATGTCAGCAAGTTGATTTTTTGTATCAACATGCTCAAATATAACATCCTCCTTTTCAACATGATCACGAAGAAAGTGATGCCTAATCTTTATGTGTTTAATGCGTGAGTGTAAGACATGATTCTTAGTAAGATTTATAGCACTTGTGTTGTCACATTTTATTGGAATACATTTTAATTGAATATCATAGTCTTGTAATTATTACTTCAGCCATAAAATCTAAGCACAACAACTACCGACTACAACGTATTCAACCTCAGCGGTTGACAAAGCAACAGAAACCAACTTTTTGCTATGCCAACTCACTAGAGAGTTTGAAAACAAATGACATGTTCCACTTGTGCTTTTCCTATCTGACTTGCAGCCAGCAAAATCAGAATCAGAGTAACCTACTAAACTGCAATCTCTTCCCTTGGAATACCATAGCCCATACTTAAATGTACTATTGAGATATCTAAGTATACGCTTGAAAGCTTTCAAGTGGGATTCCTTAGGATCCGATTGATATCGTGCACACATGCAAACACTAAACATGATGTCAGACCTAGATGTTGTAAGATACAAAAGGGAACCAATCATACCTCTATATTTCTTGACATCAACACTCTTACCATGTTCATCCTTATTTAAATTTCCGTTGGTAGGCATAGGGGTGTCAATTGATTTTGAGTTGTTCATTCCAAATTGTTTAAGAAACTCTTTGCAATATTTTGTTTGACATACAATTGTGCCTTCATTGAGCTGCTTTATTTGAAGACCGAGGAAGTAGTTTAGATCCCCCATGAGACTCATCTCAAATTCACCCTGCATAATCTTAGAAAATTCTTCGACCAAAAGTAGGTTAGTTGAACCAAAAATAATATCATCTACATATATTTGAACTAAAAGAATGTGCTTTCCTTTACGTTTAATGAAAAGAGTGGTATCCACTTTACCTCTTGAATATCCATGATCAAGTAGAAATTTACTAAGTCTTTCATACCAAACCCGAGGGGCTTGTTTAAGACCGTATAACACTCGTTTTAATTTGAAAACATAATCTGGATATTCATTATTCTCAAAAGCAGGAGGTTGTGAGGCATATACTTCTTCATTTATGACTCCGTTTAGAAAAGCACTCTTTACATCCATTTGATAAAGCTTAAATTTTTTTGCACATGCATAAGCAAGCAAGAGATGTATAGCCTCAAGGCGAGCAGCTGGAGCATAAGTCTCCTCATAATCAATGCCCTCCTCTTAGTTATACCCTTGTGCCACTAAGCGTGCTTTGTTGCGGGTTATCACTCCGTTTTCATCAAGTTTATTTCTAAAAGTCCACTTACTGCCTATGATATGATGGTCTTGCGGACGAGGGACAAGTTCCCAAACGTTATTTCTTTTAAATTGATTGAGCTCTTCTTGCATGGCCATTAGCCAAAATTCATCAACCAAGGCCTCTTTGGCATTTTTAGGTTCTACTTGTGAAACAAAAGCAAAGTGATAACAGAAATTTCTTATCTTAGAGCGAGTCATCACTCCTTTTGAGATATCTCCCAATATGTTGTCAACGTGATGGTCTTTTGAGGATTTCCAAGCTGGTGGAAGATCATTTACTTTCATTGACTCTTCTTCCTCATCTTTTGTATGGCTTGTATCTTTTTCCTCCTCATCGTCAACTGTTTTGGACTGATCAATTTCTTAAAAAATTTCCTTGAGTATGTCTTATGTAGATACACCTACACCATCAAGAGAAATACCTTTTCCGACATTTTCCGGATAAGATTCATCAAAAGAAACATGAACTGACTCCTCAACAGTAAGTAAACGCTTATTATATACTCTATATGCTTTACTTGATTGTGAGTATCCGAGAATGATACCTTCATCTTCTTTTGCATCGAATTTTCCAAGATTTTCTTTACCATTATTCAAAATAAAACATTTACAACCGAAAACGTGAAGATGTGACAAGTTTGGCTTTCTTCCTTTTAAAAGTTAATAAGGTGTTATCTCCAAAATAGGACGGATTAATATTCTGTTTAAAACATAACAAGTTGTGCTAATTGCAACAGCCTAAAAATATTTTGGTAATCCACCCTCATTGAGCATTGTTCTTGCCAACTCCTCTAAAACACGATTTTTGCGCTCCACAACTCCATTCTGCTGTGGAGTTCGAGGTGCTGAAAAATTATGCTCAATACCATGCTTGTCACAATACTTATCAAAGAGATGGTTTTGAAATTCACCTCCATGACCGCTTCGAATTGTAATTATTTTTAATTCCATTTTTTGTGAGATAGTTTTGCAAAACTCTTAAAAGCAGAAAAAGTTTCATCTTTGCTATGAAGGAATATAGTCCAAGTAAATCTAGAGTAGTCGTCAACGATTACAAAATCATAATAATTTCCACCTAGACTTTTTGCTCTAGAAGGTCCAAAGAGGTCCATATGGAGAAGCTCAAGGGGTCATGAAGTGGAAATCATATTTTTAGTTTTGAAAGAGACCCTAGTTTGCTTTCCCATTTGACACGCGTAACATAGGTGATCCTTTGTAAATTTTATCTTTGGAAGACCCACTACTAGATCTTTAGATACAACCTTATTAAGTAAATCAAAGTTAACATGCGCTAGACGTCTATGCCAAAGTCAAGAATCATCATTCAAGGTGACTAGACACTTAGTGCTTGTTAATGATACATCAAAAAGGTCAAGCATATAGACGTTGTTTACTCTAATACCCTTAAACACAATATTCTATTATGTATTTTCAATTATGCAGCAAGTGTTTCTGAAAGTAACTTTATAACCCTTGTCACACAATTGGCTAATACTTAACAAATTGTGTTTAAGCCCCTTTACTAAATGGACATCAGAAATAGTAGTGGTAATGGGATTACATACACTACCTTTACTGAGTATCGCTCCTTTGTTATTGTCTCCATAAGTAACAAATCCATTCTTCTTTGCTTTGAAGTAAATGAAAAGCGATATGTCACTTGTCATGTGCCTTGAACACCCACTGTTTAGAAACCATCTTCTATCCACGAATATAAGACACTTTTCCTGCAATATCAAAAGAGAGAGGTAGGTACCCAATTTTTATTGGGTCCATGTGGGTAAGTGGTAACATGGTTGCCTTTAGGCATCCATTGGTAAATGCATTTAGGAACAAGAAATCTCCTAAACTTACATTTTTCAATGGTATGACCAAAACGACAATAATAATGACAGAAACCATGACGATGATGTATTTTCTTACTTCTTCTCATTGAATCCTTTGGAATCTTTTCCACAAAAGAATATTTTGCATATGGTGGATTCAACGTTTTCGTAAAAAAACCTAGGATCAACGGCAAAAGTAACCTTGGGCTGTAAAGCTTTTTCCAATTTGGCATTAAGAGTTCTAAGCTCTTGTTGCCAAATATGAAAAACTTCACATTCTCTTCTAGGAATAGATCCTATAACATCCTTGTCCTTTGAACTTTCTGCAATACTAGCTTTTAGACATTTTAAGTCTTTTTCAGCTTTATAGACTTTACTCTCCAAGAATGAAAATATTTGTTTATCCGAGGAAAATATCTTAAAAGCATCTTCAGCTTTATTTTGCAGTTTTTCAAAAGCTATTTTTAGTTTAGAAAAAGACATAGAAGAAAAGTTGTTAGGATATGCTTGTCTTACTTGCTTGTCGTGGTTGTTTTTCTTGTGGTAGGACTGATTTTTAGTGTGTGCCATGAGACATAAATTTGCAGTCTCATCACTATCACTTGAACTGTTATCGTTTGATGAATAACTATCGCTTTCCCATGCAATGTAAGCTCTTATTTGTTTATTGAACTTCTTTGGTGGAGCTTTTCCTTTGTCCCTTTTCATCTTTGGACATTCTGGTTTGTAGTGTCCAACTTTACCACAATTAAAGCAAGGTCCTTTACTTCTTTGTTTTTATTCTCTTCTTGCCTTGGCTCTTTGGACTGTTTTTGAAAGCTTATGAGATTCTTATTGGAGTGCTTCATTCCATTCTTTTGAATAAATCTATTGTATCTCCGAACAAAAAGTCCCATTTCTTCATCATCAGAATTTTCATCACTAGTTGAGTCATTATCATCCTGCTCTTTGTTTGAGAACTTGGAGCTAGAAGCCATTAGAGCTATTGACTTATTCTCACCCTCCATGTCTTTATGATTCTCCTTCTTATTCTTGTTTTCATATTTTCAATACTTTCCAATTCTTGTTGATGTTCCTCCAGCTTGCCAAACAGAGTTGTAATGGTAAGTGTTGTGAGGTTATTAGCTTCCTTGATAGCTGTTACTTTAGGTTGATATTCCCTGCTAAGACATATCCGAATTTTATTAGTAGAAATTTCATTGGAAACAGGTTTTCCAAGTGCATTTAAATGACTAACAAGATGAACGAATCTCTTTTGCATGTAAGAGGCAGATTCTCCTTGTTTCATGCGAAAGAGCTCGAACTCTTGATTGAGTGTGTTAATGCAGGACTATTTAACTTCAGTAGTTCCCCTCAAGGGAAATTTCTAAAGCATCCCACATTTCTTTAGCAGACGTGCAATGAGACACTCTATAATACTCATCAACACCAAGTGCTAAGATTATCATATTTCTGCCTCTCCAATCGCACAACCACTTCTTTTCATCTATTTCATTCCATTGATCCTTAGGTTTAGGTACTATTGCACCTGCATCATTCTTCATGGTAATTTGAAAAGGACCACTTTGAATGGCAGCCCATACATTCCTGTCAATGGAATTTATGTGTACTCGCATGCAGTCTTTCCAGTAGCCATAGTCTTCACCATTGAAAACAGGAGCTCTATTATACGTCCCCTTTGGTTCAAAGGCCATAGTGTTACTAGTAGACACAAAGCACCAGCTAACCGGTGCTCTGATACCACTTGTTAGACGGTGTGGAAAGTGATCGAGGGGGGGGGGGGGGGTGAATAGATCACCTCCTTATTCTTCAAGGATTTAAAATCTTTTATCAAAGTTTGTTAAAAGCAGTGGAAAAGTAAGGTCCTGAATCCACTTCCGTCTATTTTGAACCAACTACTAGAAAACCGGACATGCGATAAACTTGTTGGATTTTATTAGTATGAAACAGATGAATCTTAAACACATATTACTTAATGTTTTTAATGCACTTATCACTAGAACAATGTTTTCAATGAATTAAAACTTGTAAATAAATTTGTCAAACGGTTGGCGTATGCTTGTTTGATGATTAATAATGGTGATTTGATGAAAGTATTTGAACCATTATTTTATCATTAAACTGAAAACTCGGTAAGCCAATTGAATCAAAAAATTGCAGAAAATGTAAAGAGATAGAGAGAAATAAACAACAATACGCAGGAAGTTTGGTAAGGAAGTTCCCCACTGTCATCCTCGCGTGTGGGTATGTCTCCCTCTCAATTCCAAAATTGAAATTGAGAACTCTTATAACAATTTTGCTGAATGTTTGAATACAAGGTTACACTACACAGACATAAATAAATCCCTAAGATTTACTTCTTCTTGTAAGAACCTCCACTTGATATGAGCCTTATCAAGATTCCCTGCAAGATCCACAACCGATCCTCTGCTTCCACGACCTGTTTGCAAAAATCCCCCTGATTTCTAAACCCCTCGCTACACCTGAATCCGACTTGTACGACCATAACTAATAAACCCTCAAGAACACGTTTGTTCTTGAAGGACAAACCCCTTGGTTTTTCCTCGAAGCCCCCTTCAGAATCTTCAACCCAGCTGAGATCCCTTGAATGCACAGCTAAACGTTGTCTCTTGATCTCTTGATCCAATTGAACAAAGATGTTTGATTTTCGTTGTTGTTGTTGAATAAAGATGATTGAGAAGATGATGAAGATGAAGTATCTTTCAGGCTTCTTGCTGCTCAGAATTAATGCTCACAATTGTAATATGTGTCATGTTGTTTTCTACTGAAAAAACTTACTTATATATGTAACAGAAAATGGTTAGAGATAGAAATTCGTATTATGAGTTGATACATGCTAACATGAGTCGACTCATGTTAGTTATGTAACACAGAATGAGTCGATACATGTTGTTATGAGTCGATGCAAGCAGATAATACAACATATTACAGAACCAACCATTTTACATGAGTCGATGCATAACATGTATGTGTCGACACATACTGGATTGAACTTTTGATTTTTGAAGACAAAACGTGTTATAAGTCGATGCATGATGTTATGTATCGATGCATAAAAGTTCAAAAATGTTTTCCAGGGACATCAACATATCATGTGTCGGTGCATGAAGTTATGTATCGATGCATAAAGGTTGAAGGTTGTATTCCAGGGGCATCAACATGTTATGAGTCGATGCATAACATGGATGTGTCGACTCATACTAAAGCAGAATCACTTTTATGATTCTTTTCTTACGTATGCATTGATGCAAAGTTGTTTGTGTCGACTCATAACAATGTTTTATGTGTAAAACACATTCTTAACTCATTTTAAACATGTTATACTATTTTTTTTACAATGCACACATGTAGGTAACATTCATTGATTATTTCACATATATTTGCTATCATTCAAAACCAATTATATGAATAGGTTATTCACATAAATCATAATCATTATAAAATACATGAGGAATAAGTATAGTAGACATAGGCATAGGCAAGGCATCACGTATCAAAAAACCTCATGGAATACTCACATCATCATATACTCTTATTGAACATATCACTATATCGTCATGTCAGTACACGTCATCAAACATCACAATTAGCATCACATTATCATTATCATGTAATAAAACATTAAGCAATGTCATGTACAATGTAAATGTACTTCATTTGACTCATGCATGTGGTATCAAAACTTCATGGATGACTCAGTCATCGTTTTCTCCAAAGATCCCGACCAATATGACCAATTCTGACTTGTAACCAGAGCACTTTATAATATTTCACTCAATCAACACTATGGTGTTGATGCCTTCACTGGACTATTATCCTATCATCATCACTGGACTGAAGTCCTAAACTATGTCATGAATCCATGATGTACAACAACATATAAACATAAACATAGCTAGTCAACACGCATCATCATCCATGAATTCATCACAACATCATCATATCATCATAATAAACAAAACATCATCATAACATCATAATAAACAAAACATCATAATAACATCATCATATCATCATAATAAACACAGTATCATTGAAATCCAACATAGGAAACCTAACTTCATCCTAACTTAGGTATTGTAAATATACTTCCTATTATTTATTTTATTACATATAACTAAAGTTCATTGTGCTAGCTATCCAACATTTCAAACGACACCTCAAACCGAGTTTTAAAAATCAAGTTATGACCTTCTGAAAAATCCTTCATAACCCTTCAATTCTAGACACCATCGCCTGACAACACCACTTCATCGTCTGACGACGCACCCTTCGTATCCACTTTGCCCAGAGACGCTTGGAGCGACACACTTCATTAACATCCATCCTTTCTTCCCTTCACCGCCTCCCTTTTTTCCCAGCGACGGCCAAGCGACACCACCATCGCCCGGTGACACATCCCATCCCTCGACGATTCTGCGCGAACAAGGTTTTCCTGTTGCAATTTCCTGCATAAAAACCAGTCCCAGTTCTTGCAATTTTGCATTAAACAGTCCTAATCCTCATATATTTCACACCTAATCATCATATAATATCTATACAATATTATAGGCCTAATATACACAAACGCATTGCAATTCTACTAAGTATTTTCACCAATTGCAACACAAATTCATCAATTGCAACACAACCATAAATTCACCAAAACCCAATAAAACCGACATTTATTTAGACCTTAGATCGATTATAATAACAATGATAAACACCCCTTACCTTAAGATTGTTGCTAGCTTCTAATTCCTCTTTGTGTTCTGCAATTCCTCTTTGCCTTTCTGTGCCCTAGCTTTTGCCCTGCCTCTTACTCCTTTCCCAAAATCGTATAGAATGAGCGCTTATAAAATCCCAATTCTCTTTTGTCTCACTTAACCATTGGACCCTTAATTGGTCTTTGTTGAACCCCAAAATTTACCCTCTTGATTTAGGATTATGTTTCATCATGAATATCATATTGCATTGCATTCATATATTGTGATGGAATCAAAATACTTTGGTTATCAAGTCTTCCTCAAGCTTTGAAGGTTCATTGCATTGACAAGTTGCTCAAGTAGAACCTTATCATCTAAACCTCTGGATCTTTCAAGCTCAAAAGTTACTGCATATCTCAAGATATTTTATCCATCTCTTTGGATCATCAGAGGATTGAAGTTTGTGATTGATTATAAGAAGAATCACTCTTTTGATTCACCATTCAAAATTAGGGTTTTGCTTGATCAAAGCTATTGATCAATGTACGAGTCTTGATCTGGAAGCTACAACATCACATTGGTATTTGAAAAGTCTTTGTACAAGAAATTGGTCAAGATGCCCAGAGGATTTGAAATTTTAGAGATGATTCATCAGTCTCCTGAGGTGTTAAACAAAACTAGGGTTTGGGATTTTATCAATATTTCTTGAGAATTTTGAAGTGAAACTTTGTACATGGCCTCTATATATTTGGGAGATAGTATGTTTGAAGTTTTGACCATCAATTTTGAAGAGAAGTGGACCAATTAATTTAAAGGGGCAAAATGGTCATTTTGGTCAAAATCAGTCAAAGTCAAGGTTGACCAAGTGAACTTTTGGTCAACCATCAATTCAATGGTGTACTTTTCATATTTAAAGTCCATTTTGATCATTGATTCAAAAAGATTGAGGTTTGGGTTGAAACTTGTTCATGAAGAAACCCTAAAAGTTTCTAATTTTGGAAAATGAGGACTTAACTTCAAAAATTCATATTTTATTCACCTTTGATAAAAAAATGCAAATGAAATATGCTTGGAAAGATAAGAGGGTGATCTTTTATCTCCTTTTGGTCTCATGTCCAAATTGGCAAATAGTCAAGAGTTATGATCTTTGGAAGTTCATGCCTCAAGTTAAAATTATAGGTCATTTTCCAAAATTAGTGAATTTCATGTCAAATTTTGAGGACCGTAGTGGATTCAATTGCAAAAACATAAAACCAAGGGATTGTAGATATTTTCAATAACTTTCCAAATTGTACTGATTTGTGTCCAAATTCAAAAGTATGGGCAAGTTATGGTCTTTTGAATTTCCTGCCATTTTATTGAACTTTAGCCATGCAAGCAAAATGCAATTTATTGCAAACTCAAGTTTCAGCCATTCTTTTCATTTCTAATCAGGCCCATGACCTATTTGTGGCTTGTGGAAACCCATGATGCCAGCCATTTCATGCCCATGTGCTTGGTGTACTTGCTTGATTGAAAAATGACAAACATGCTCAATTTGGCAAATTCATCCATACTCTCTCATTTTAAATAATCATGATCTGGAACTTGGAGGATTTGTTTCCGAGGTTATTTGGCTCATAAAATGCAAAGAAAATGTGGAAACACATGAGCAAATGGCTGAGGCCCATGTGCACTCATTGTTTGGCCAAATTTTTCAATCAGGACCTTGAACAACTTTGAGGACCAATTTCATCTTCTAACTTTCAATACTTACTCTATATAAGGGACTCCAAGCCTCATTTCAGAGGGGGGACGCTCCATTCACCACAAATCCAGATCTAAAAATTCCTTCTTCTTGCTGAAGTTTTCTTCGAATCACTCATCTCCTCCGCGCATTCATCAAAATTTTTGTGGATTCATCTTCCTTGAAGTGTGTAGATAGAGACTGAGAAGTTTATTTGCTTTTGTAACTAAGGAATCAATATTTCCAGTTTCACATTGAGGTGAGCTTCTTGAACTTCGTTTTGCTATTTTCAGCTTGATTTGATGAGTTACTTCATGTTTATGAGCTCATAGCTGGCCAATAAATAGGTTTGACGTATAAGTTTGTTTGAATTTGAAGAATAGATCATTGTTGAACTTCTGAATAATTCATATTCAGTGAGTTTTTGCAATTTTCGCGTCCAGATTTCTGATCGCCTAATCAATCTTTTTTAGATCTATAAGTATCATGATGTAGAGGTTAGATCTGGCTTTATTTTGAGCTTTGAATCATTGATTTTGGTGGAGAAATGAGGAAGAAGTACTGATCAGAACATGAGGTTTCGAACTGTGAAAACACGCGTTTAGGGCTTTGTCTTGAGGTAGAAGCTGATGAGGTGGCACGCCCTGATTGGATGATTTGAATTTTTAATGCATTTTATATTGTTTAATTTTTATTGATTTCTTCTGATTTTATTTTTGTGATCAAAACATCTTCAAAAATCATGAAAAAATTACCATAGACTAATAATAATTTCTAGTATTTGTCATTATTTTTTTTGGAATTTTTAAAAAAATGTTTTGATTGGTTCAAAATTTCATAAGTTTAATTAATTGTTTGTTCAATGATTATTTTTATTTTAATAGTTTTTTTGATCTAAAAATTCCAAAAAAATTATCTTTGACTCATAAAATGATTTAGAAATTGATTCTGATTTTGGTTTAGCATTTTTCCTATTTTTGATTAGAAATTTAAATTGAGAAATTTATTTGAAATGTTTGGTTCATAATTTTTGTTTTAATATTTCCTTTAATTCAAAAATCCTCAAAAATTCATATAAGTTTGTTTTTAATCATAGTATCTGAATATAATTTTGTTTTGACCTTTTTATGACTTTTGGCTAGGGTTTGCATTTTGTCATTAAATAATAGTTTAATTGTTTAATTGTTTGTTTGATTTTATTTTAATATTTTTTTTTAATTCAAAAATTATACAAAAAATCATGGATGCTGGTTTTTAATTCTAATATTTGAATATAATTTTGGTTGGATTTTTTTTCTGACTTTTGATTGGAATTTTATTTTGAGATGTGAATTTTTGTTTAATTGTTTAAAGGTTTGAATTTTGATTTTATTTTTGACTTTTCTTTAACTCTAAAATTTTAAAAAAATAAGTTCTTTGATCTTTAGAGTTTTATTTATTTTTGTATGATTTTAATTTGATTTGTTTAGAATTGGAACTTGATTAATCAATAATTGAGTTCATTTTCTAAATAATTAGGGTTTTGCTAGTTCCCTTGTTTGTTTTGATTCCAAAAAGCAACTGGCCTTGAGTTTCAATTGAATTTGGTTCTTGTTTAAGGTTCATAGATGGATTTAGGTCCTTAAAAAGATTTTTATTGAATTAATTGATAAGGTTTGGTATTTTCCACAAAATACTTTGAAAACTTGTCTAGTTTGGTGGTTTTTGCCAACTAGTTTTTGATATTTGAAGTTTGATTGATCCTTTCCTCATCCATCCATGAACTTAAAACATGTTTGCTGACTCTTATACATCTCAAGGATGCTAAGAAATTTTTTGTTTGAATTATTGAATCCCTTTTCTTTTTTTGATGTATTTTTGAAGTGAAGGTACCTATATGTTGTTGCAATTTTATTGATGGACAATGAACTTGAGTGAGGCCTATAATTGGGCACCTAATGATCATGTTGGTTCTATTTATCAATATAAACTCAATTCATTTCACTTAATGCCCCATGTTTGAATGATTGAACCTTTTGATGCATGTTTTGTGACTTTTTGCTTTCTTGTTGATCTTCACTTTGAAACATGAGCTTTCAATTTGAGTTTGAGGTCATTAGATGGCCAATGATAACTTGAAGGGAAATGATACTTCAATTATAGTCTCATGAGGACTTGAGAGTAATTGATCCCTATTACTTAAGTTAGTCCTAATCATGAATAGAGTTTGGCTTCTTTCTTTTATCCTTGTTGAATTTTTGAGGCATTTTGAATGCACTTGTGCAGCATGTTTTATAATCAACACTTTAACCTTTTGATCATGTCCTAATCATGTTTTGGAAGCTTTACTTCATATCTTTTATTGTTACAAACTCTCTAATTTTGTCCTTGTTTGACTTTCTTCCATGGTTAGCTTGAAGTCTAAGTCTTTGATGCATTGTATGGGATTCCTCTTCTATTATGCTTGTGAGTTGTGATGAAGTAATTGAGTATGATTGAATTATGGTTGCTACTGACCTTCATGGTCTTTGATTGTATTCTTCTCAAGCTCCCATGATCCTTGATTGATATTCAATTGTCAATTCAATATGGTGATAGAAAGGAGTAACATTCCTCTAACTTTTGACCAAATTGTGCATATGCCTGTTTATTTTTGTCTATCATATCTAATGTTTTGATAGTTGCTATCATGTTTTCTCACTTCATTATGGTGTCATCATACATCCCTTATGAGAGTCATCATTCTATTTATGGGAATACTAACTTGGTTATTGAATGTGCGAGGTACTCTGAGAAAAGTTTTCCATTTTTGACTTGAGGCTATTGTGTTTCACTTTATTTGTGGAACACGATTTATTATATTGGTACTACTATTGTGCTTGGTATATTTGATAGTTTATGCAGGATATATATATATATATATATATATATATATATATATATATATATATATATATATATATATATATATATATATATATATATATATATATATATATATATATATATATATATATATATATATATATATATATGTGTGATTATGAATGTTATACATTGCCCATGGGATCTTTTCATATCTGAAAATCTCGATACTTACATCCTGATGGCGTAATTTCTGACTTGATTTGTCTGATGATGCTAGCTTGCTTGAAGTTCTCTGGGTTTCTTTTATTCTTTCTAAGTTGCTACGGATAATTATCCGTTTGGTATTGCACTATTTCCTTTCTTCTATTTTCATTTTGTATAGTTCTATGTTGCATGATGGGACCTCTGTTGCTGATATATGTCAGGAGGCCCTCTGTTTTGTTTGATACATGTGTTGTATTCGTGTTTGTTTCTTTAACTATTGATCGATGAGTCACTCAATTTATAAATTGAGATCACGACTTCTCTCTCAGTGCATGTTCCCTATAGGATTTTTTTTTCTTTAATCGTTGATCGATGAGTCACTTAATTTTAGAAATTGAGATCACGACTTCGCTCTCAGTGCATGTTCCCTATAGGATATTTATTGTTTTTTTCTTTAATCGTTGATCGATGAGTCACTCAATTTAGAAATTGAGATCACGACTTCTCTCTCATTTCCTGTTCCCTATAGGATAAGTTTTGTTAAGCTTCCTTTGACATGTTAATTAAGGTAGGAATCCATGTATGCTAGCATAGGGTAGGATTTTCCTTTATCCTCAACCTTAGGGTCAATCATTGTATGATAACACTAGGGATAGTGCTAGGCTAGTTTCTCTTAGTTATTTTTTTTCCTTCCTTTGCATTTTACATCTTAAAACAAAAATTGTTTTCTTGGAAAATCATAAAACACCTCTAATAAACTCAAACCCTTCTTCAAGGTAAAAGATATAAATCAATCTTATTTGTTTGTACGCCTCTTGGCTTTGTTTTTAAACCTGGTTTATTGATGTTTCACCATCTTTGCCATGATACATTGTTATCTTTTAGCCGATGTTTGGCCATCGCACATTTGTTTGAAGCCAATGTTTTGCCATCGCACATGTTTGTTATCCTACTTTGATTCTCAATATCATTGTTAGGTGTGATGTTTTGTCACCTAGTTTATTGATGTTTCTCCATCTTTGCCATGATACCTTTCTATCTTTTAGCCGATGTTTCGCCATCGCACATTTGTTTGAAGCCGATGTTTTGCCATTGCACATGTTCGTTATCCTACTTTGATTCTCAATATCATTGTTAGGTGTGATGTTTTGTCATATTGTTTATTGATGTTTTGACATCTTTGCCATTATACCTTGTTATCTTATAGCCGATGTTTCGCCATCGCACTTTTGTTTGAAGCCAATGTTTCGCCATCGCACATGTTTGTTATCCTACTTTGATTCTCAATGTCATTGTTAGGTGTGATGTTTTTATCATTTGGTGTTTCACCATCTTTGACATGTTACTTTGTTATTATTTAGTCGATGTTTTACCATCTCATTTGTTTGTTGTTTTATTTGATGTTTTGCCATCTTGACTGTTTTTGTTGTCTTAACTAAAAAACACAAACCAACCAGAATATATGAGCTGAACTACGGCTGCTCTGATTCCTTAAAAGGGATACGTAGGCATTGGGGTAGGGCCCAACCGAGCACAACTTTTATTTTCCCTACATTGTTTTATTTTTTTCTTTCGTATGCATTCCCTTTTTAGCTTTAAGCCATAGAGATAGGTTTTGACCACACCCATTAGATTAGACAATAAGAGTGGATACCGTAGAGTACTACGGGCGTGTGGGGTGCTAATACCTTCCCCTCGCGTAACAGACTCCCTTACCCGATCTCTCAGTTGAAAGACCGTGATTTCTCCTTTTTCAGGTTTTCTCGATGTTTACCTTTCCCTTTTGGCCGGATAAAAGATGTTCAGTGGCGAATTCATTGATATTTCATTACAAGATGACGATTCGGCCAGGTTATTCCAGCTGGCGACTTCACTAGGGAAAGATTGGCCTCTTGCTGGTCCATCCTGAAGTCGATCCTAGCTCTTGTTTGTTTTCTTTTTGGGTGTTTATTTTACCGCTTTGCATATTTATCTATTTGCATTGCATCCTATGTGCGCTTTACTTTCTGCATACTGGATTTGGCTGGACTGTTTGAATTCTGGATTTCTTGGTGGGTGGGTTGTTCCATGAGGTAAAAGGCCTCATACCCAGGCTATGAGTGAATTCCATAGGAACTAGGAATAGAGTTGCCATGGCAGCTATGAGGCGGATGTTTTGTAGACCTGACCATGAGACCCATGACTTCAGAGGTAGTTCAGATAGGTGTTATCGTATGATGATACCGACAGTCGATCCCTTGTACTCTGATTTGGCTTTTAACCTTACCTTGACCTAGACTACACCCGTGAGAGGGGCGGGAAAACTTTTCTTACAGGTACAGGTACTGTTGGTGACTTTGTGTTGCGAAGGTGACTCAGGTTCCCATGATAGTTTTGAAGCTTTGGGATTTTCTTTTGATCTTGAGTGGTGTTGTTCTGTAATGGTCCAGCCATTATCCAGTGTGGAACTTTGATCCTGTCATGTTGCATCATAGCATATTTATTTCTTAAAAAAATGATGTATAAAAAATAACTAGCATGCACATGTCATATTCCAGGGACATTCGAGACTCTTCTTTCCATCAGAAATGGCTGGCCTCCCGTCATATGAGTTTGATTCAGTTCGTGTTAAAGAGTCCAACAGGCATACATTCACCTATCAGATTCCTACTATTGATGTGTCCGAATTGAAGAGGTTGAGTTCTTATATGAAGAGTGATGTTCTGAATAATTTCAACAAAAATTATGGCAATTTGTTACTAATCCTTAACACTCCAATTGACCCAATAGCTTTGATCACCATCTTCCAGTTCTATGACAAGGAATTACGGTGTTTTACTTTTCAAGATTATCAACTGGTTCCCACACTAGAAGAGTACGCGTACCTGCTTAATATCAAGTTATCCGATGAAGTTCCTTTTGTATAAGTGCCGGAGAAGCTGAAGTTCGAAGTTATTGCTGAAATTCTTCATTTGAATTGGAAAGAGGTGAAAGACAATTGGAAATAAAGTGAGGATACTACAGGGTTTTATTTGGATTTCTTAGTGAAGAAAGATGAAGACTGGGCAAATAAAGGGAATTGGAATGACTTCAGCCCTCTGTTTGCTCTCATGATATACGGGATCATCCTCTTTCCTCACAAGAGAAATTTTGTGGATTTGACGGCTATTTGTGTTTTTAGAAATAAGAAGCCGGTACCGACACTCTTGGCAGATACCCTTTACACCATTCATTTCAAACATGGAAAAGGAGGTAATGTAAGTTTATGTCATTCGATGTTGTATCAATGGTTTAAGTTGCACCTACCGGTAAGTGGCCCTTTCGTGGATACCAGACATTCTCTCCAATGGTCATCAAGACTTGTCAACCTTACTTCATTTGATATCCGGTGGAATTATGACATGGGGGAAGTACGAAGTATTATCACTAGCTGCAGAGATTTCCCTAATGTTCCCCTCATAGGAACTAAGGGGTGTATCAACTATAATCATATGCTTGCTTATCGTCAATTGGGATATGCAATGGATGGACCACCAAAGGTTGAGGAGGTGTCTGAATCAGTGTATTTTGTTAGAGGAAGTGATCATGTGATGTTAAAAAGAGTGACAAGTGCTTGGAAGGGAATTCACAAGAAGGATAGAACTACTTTGGGCAAGAAGGTTCCTATTGTTAGGGTTCCTTACTTGGAATGGATTAGAGACAGGGTTAAGATTTTACGGTTACCATTTGCAAGGTCGGCTCCTATATGTGAGAAACCTCCTACTGTTCTGAGTAACACGGTGCCTACCGAGGTGTTCACCCAGGTTCATGTTGAGAACATTCAACTTCGTGCAAAAGAACGTGAGGCAGGGATGAAACTTTATTGGGTAGTGTTATACCCCAATTTTTGACCTAAGATCCCATTTGCATTTTTGCATTTTTATACAGAAGGCAAGGTCACTAAATACAGTTGGTTTTCAACCTCTCACCTTTGAGCTTTGATTATGCAGAAATTGTCAAGTGTTTTGAACATTTTTTGCCTATGTATCACTAACTTCTAATCAAGCACGAAATGTGTGTTTTTGTTTCTTTGATTTCATGTGTTGACAGGTATCCTTCGAATGCAACTTGGGCATGGCCTTCATTTTGAACTTAAAGCCTCCTTCGAATGCATGTTTAGGCCTATTTCGATTTGGACAAGTAGCTGCCTGCAAGCCTGCTTCGATTTGGACAAATTTGCTTCCTGCAAGCCTGCTACGATTTGGATTGGGCAACATTGCTTCTTTCGATCCACAGCCTTCGATTGGGCAACATTGCTTCTTTCGATCCACAACCTTCGATTGGGCAACATTGCTTCTTTCGATCCACAACCTTCGATCGAGCAATATGTCTGTTTCGATCCACAAGCTTCGATGGGCAAGATAGTCTCCTTTCAGTCACAAGCTTCAATTAGGCAATACAATCTCCCTTCAATCACAAGCTTCGATTTGGCCAGGTGATTTCCTTCAAGGTTACCTCCTTCGATTCACAAGTTGGACCACTATACTGCCATGCAACAAACACTACTGAGCCTGCTGCAACAGTCCTGCACCAATCTGTCACTAAACTCCAAGATACTGCAAGCCTGCGTTGTCACAGTCATGTACTTGCCCAAAACGGAGTGCACAAGAACTGCGTAGAAGAAAGTGTCGAAACAACATTCCCAAACTGTTCAAATCATTTTTGTTTTCCCCCCAAAACTTCAGCAAATCTGCCTATAAATAAAGAAGTTACAACACATTTTTCAGAGAGGATTTTTAGAGGACTTTGGGCCAGAAGAATCTCTCCCCCATTTTCTCCAACCCAGAAAAATTCTCAAAGTTCATAAACACTGTAGAAATCTGCAAAAATTCTCAAACATAAAAATTCTCAAAGTTCTTCAACACTTGTGAGAACAAACCCAAACTTTCTCAAACACAAAAATATCTCAAGTCCCTTCAATACTTGTGAGAACAAACCCAGAATCCACACACTTCAGTATCCTTTGATTCTGAAGAACAACCATACTTCAGTCCCCTTCGAATCAAAGAAGCATCACACTTGCTTCTCTTTTCCTTCAAATCCAGCGCTCCCAGCACAGCCTGTGACCCCCCTTTCGAATCCAGCACCTAACCACCACTCAAGGTCCAGCACACGTTCCAGCCTGAATCTAGGTAAGTCACTCTTACCCTTGAATTTTTCATTTCCAGCGTAACATGTAAATAATACCTTTGTTCGTTTCATAACATGTAAATACAATTCTTTTTCGTTTGAAACTTTGTACATACTGTTCCTTTCGTTTCACATTTTTTAACATACCTTTCAGAACTACCTCTTTCGTTTTTGCTTTCTATTTACCAGCTTTAATTATTAAACTGTTCATATTAGCATGGCCTCAGGCCATGTTGTCATTTAATGTTTGAAATGAAAGAAACAGGGTACAGGAAACAGGAAACGAAGCTTCTGGCTTCTACCATCTTTTTCCAGGTCGAACGAGAAAGACAACTAGGAGGCAAGCCATGTCCAATCTAAAGACATCCCCTCACTGACTTCCAGGCCAATCGAAGGATAGAACCTCACTGGCGCGAACTCCCAGTCGAAGGATACAACTCACTGACTTCCAGGCCAATCGAAGGACAAAACCTCACTGGCGCGAACTTCCAGTCGAAGGATACAACTCTCTGCCTTTGCCCAATCGAAGGACAGGACTTCGCCTCTGCCAAGCTCCAATCGAAATGTATGACCTTATTGCTGCCAAAGCCCAATCGAAGGACAGGACTTCGCCTCTTCCAAAGTCCCAATCGAAAGACATGACTTCACTACTGCCAGCCCCAATCGAAGGAGGCCAGAAAATGCCAGTCGAAGGATGCTACTGCCTGGGTCGAAAGATACTCATTTTCTTACTTTTTTCTTTTTTTTTCTTTTTTTTCTTCATACTTTTTATGCCTTTTGATATGTTTGTAATAGCGTAGGTTTTTATCTTCCTGCATTTTTATTTACTTTGTACAAATGCTAGTAATTAGGCAAGATAAAATCAACAAATAAACAAACCAAAAATCCAAAAAAACATTCTTTAATCATACTTGAACATACTTTAAAACATGCAAATACACTCAACAAATCAAAACTCCCCCAAGGGCATGTTATCTCCGTTCTACCGCGATACCGGCCGTGCCTATTGCTAGAATGCGTGCGATAATGTCGCCCACTAAAAAACACAAATAAATCAACTTTTTTTCTAGAGGAACTACGGTGTTTTGATTCCTTAATTGAATACGTAGGCAAAGGGTCGCGAAACCCTCACGAACGCAATAATAAAAACTCATTTTTTTCCCCTTAAGCAAACATAGTTGTAGATACATACACCCTTGTACATAAAAAACAATTTTAAACCAAAAACAGATATTTCAAAAGGTTCCTGCGGAGTACCGCAGATGCATTGGGTGCTAATACCTTCCCATTGCATAACCAACCCCCGAACTCTTGATCTCTTTTCAAAAACGCATTGTATTACTTTTTATTTTACATTGCATGTTTTAGGGTTTTATTTCGCTCTTTTCCCTTTTCCCTTTGGAAATAATAAAGCGCGGTGGCGACTCTTGCTATTGTGAGTCAAGTTAATTAATAGCTTGATCTCCAATTTTCACCGCTACAGAATTGGCGACTCTGCTAGGGACAGATTGACCTCTTGCTGGTCCATCCCTAAGTGGGTTAAGCCTAATTTGTTTTATCTGTTTTTATCATTATTTGATTGATTGTTTATATGTATATATTTTGATTATTTGAGGTGTTGATAATACTTACAAAGGACGAGTCCTATACCCGGACTAAGTTACACTTAGGAATAGGACGGGCGGTATAGTCATGTTAACTTTGAGGGAGTAATCCCGAAGAAGGAGGCATGAGATCCCCCACTCAGTGAAAGGCCCTTTTGAACGTAATATTTGTTTACCGAGTAATCGGGAAGACATTATTATTGTCGACCTGGGAGCCAAAGAAGCTGAGAACCATAGAACCCTTAACCCACCTTGGCCTTTTAGGTGTAGCGTGGAGATTATAACGGAGTAATCCGTAAGTAATTGTTACGTGATGCTGCACTCAGACGAGTTTCTCTTGAGAATATTGCTGATTACCGAGTAATTGGGACGTTGGTAATATCCGAAGGAGGAATGTAGACTCTGGGAACTTTTAGAACCTTGTTGTACAGGTGTGATTAAACCGTTAGTACATAACTTGGGGATGCTCCTTACCTTGACTCCATGCTCGTGACATTGAACCTTTCAACTTTATTTGTGACCTTGCTTGTGGTTGTTGCATATCCATGCATTCATGCATCCATGAAACCCTTTTCACTTGATTGTCAAGGAATTTGGAGGTCTTTCTTTGTAAACATCACAAGTTTCGTCAAGCTCAATGGATCTTGGGTGTTGATAGGGTGAAAATCCTAATCCACCAAAATGGATGATTGATCTTGATGATAACTCGATCAACGCTTGTATCCAATTCATCTTCTATCTTCATACCTTGATGTTTACAACTCAATATCTTGAGTTCCTTGAAAGTCAAATAAAAACTCTCTTTTGCATATCATGCATCATTCTACATTTTTTGTTTCACTTTCAAAGGTCTGTTTCCAAGTCTTTTTTATTTATTTATTTATTTATTTATTTTTCTTTGGTCTCACCAGTACAACACTCGCGCTAAGAGAACAATGGAGAATATCAAGCAAGAGGTTTCTGAACTCTGCAGAAAGATGATTACTTTGAAAGCTGGTATGGAGCACTTAACTGGTTTGGTCTGAATTTTGGTTTGCCACATAAGTCAACCCCATTGCTAAAGCATAAGTGAATCTCTGTTGATTTTGGCCTTGAAGTTTAAGACATGTTTCCTTCAGCATAAGTCCAGATGGAAAGCCTTCCCAGATCATTAAATTATTTCTGCTTTTTGCAATTTTTCTTGTTTATCAAAACATTGTTTGCATGTAAGAACTTGTTTGCATTTGAATGATTATCTTAATACAATGAGTATGTTTGTCTTGAAGAAATTCATTTGTTTCACACATATTTGTTTTCAAATTCTAAATTGCTTTTTGCATTATGATACCAACTTGTTGCCCATTCTCTTTCCTAGGCAGAGATTGAAGGGAGGATGATGATCTAAAGAACACAAAATCTATGGTTGCATGCTTTTGAATAAAATCTTGCTGATGATGTACATGCATTGTTTCAAATCCCTAAACACCGGAGATATAAGGAAGATAATCCCTTGCTAACCCCTTTTGAGCCTTGAAGTAGGAGTTTCTTTTCTATACGAAAAACCCTCAAATTTTAACCTGGGGCATGGTAGTTTTTCAGTTAATCTGATTGAGTGTTCAAAATTCATAAGAAAGATATTTCTGAAGAGAAACTACGAGGGCTATCCTTCATGTATAATGAAGCCAAAAGATGTGGAACCACAATGTTATCCCTCATTCATCAAGAAACGAGGCCATCACAATCTTCTCAACAAGTAAATACAAGCTAATGTCACCTATTTTGTTCAAAAATCAAAAATCAAGAAAAAAAGAAAAAGCCCGCTAAGTCAAAAAAACTTGAAAACAGGTGACTTAGGCAAAAATTAGGCAATCCCGCTGGACTGTCAATTCAAAAGAATTAGTCCAGGCAAAAGTTAGGGAAAATAAAATTTCAAAGAAAGGACTACAAAGAAAAGTCCTCAACAAAGAACAAATTGGTGACTACAAACACGAAGACATAAGGGTGGTTTCTACTCCGAAAGCCTCGTAGTTTCCTTAACCGTCACAAAATCCTTTTGAGAGATGAACACTCATGTTGAATTAACTGAACATAGGATTGGAGAACATCGTGAAGGCGGTGGGCACCAAATATTTTGAGCCTTAAAATCTTTTTTCTAAAGCCGTGAACCAAGCCACGTTACAACCTTCAAAAGTCCTAATTGAAGCAAGGTTATTTTGAAAGCATACTTCAATGAGATAATGTTCCTGACTCCCATGAATGTTTGCTAAATAGTTGTGTTGGTATCATATTGTTTTTCCTACACAAAAATAAATGGTGCTCTAACTCACAAAATTTGTGCGATATCTTTTCAAAATCTTCAAGACTTACATAACTATTGCTTTAGAATTTTCATTCTCATAATAAACTTTTTCTAACTGCAAAACATTTGTTTGATATCAAGGAAGCTCACATATAAGCACTAGTGATGAGTTTATTCTTTTAAGGCCTGAAACTATGATTGAGTAATTGGCGAATCATTTCAAGAAAAAAATCATATCCAGGGGCATGTCACATGAAGACCTTAAGCACAGACATGTTGCTTATCCCAGTTAATGCTTTCCCAACTTGTTTACTCTTTTGGGGCAAAATTTGAAGACTTTGTTGTGCCAACTATAGTCAATTCGGGGCAATCACATCGAGATTTGATGAATCTCTCTAAGAGTTTGAAGACACCAGAGCATGGTGAATGCCAGGTCTTTTGAAAAATCCTCTTGAGACGATTTCTCCTCATCAAACATATAGCTTGGGGTATTTTAGAAGTGAAGTTTATCCGCAAGAATCGTCGAGCAACATGCAGCTTATCAGCAGTAAACTTGGGGCATCCAAAATTAGTCCCAGGGGCAATCCAGATTTATCAAGATATATGATGTGTATTGCACACATTATCAGAGGGTGGTGTTCCTAGTATCTCCAGCTAAGCATGACTTTTTCCAGCTGAAACATTGTTTTTATTATTATCCTTTCAACAGATTGTTTAGAAGACTGGACTTTGGGCTTTCTACCTGAAAATATCTTCCCCTCCATAGATATTTAAGCCTTGTAAAAGGACTTTACTTCAATGATGGCTTTTGATCTATCTCCAGTAATGTTCCCATCCTGTTGAGATTAGCTGAGTGTTGGGTTTGTGTTATGATGTCTTATCATCTTCTGTCTATCTCTGCTATCTGTTTTGTCAGCATATACATGACATTCATTCATTTATTTGTTCATACTTGCATCATGCACGCACAGTTGCATTTGTTGATGTCATTGAGTTCGTATACCTTGGTTGTGTCTATTCAAATAACGTATTTGATCTCTCCAAATAGAGTGTCAACTTAAGCAGAAAGTGCGTCTTCTTTCTAATTCCCCACTGAGTTAACTCTCGTGGAAGAACCTTGCTTTAGCTTTCCTTTTCCATCTCTGGATAGGATAAATTCCCATTTGAATTATTTCCTCATTGGGTGGAGTCTTGTTTGACTATTTTCTCTCCAGTTCATTCCTGGATTGAGCTTTGTCTCTTGTGAATGATACCATGCGGATCTCTCTAGGTTGTGAAACCTAGATGGAGAGTGCATTTATTTTGCAATGTAAATACTTGGTCTCCTCAGGAAGGATTTATTCATGGTTCCCCATTGAAGATGAACTTTATTCCCTAGTAGTGTTATCACAACCTTCTTCTGGAATATCGACATGACAACAAGCGACTGACTCTTTATTTGAGCAATTTGATTATTTCTGATTTCTTTATGACAAATGGCGGTCTCTTCATGATAAGTTTGTCCATCCCCGATGAAATTATTGGTTCTCACCTCCAGCAATATCTTCACGATATTTTATGGGTATCTTTTTGGGAAACAGCAAGTGATAGTCTCTTCACGAGGCAACTTGTATGTTATTAACAACTTGACAAACAGCAAGCGGCAGTCTCTTCACGAGGCAACTTGTATGCTATTGACACCTTTGAAAACATCAAGGGCAGTCTCTTCACGAGGAAACTTGTATGTTATTGATACCTTTGGGAAACATCAAGCGGCAGTCTCTTCACGAGGCAACTTGTATGTTATTGACATCTTTGGAAAACGGCGAGTGGCAGTCTCTTCACGGGCAGCTTGTACGTTAATATTCTTTGAAGACGGCAAGTGGCAGCTCTTCATGAGCAGCTTGTGGGTTATAAGCAACAAGTGGCAGACTCTTCATGAGTAGCTTGTGTGCTTTAATATTCTTTGAAGACAGCAAGTGGCAGCTTCTTCATTTGAGCAGCTTGTATGTCATAGTACCTTTGAAAAAATGGCAAGTGGAAGTTCTTCATGAGCAGCTTGTCCGGAAAATGGCAAGTGGCAGCTCTTCATGAGAAGCTTGTATGGAAAATGGCAATTGGCAGCTCTTCATGAGCAGCTTGTATGGAAAATGGCAAGTGGCAGCTCTTCATGAGTAGCTTGTCCGGAAAATGGCAAGTGGCAGCTCTTCATGAGCAGCTTGTATGGAAAATGGCAAGTGGCAGCTCTTCATGAGCAGCTTGTCCGGAAAATGGCAAGTGGCAGCTCTTCATGAGCAGCTTGTATGGAAAATGGAAAGTGGCAGCTCTTCATGAGCAGCTTGTATGGAAAATGGCAAGTGGCAGCTCTTCATGAGCAGCTTGTCCGGAAAATGGCAAGTGGCAGCTCTTCATGAGCAGCTTGTATGGAAAATGGCAAGTGGCAGCTCTTCATGAGCAGCTTGTATGGAAAATGGCAAGTGGCAGCTCTTCATGAGCAGCTTGTGGGTTATTTACAGCAAGTGACAGCTCTTCATGAGCAGCTTGTGGGTTATAAGCAACAAGTGGCGGACTCTTCATGAGTAGCTTGTGTGCTTTAATATTCTTTGAAGACGACAAGTGGCAGCTCTTCATGAGCAGCTTGTGGGTTATAAGCAACAAGTGGCGGACTCTTCATGAGTAGCTTGTGTGCTTTAATATTCTTTGAAGACGGCAAGTGGCAGCTCTTCATGAGCAGCTTGTGGGTTATAAGCAACAAGTGGCGAACTCTTCATGAGTAGCTTGTGTGCTTAGATATTCTTTGAAGACAGCAAGTGGCAGCTTCTTTATTTGAGCAGCTTGTATGTCATAGTATTTTTGGAAGGAAGCAAGTGGCGGCCTCTTTATTTGAGCAGCTTGTATATCCCCAACAATAATGTCTACTCAGCAAATGGCATCCCTTCGAAAAAGTCTCGTGGGGAAGTTTGCATTTTATCATTCCTTTTCCAGCCACAGTGTTGATGTCAATCATTTCTGTTTCCAGTCACAGCGCTGATGTCAATCATTTGTTTTCCAGTCACAGTACTGATGTCAATCATTTTGTTTTCCAGCCACAGTGCTGATGTCAATCATTTGTTTTCCAGCCACAGTGCTGATGTAAATCATTTCTATTTCCAGTCACAGTACTGATGTCCATCATTTCTTTTTCTAGTCACAGTACTGATGTCAATCATTTTGTTTTCCAGCCACAGTGTTGATGTCAATCATTTGTTTTCCAGCCAGTGCTGATGTAAATCATTTTTGTTTCCAGCCACAGGGCTGATGTCAATCATTTGTTTTCCAGCCACAGTGCTGATGTAAATCATTTCTGTTTCCAGTCACAGTACTGATGTCAATCATTTTGTTTTCCAGCCACAGTGCTGATGTCAATCATTTGTTTTCCAGCCACAATGCTGATGTAAATCATTTCTGTTTCCAGCCACAGCGCTGATGTCAATCATTTGTTTTCCAGCCACAGTGCTGATGTAAATCATTTCTGTTTCCAGTCACAGTACTGATGTAAATCATTTTGTTTTCCAGCCACAGTGCTGATGTCAATCATTTGTTTTCCAGTCACAGCACTGATGTAAATCATTTCTTTCTCCAGTCTCAGTGTTGATGTAAATCATTTCTTTTCCAGCCACAGTGCTGATGTAAATCATCCAAGAGTATCTCATTTGAAGTCTATGACTCTGTTTCCCCAGTGGTGTTATAATTTCTCCCCCTGTGGGGTTACTGTTTAATGTGCTTGGTTTCTCCAGCATAATTTGTCTCATATGGCGTCATTCCCCATAAAATTCAGAGCATTGCATTCATATCATATCATGAACATAATTGTGGTATCTTAAGGCCAAAAATTGTGTATTCTATATTTAAGTCCCTTCAATCTCGTCGAAATGAAGATCCCAATCTTCATATCTCCAGATAGAAGAAACTTAAATAGGGGAAGCTGTTGTACCCCAATTTTTGACCTAAGATCCCATTTGCATTTTTGCATTTTTATACAGAAGGCAAGGTCACTAAATACAGTTGGTTTTCAACCTCTCACCTTTGAGCTTTGATTATGCAGAAATTGTTAAGTGTTTTGAACATTTTTTGCCTATGTATCACTAACTTCTAATCAAGCATGAAATGTGTGTTTTTGTTTCTTTGATTTCAGGTGTTGACAGGTATCCTTCGAATGCAACTTGGGCATGGCCTTCATTTTGAACTTAAAGCCTCCTTCGAATGCAAGTTTAGGCCTATTTCGATTTGGACAAGTAGCTTCCTGCAAGCCTGCTTCGATTTGGACAAATTTGCTGCCTGCAAGCCTGCTTCGATTTGAACAAATTTGCTGCCTGCAAACATGTTTCGATTGGGAAACATTGCTTCTTTCGATCCACAGCCTTCGATTGGGCAACATTGCTTCTTTCGATCCACAGCCTTCGATTGGGCAACATTGCTTCTTTCGATCCACAACCTTCGATCGGGCAATATGTCTGTTTCGATCCACAAGCTTCGATGGGCAAGACAGTCTCCTTTCAGTCACAAGCTTCGATTAGGCAATACAATCTCCCTTCAGTCACAAGCTTCGATTTGGCCAGGTGATTTCCTTCAAGGTTACCTCCTTCGATTCACAAGTTGGACCACTGTACTGCCATGCAACAAACACTATTGAGCCTGCTGCAACAGTCCTGCACCAATCTGTCACTAAACTCCAAGATACTGCAAGCCTGCGTTGTCACAGTCATGTACTTGCCCAAAACGGAGTGCACAAGAACTGCGTAGAAGAAAGGGTCGAAACAACATTCCCAAACTGTTCAAATCATTTTTGTTTTCCCCCCAAAACTTCAGCAAATTTGCCTATAAATAAAGAGGTTACAACACATTTTTCAGAGAGGATTTTTAGAGGACTTTGGGCCAGACGAATCTCTCCCCCATTTTCTCCAACCCAGAAAAATTCTCAAAGTTCATAAACACTGTAGAAATCTGCAAAAATTCTCAAACATAAAAATTCTCAAAGTTCTTTAACACTTGTGAGAACAAACCCAAACTTTCTCAAACACAAAAATCTCTCAATTCCCTTCAATACTTGTGAGAACAAACCCAGAATCCACACACTTCAGTATCCTTCGATTCTGAAGAACAACCATATTGAAGTCCCCTTCGAACCACTTTTCCTTCAAATCCAGCGCTCCCAGCATAGCCTGTGACCTCCCTTTCGAATCCAGCACCCAACCACCACTCAAGGCCCAACACACGTTCCAGCCTGAAGCCAGGTAAGTCACTCTTACCCTTGAATTTTTCATTTCCAGCGTAACATGTAAATAATACCTTTGTTCGTTTCATAACATGTAAATACAATTCTTTTTCGTTTGAAACTTTGTACATATTGTTCCTTTCGTTTCACATTTTTTAACATACCTTTCAGAACTACCTCTTTCGTTTCTGATTTCTGTTTACCAGCTTTAATTATTAAACTGTTCATATTAGCATGGCCTCAGGCCATGTTGTCATTTAATGTTTGAAATGAAAGAAACAGGGTACAGGAAATAGGAAACGAAGCTTCTGGCTTCTACCATCTTTTTCCAGGTCGAACGAGAAAGACAACCAGGAGGCAAGCCATGTCCAATCGAAAGACATCCCCTCACTAACTTCCAGGCCAATCGAAGGATAGAACCTCACTGGCGCGAACTCCCAGTCGAAGGATACAACTCACTGACTTCCAGGCCAATCGAAGGACAAAACCTCACTGGCGCGAACTTCCAGTCGAAGGATACAACTCTCTACCTTTGCCCAATCGAAGGACAGGACTTCGCCTCTGCCAAGCTCCAATCGAAATGTATGACCTTGCTGCTGCCAAAGCCCAATCGAAGGACAGGACTTCGCCTCTGCCAAAGTCCCAATCGAAAGACATGACTTCACTGCTACCAGCCCCAATCGAAGGAGGCCAGAAAATGCCAGTCGAAGGATGCTACTGCCTGGGTCGAAAGATACTCATTTTCTTACTTTTATCTTTTTTTTTTCTTCATACTTTTTATGCCTTTTGATATGTTTGTAATATCGTAGGTTTTTATCTTCCTGCATTTTTATTTACTTTGTACAAATGCTAGTAATTAGGCAAGATAAAATCAACAAATAAACAAACCAAAAATCCAAAAAAAACATTCTTTAATCATACTTGAACATACTTTAAAACATGCAAAAACACTCAACAAATCAAAACTCCCCCAAGGGCATGTTATCTCCGTTCTACCGCAATACCGGCCATGCCTATTGCTAGAATGTGTGCGATAACGTCGCCCACTAAAAAACACAAACAAATCAAGTTTTTTTTTCTAGAGGAACTATGGTGTTTTGATTCCTTCATTGGATACGTAGGCAAAGGGTCGCGAAACCCTCACGAACGCAATAATAAAAACTCATTTTTCCCCTTAAGCAAACATAGTTGTAGATACATACACCCTTGTACATAACAAACAATTTTAAACCAAAAACAGATATTTCAAAAGGTTCCTGCGGAGTACCGCAGATGCATTGGGTGCTAATACCTTCCCATTGCATAACCAACCCCCAAACTCTTGATCTCTTTTCAAAAACGCATTGTATTACTTTTTATTTTACATTGCATGTTTTGGGGTTTTATTTCGCTCTTTTCCCTTTTCCCTTTGGAAATAATAAAGCGCGGTGGTGACTCTTGCTTTTGTGAGTCAAGTTAATTAATAGCTTAATCTCCGATTTTCACTGCTACAGGTAGATCAAGAAAGGGCCGACTTAGCTCGCAAACTCATAGAAGCTCAAGGGGAAACTTCTGATGCAACCATTTTTAGGAAGAGATCTCATGCTGAAATGGAAGAAGAGTTGAGTAAGACCCAACAAGAGTGCCAGAAGCTTCAGGCATCTGAGAATAGCTACAGGAAGAATTTTCAAAACTTGGAGAAACATCTCAAAGACAAAGATGCTCAGCTTAAGAAGGAAGTAGCCCAGAGGCGTGTCGCGGAGGATCGGTTTCAAGAAAGTAAAGTAGTCGCATCACAACTTTTGAAGGAGAAAGCCAGGATTAAAGAGTTTTGTCAACACCTTGAAGTGTGTCTTGTTCCGGAGATTTAGTTTTTGTTACTTACCTTTGGTGTATTTGGTCACCCCCAGGATTGTTGGAAGGGACCATTTGTTTGTTTTTATTATTCAGTTTTTTGTTAAGTTTACTTTGAAACATGTATTTTGCTGTTTATCGCTACACTCTTAAATGTCCGAAGTCACTTGAACATCGTTTCTTTTGTTTGTAAGTAATTGGAATGTTTGTCTTATTGTTATTTTTTTCCTTTGATTGTATGCTTGATTATTTTTGGTTGCGCGTCGTGATTGATGAATAAAAGGACTCTTGAATACCGGGAAATGACAAACATATCATGCACATCATGCATTTCATAACATTACAGGTTATCTCAAGACGGTAATCTTATTCTTCTGCTTTTCTTTTTCAGAATTCAAGACGACTACTCATCGGTATTCCACCAGAAACAATTTGCCAAGACAGATGGAACAAGTTTAAGCTGAACTCGCTGAAATAAGGGCCCAGATGGCTACTCAAATGACCCAGTTCATGGAGGTCATCACCAATGTGAATCGCCGACAGGAGGAACTGGATGCCATTGTCAACAACCAGCGCTGCTATCCAGAGGATGGTGGAAATCAAGGGCTCTATCAGGACATTTCAGTAGGATTGAGGGATGTGCAAGATCAGCCTGTTGGAAATTTTCACGGGATGCCCGGAAACCCTTTTGTGCGCAACGTAGGGCAGTATCCCCCGTCTTCGGAACCTCGTCTTGTGGGGAACAGAAGAGATAATAAGGGTGGTATAAGGGGCTATCAGGAGCAGGATTATGACTTTGATCAGGATGAAGATCAGTTTTCTGTTCGTCGTTCGGAGCCGGAAGTTCAGGTTGAGGATAGGAAGTATCGGTTGTTGGAAGAACGTTTGAAGGCTGTGGAAGGGCAAGGAGCCCTTGGTATGGATGCTAATGATCTCGGGTTGGTGTCTGGGGTGAAAGTTCCTCCAAAGTTCAAGCCTCCTATATTTGAAAAGTACAACGGAACGTCATGTCCTATTACTCATGCAACTGCTTATTTCCGAAAGATGTCGGTGCATACTGAGGATCAGGGGCTTTTGATTCACTTTTTCCAGGATAGCCTATTTGGGGAATCCCTGAGTGGTACATGAAGTTGGAGAAAACCCATATTAGTTGCTGGAATGATCTTTCTTGGGCTTTTGTTAAACATTATCAGTACAATGTGGATATGGTGCCTAATCGCACTCAGTTACAGAATTTGTCACAGGGACCAAGAGAATCTTTCAAGGAATACGCTCAGAAGTGGCGTGAGTTTGCTGCGAGGGTTCAACCTCCACTAATGGAGAGAGAACTCATTGATATGTTTATGAGTACCCTGCAAGGGCCATTTTATGAGCACATGATAGGAAGTACTTCGACAGGATTTACAGAGTTGGTTATGGCTGGTGAAAGAATTGAGGTAGGTTTGAAATTGGGGAAAATTCAGATTGTAGGTTCTAGTGGCTCATCAGGGGGCAGTAAGAAACCATTCAACACTTTCTCTAAGAAAAGGGAAGGCGACGCAAGTGCGGTTTACTCTCATAGAGGAAGAGGAGAGGATCATCAGCACCAACAAATCAATGTTGTTTCTATACCCTTTAATGCTCCTCCGCAGCAGAGACCGAATATAGTGCCTTAACAACAAAGACAACAAGATGCTCCCCGTCAGTATAATAATCAACAGCAGAGACAGTTGAGAAAATTCGATCCCTTGCCGGTATCACTTACTGAAGCACTCCACCATTTGCTCAATTTGAAGTTGATCGGTTTGAGAAATATGCCACCCCCCTGCAAGACTTCCTCCTAACTATGATGCTAACGCAAGATGTGAATTCCATTCAGGCGGAGTTGGCCATTCTACTGGCAATTGCTTTGCGTTGAAATGCAAAATATAAGACTTGTTGGATGCTAAGGAAATTGAGTTTACTCCAGTGACTGGTCCGAATGTTACTTAGAACCCAATGCCTAGGCATGGAGGGGGTGTTGTTAATATGATTGATGATAATGGTGAAGTGTTAAATTTAATCATGAATGTGGAACAAGTAACTACTCTGTTGTGGTATGTTAAGAGGTATTTGCTTGACAATTCTTTTTTTCCGGGTTGCACTTCAGAGTGTGCCAAGTGTAGAGAGTAACCAAAGGGCTGTGATGATTTAAAAGTCAGTATCCAGTTGATGATAAAGGATGGTTCCCTGCGATTCGATAGAAAACCAAGCTACTGTAAGGTTACCGAAGAAGATGTTGATGTGGAATCTATTCCTTACACCCCTCTGTGTATTCCTACCCCATCTAGGGCACCTCCTTTGATGATTACG
Organism: Vicia faba; assembly: GCA_948472305.1. NCBI lineage: Eukaryota > Viridiplantae > Streptophyta > Magnoliopsida > Fabales > Fabaceae > Vicia > Vicia faba. The sequence continues at coordinate 137,748,278 of OX451741.1, forward strand.
GTACCTGGTCCCATGCCGTATACCAGTGAGAAGGCCATCCCATGGCATTATGGTGCTGATGTTTATTACCATGGGGTGAAGCAGGAAGTAAGTGCTCGTTTGTCTGAGGAAGAACATGCTGAAGGTAATGAAGGGGAAGTTCATAATTTTTATGGTGTGGGTCGAATGACTAGAAGCGGGAGAGTACTTGGTCCTTCCAATGTGCAAGATGCGGCAGATGCTTCTGCAAGAGAAAAAGGAAAACAACGGGCGATGGTTGGTAATCCAAGGGTTACGCCAGCCAATGTGACTCAACCAATTTCGATACCAGAAGCTTCTTCAGTTCCCGATGATAGGGTTGATGGCTACAATATCGAAGATTGGATTCGTCCGAGTATTCCAGGCCAGACACTCAACAATTGGACTTCTGTGGATGTTATCCAAGTTTCAAGCGCTGAGGAATGCACTTCCACCATCGGTTATATTGATAACGACTCTGCTATGGCTCATTATGACTTTGATACTCCTATTTATCAAGCTGAAGAAGAAGCATATGAGGACTGTGATCTTCCTGAGGAATTAGCAAGATTGTTAAAACAAGATGAGAAGGTTATCCAGCCGAATCAGGATTCGATTGAGGTGGTGAATATTGGCATAGAAGAGGTAAGAAGAGAAGTCAATATAGGGGCAGATCTTGAAGAAAGTATAAAGGTCAGATTGATTGAGCTACTCCGTGAGTATTCTGATATCTTCGCTTGGTCTTATGAGGATATGCCTGGGTTGGATACAGACATAGTGGTGCATCGACTACCGCTCAAAGAAGGTTTTTCCCCTGTCAAGCAAAAGCTCCGAAGAACTCATCCTGAGATGTCCAAGAAGATCAAGGAGGAGGTCCAGAAGCAGTTGGACGTGAATTTCTTAAAGGTCATCAATTATCCGCCATGGATTGCAAATATTATTCTTGTGCCCAAGAACGATGGTAAGGTCAGGATGTGCATGGATTATAGGGATTTGAACAGGGCCAGCCCTAAAGATGAATTCCCTCTTCCGCATATTGATGTGTTGGTGGATAATACTGCTCATTCCAAAGTGTTTTTGTTCATGGATGGTTTTGCGGGTTACAATCAAATTAAGATGGCTCCGGAGGATATGGAGAAGACAAAATTTATCATGCCTTGGGGAACTTTCTTCTATAAAGTGATTCCGTTTGGTTTGAAAAACGTCGGGGCAACATATTAGCGCGCCATGGTCACTCTCTTTCATGATTTGATTCACAAAGAGATTGAGGTATATGTGGACGATATGATTGCTAAGTCTGACACGGAAGAGGAACATCTTGTTCATCTGGAAAAATTGTTCGAGAGACTGAGGCAGTTCTTGTTGAGGTTGAATCTGAATAAGTGCACCTTCGAGGTGAGATCCGGTAAGCTGTTGGGTTTTATTGTAAGTGAAAAAGGTATCGAGGTGGACCCGGCCAAGGTAAAAGCGATACAAGAAATGCCTGAAACAACGACAGAGAAGGAAGTACATGGTTTCTTGGGAAGGTTAAACTACATTTCTAGATTTATTTCTGATCTCACAGCCACCTGTGAACCTTTGTTCAAGTTGTTGAAGAAAAGTCAGACAGTGAAATGGAATGAGGATTTTCAAAAGGCCTTTGACAAAATAAAGGAGTATTTGCAGGAACCTCTGATACTCATGTCGCCAGTGGAAGGAAGGCCACTAATCATGTATCTAACTTTGTTGGAGAGCTCAATGGGTTGTGTCCTCGGTCAGCACGACGAGACAGGGAAGAAAGAGCAGGCTATTTACTACTTGAGTAAGAAGTTTACGGAATGCGAGTCGAGGTACTCATTGCTGGAAAAGACTTGTTGTGCGCTTGCCTGGGCCGCCAAACGTTTGAGGCAATACATGTTAACTCACACCACCTACTTGATATCCAAAATGGATCCAATCAAGTACATTTTCGAGAAGCCAGCTCTTACAGGCAGGGTAGCCCGTTGGCAGATGATACTCACCGAATATGATATCCAATACACTACTCAAAAAGCAATTAAGGGTAGTCTATTGGCCGACCATCTTGCTCATCAGCCCATGAACGATTATGAACCGATGAAGTTTAATTTTCCAGATAAGGAAATTGTGTATATTCGGGATTGTGATATGCCAGACCCAGACGAAGGACCCGAGCCGGGATCACGTTGGACGCTTGTTTTTGATGGTGCCTCCAATGCCATGGGCAACAACGTCGGAGCTGTTATCACTTCCCCTGAAGGATACCACATTCCTTTCACGGCTCGTATTTGTTTCGATTGCACTAACAACATGGCCGAATATGAGTCTTGCATTTATGGCATTGAAGCAGCGATCGACCTGCGCATCAAATTTTTGAATGTTTACGGGGATTCCAATCTTGTTATCAGCCAGATTAATGTAGATTGGGAGACTCGCCATCAAAACCTAATTCCTTATCGTGAGCATGTTATGAAGCTGATTCCGTACTTCGAAGAGCTCACGTTTGAGCATATTCCCAGAGAAGAAAACAATCTAGCTGATGCACTGGCAACTTTGTCCTCCATGTTCAAGGTTAAGTGGGCTAATGAGGCACCTTCCATTACCATCAGAAGTTTGAGCGAGCCAGCTTTCTGTTTTGAGGCTAGTTTGGAATCAGATGGTAATCCTTGGTTTTATGATATTAAACGATATCTTGAAACACAAGAGTACCCTAAAGAGGCATCCGTCACATATAAGAAGTTCTTGAGAAGATTTTCAGCCAAGTTCTTTCTCAGTGGCGGTGTGTTGTATAGAAGGCATCATGACGGTTTATTGCTCAGATGTGTTGACAAGAAAGAAGCAGCTACAATCATTGAAGAGATACATGAAGGTGATTTCGGGACCCATTCTAGTGGGCATACTATGGCTAAAAAGATTTTGCGAGCAGGTTATTATTGGTCCACCATGGAGACTGACTGTTACAATCATGCACGGGTTTGCCACAAATGTCAAGTCTATGTTGATAAGGTGCATGTGCCTCCAGTACCTTTGAATGTCTTGACTTCCCCTTGGCCGTTTGCGATGTGGGGAATTGATATGATCGGCAAAATTGAACCAACTGCATCCAATGGGCACCATTTCATTCTGGTTGCCATCGATTATTTTACAAAATGGGTCGAAGCTGCATCCTATGCCAATGTCACCAAGAAGGTGGTAACTCGGTTCATTAAGCACAATATTATATGTCGCTACGGAGTGCCTAAAAAGATCATTACCGATAATGGGTCTAATTTGAACAATAAAATGATGAAGGAGCTTTGTGAGTCCTTCAAAATCAAGCATCATAACTCTTCCCCATACCGACCAAAGATGAAGGGTGTTATCGAAGCGGCCAATAAGAATATTAAGAAGATCGTATAGAAGATGGTGGTAACCTATAAAGATTGTCATGAGATGCTTCCTTTCACTTTGCATGGTTATCGCACCACTGTGCGTACTTCGACTGGGGCAACCCTATTTTCATTGGTTTACGGCATGGAAGCAGTATTGCCGGTAGAAGTCGAGATTCCTTCTCTTAGGATCATGAGGGATGTTGAGCTGGATGAAAGTGAATGGGTACAGAATCGGCTGGATCAGTTGGAACTTATTGACGAGAAGAGGTTGACGATTGTATGTCATGGTCAGGTATATCAGCAAAGGATGAGGAAAGCTTTTGATAAGAGGGTACGGCCTCAATGTTACAAGCCAGGTGACCTTGTGCTAAAAAGGATAATTCTCCCCCAGGGAGATCCCAGGGGAAAGTGGGTTCCAACTTATGAAGGTCCTTTCATGGTCAGAAAAAATTTCTCTGGAGGAGCGATGATGCTCACAACTATGGATGGATAGTACTTCCCTCTCCCTGTGAATGCTGACGTAGTTAAAAAATACTTTGCATAAAAAATAAATAAATAATAATAAAAAAACCCGCTAAACTGAAAACCCGAAAGGGCGGTTTAGGCAAAAAGAGGGTGTCTTGGTGAATTGAAAACCCGAAAGGGCGATTCAGGAAAAAGTTAGGGACTTAAAGTAAATGACTACGCTCGGCATGAGATCCTTTGTGTCTTTCCTTCGTTCCGTCACCTGGCATAAGCTCGAAGCTAATCCAAGAATGATCTGTCTGAAAGCAGGAAGATGAAAGCGTAAGAGTCATAGCATAGTCGGGACTTGATGGATATTCACATTCACATTGCCATTTGTAAACACTTGTTTGCTTTGATTTTGTAATTACTTGCTTCCAAATGTAAATGCCTTTTTCACGGGTTGATTTCTCAAAATCAATAGAATATCTTCTTTCAAGTATACGTATACGTTTCTTTTCTCCCTTTTTACTATTTTGTTTGCAAAAACGTCCAATATTTTGATAAGCATGTGCATATAAACTTCGTGGACCTTACACGGAAATGGTAATCTAATTCATGGTTAGTTGATCGCTTGAAATACGGATAACAAACACAACTACTACTGTGCAAGGGGCGTGTTTAGTTCTATGATTGATAGGATTCTCATTCACTTTACTGGTGGATGCCTTGCCAATTTGTTTCACAACTCCGTGCTGTTAGTAGAGGTCATGGGTCAGGGTAATATCAAGATTACGGTAGGTCGGCGAGATCGACGAACCTAGTTGGAGACATTTCTTCCCCACAATGGCTTTTATTACGTTTCTTTGCCGCACTTTCATGTGTTATCTTGATTGATTGTTTTAGCATTGTCTGCATATAGGATTTTGTTTGTGGTCGAATGTCAGTCTTGATGCGTTGAATATTTTTGCCTTGAAGAAATTGTTTCATTTTACTTAATCCATCCAGTATCACTCTGTAATCGATTTTTCGGGAATTTTGATACCAATTGTGCCAATTCTTTTGCTTAGCCAAGAGTTTGGAGGAAGGAGTTTAGCTAAAAACGGTGATTGTAATGGTATGTTTTTGAGTAGAACCTCGTTGACGATGTACAGACATTGTTTCAATCCCCAAACACCGGAGATATAAGGGAGTTAGACCCTCGTTAACCCCTCTGAGCCTTCGAAGTAGGAGTTTCTTTTCCGTTCAAAAAAAACCTTATTTTTTAAATCCGGGGAAGGGTAGATGTTCAGTAAATTTGACCAAGCATTCAAATTTCAGAAGGAATGTCCCATCTGAGGATCACCACATTTTATCTTTCGCATCATGAAATCAGGAAAAATGTCTAAACCACGATGTTCATTTCCTCACAAAGTCATGAGGTCGAGATCGAATCGATACAATAATGGTTATCCCTCGCCGACCAAGGAATGAGGTATTTGTTTTCTTCAAAAAAAGAGAGAAAGAAAGAAAAAGTTCAAAGACCTAAAGTCATATTGACTTGTTCGAAGTGGAAAGTATGAATAAGAAAGAAACAAAAAGCCCCGCTAAGTCGAAACTTGAAAACAAGTCGCTTATTAGGGCGTCCCGCTGGACTCCCAAAATTGAAATTCAAAAGATTTTGTCCAGGAAAAAGTTAGGGAAAAGAGATCCTAAAAGGCCGAAAAAAGATTATTCAATATAATTTTCATCAAAAGAAAAGCAGCAAAAGTTAAGTGACAATCATGTTGGAGAATTTTTCGTGATCACTCAACCATTATAAATCCTTTTGAAAGATGAATGCTTGTGATAAGTCAACTGAACTTAGGACAAGAGTATATCACGAAGGGGGTGGGAACCACATAACTTGATCCTTAAAAAACTTTTTTATAAAAAAAAACCTCGAACCAGGCTACGTTACAACCTCTAAAAGTCCTAACTGAAACAAGGGTTTAACTCGAAAGCATACTACAACAGGATAACGTTTCCTAAACTCCCAAATATGTGTTTCATATTCATGTTGGTATCTTATCACCCGCATCTTGACTCGTTTTTTTTTATAAAAAAAAGGGGGGGGGGGGGGGGGAAGAAAAGTTTTGAAATTTTTTGCACTCTAGCCAGTGATTCATTCATGACAGAGATGCGACACTTTGTTAAGGTTTTCAACTTCAAGGCTTGAATAATCGTCGCATCAGATCTATCATTCCCAAAATAAACATCTTTCTGCATGCAAAACATTTGTTTGGCATAAAAAAAAGAGTTTACACATTGAACACCTGTAAAGAGCTTAATGATTTTCAAGAAGGGAATATTTGGTTTTTCTTCTGTTAGACAGAGGCCATGTATGAATAGGACTTTACCTATCCCCAGTGAAGTTTTGTTTCTGCAGAGAAGTTTTGTTGCCCCAAGAATCTTCTTTTAAAGGCTTCATTCTGAGACTCCAGATTTGAGGATATCGCATATCCCCAACGGAGTTGCCAACAGAGATCCCTCGCCATGACCTCTCATTTCCCAGCCGGTCTGTTGATTGGGGTATCCTTATGTTAAGATCTTTCCTTATCCCCAGTTAAGTCGATACTGTGTGACTATCTGCATGATCCATCCAATGGTTGCATTCCAAAAAAAATCTCTCTAACAAAAATCTTCAACAGAGTTCTGTATCCCCGGTAAAGTCCCGTTTCCTTAGCAAAGCTTTGTTCCCCCAGCAAAGGTTTTCACCCCTCATGTCGGGTTCGTTGTCTTGGTGTCATCCTCAACACGGCCGCGCGCTGTCTTTTCCAGAGATTACAGTCTTGCCCTGATATTCTCCATCAATGTCTAATCTTCAGATGGCGTCCCTCTCCAGAAGCTACACTATCGATTCGATCTTCTCTAGGATTTTGAAATTTATTTATGCATCTCCTCTCAATGTTTATGGCCCGTTTCTACTGGTTACTCGGTTGTTATTCCCCGCGAAGCTTCATCTCTTCGAGGTTCCCTCTCTAGCGGTTCCCCATATTTTCTCCTCTCCTTTGGATTTTGCAATTTATTTTTATAAGTCATGTCAGATACTGACTTCTTGGTTATTGGCTTCTCAATTGGCCATTCCCCAGTGAAACTTTTAAACATGCATCATTACATTGCATCTACTAAAACGCGTAGCATTTCCAATATATTGAATATTGCGCTATATAGAAAGAATTCAAACATGCATCGGAACATAAGCCATTATTGTTTCTGTTGTCCCCAGTGAATTTGATAATACTTCAGATTAAATCCCCAGTGAGGTCTTCGTCCTCATTATTTTAGTTTCCTCCCCATACCAATATCCTTTTGACGTTAATCATTTGTTTGTTTGAGTGTCTACTCTTGACTGTAGTTCAGTTTCGCCCTGGCGTGATCTTCTCGGGTTTAGTCATCACTACCCTCTCCCGTTCATTCTAATATCTATTGATGCACCTTTCAAATACCAGTTTCGTCCTGATATTCGCTTTCAGCAGGTTTTTAGGTGTACGCCCTAATCTCTTTGCTTTGGGTTGAGCTCAGATTTTCATCTCCTCACCTTGCGCATGAAATCCAATTTCATTTTGGTGCTCATCTAGTTTAGTTTCGCCTAACTAGTTATTGAGTCGAGTTTCGTCTCGTTTTTGCTTTCATACCTTGGACCCTTTGACGGTGTTCGTTTACCAAGTGCAGTGTATGTACTGCGTCTCTGGTTTGAAATCAGTCTCTTTTGTTCCTTGGATTCTTCTATCAGTTTTCGTCACTGTTTATCCATTGATCTGAGACCAGCAGGTGCTCTGAGAAACATGCGCTCTCATCACTCTCGCTTTGGGTCGAGTTTCGCCTCGTCGCCTGTGCATGAAATCCAGTTTCGTCCTGGTACTCATATAGTTTAGTCTAACTAGTTATTGAGCTGAGTTTCGTCTCGTTTTTGCTTTCATACCTTGGACCCTTTGACGGTGTTCGTTTACCGAGTGCAGTGTTCGTACTGCGTCCCTGGATTGAAATCAGTCTCTCTTGTTCCTTGGATTCTTCTATTAGTTTTCGTCATTGTTTATCCATTGATCTGAGACCAGCAGGTGCTCTGAGAAACATGCACTCTCATCACTTTGTTATAATTCGAGTTTCGCCTCGTTACCCGTGCGTGAAATCCAATTTCATCCTGGTACTCATCTAGTTTAGTTTCGTCTAACTGGTTATTGAGTCGAGTTTCGTCTCACTTTTGTTCCTTCATACTATCTATCTTAGTTGAGATTAGCAAGTGCTCCTAGAATCACGCACTCTAGCCACTTTGCTTTGGGTCGAGCTCAGAGTTTCGCCTCCTCACCCGCGTATGTTTTCTTTTCCAGATCTTAGTTTCGCCTATACTCTGTGGTTTGAGTTTTATCTCACCTTTTTTTGTGAAGCCTAGTTTTGCCCTGGCACATTTGTCCGGAAATTTAGTTGCGTCTACTCTTCTTTTGTTTTCGTTCTGTTTCAACCTGCGTTACAGCTTCATTTTGACGCATGTCTTGGGGGGTTTTCTGTTTTTCTTTTCCTTTCTTCTTCAAGAGTGTAAATTTCCGGGTCTTTTGTATTAAATCATCTTCAACTCTGAACGCTCGAAAATTGTCACTTTTCTCACTTATCATGTTGAATATATTTGAATAGGGGCAGCTGTTGCACCCCAAAATTTACCCTCTTGATTTAGGCTTATGTTTCATCATGAATATCATATTACATTGCATTCATACATTGTGATGGGATCAAAATACTTTGGTTATCAAGTCTTCCTCAAGCTTTGAAGGTTGATTGCATTGACAAGTTGCTCAAGTAGAACCTTATCTTCTAAACCTCTGGATCTTTCAAGCTCAAAAGTCACTGCATATCTCAAGATATTTTATCCATCTCTTTGGATCATCAGAGGATTGAAGTTTGTGATTGATTATAAGAAGAATCACTCTTTTGATTCACCAGTCAAAATTAGGGTTTTGCTTGATCAAGGCTATTGATCAATGTACAAGTCTTGATCTGGAAGCTACAACATCTCATTGGTATTTGAAAAGTCTTTGTACAAGAAATTGGTCAAGATGCCCAGAGGATTTGAAATTTTAGAGATGATTCATCAGTCTCTTAAGGTGTTAAACAAAACTAGGGTTTGGGATTTTATCAAGATTTCTTGAGAATTTTGAAGTGAAACTTTGTACATGGCCTCTATATATTTGGGAGATAGTATGTTTAAAGTTTTGATCATCAATTTTGAAGAGAAGTGGACCAATTAATTCAAAGGGGCAAAATGGTCATTTTGGTCAAAATCAGTCAAAGTCAAGGTTGACCAAGTGAACTTTTGGTCAACCATCAATTCAATGGTGTACTTTTCATATTTCAAGTCCATTTTGATCATTGGATCAAAAATATTGAGGTTTGGGTTGAAACTTGTTCATGAAGAAACCCTAAAAGTTTCTAATTTTTGAAAATGACGATTTAACTTCAAAAATTCATATTTTATTCACCTTTGATCAAAAATATGCAAATGAAATATGCTTGGAAAGATAAGAGGGTGATCTTTCATCTCCTTTTGGTATCATGTCCAAATTGGCAAAGAGTCAAGAGTTATGGTGTTTGGAAATTCATGCCTCAAGTTAAAATTATAGGTCATTTTCCAAAATTAGTGAATTCATGTCAAATTTTTAGGACCTTAGTTGATTCAATTGCAAAAACACAAAACTAAGGGATTGTAGATATTTTCAATACCTTTCCAAATTGTACTCATTTGTGTCCAAATTCAAAAGTATGGGAAAGTTATGGTCTTTTGAATTTCATGCCATTTTATTGAACTTTAGCCATGCAAGCAAAATGCAATTTATTGCAAACTCAAGTTTCAGCCATTCTTTTCATTTCTAATCACGCCCATGACCTATTTGTGGCTTGTGGAAACCCATGATACCAGCCATTTCGTGCCCATGTGCTTGGTGTACTTGCTTGATTGAAAAATGACAAACATGCTCAATTTGGAAAATTCATCCATACTCTCTCATTTCAAATAATCATGACCTGGCACTTAGAGGATTTGTTTCTGAGGTTATTTGGCTCATAAAATGCAAAGAAAATGAGAAAACGCACGAGCAAATGGCTGAGGCCCATGTGCATCATTTTTTGGCCAAATTTTCCAATCAGGCCCTTGAACAACTTTGAGGACCAATTTCATCTTCTAACCTTCAATACTTACTCTATATAAGGGACTCCAAGCCTCATTTCAGATGGGGGCGCTCCATTCACCACAAATCCAGATCTGAAAATTCCTTCTTCTTGCTGAAGTTTTCTTCGAATCACTCATCTCCTCCGCGCATTCATAAAATTTTTTGTGGATTCATCTTCCTTGAAGTGTGTAGATAGAGACTGAGAAGTTTATTTGCTTCTGTAACTAAGGAATCAATATTTCCATTTTCACATTGAGGTGAGCTTCTTTAACTTCGTTTTGCTATTTTCAGCTTGATTTGATGAATTACTTCATGTTTATGAGCTCATAGCTGGTCAAACAATAGGTTTGACGTATAATTTTGTTTGAATTTGAAGAATAGATCGTTGTTGAACTTCTGAATAATTCATATTCAGTGAGTTTTTGCAATTTTCGCGTCCAGATTTCTTATCGCCTAGTCAATCTTTTTGAGATCTATAAGTATCATGATGTAGAGGTTAGATCTGGCTTTGTTTTGAGCTTTGAATCATTGATTTTGATGGAGAAATAAGGAATAAGTACTGATCAAAACATGAGGTTTCGAAATGTGAAAACACGCGTTTAGGGATTTGTCTTGAGGTAGAAGACGATGAGGTGGCGCGCCCTGATTGGATGATTTGAATTTTTAATGCATTTTATATTGTTTGATTTTTATTGATTTCTTCTGATTTTATTTTTGTGATCAAAACATCTTCAAAAATCATGAAAAAATTACCATAGGCTAATAATAATTTCTAGTATTTGTCATATTTTTTTTTGGAATTTTTAAAAAAATGTTTTGATTTGTTCAAAATTTCATAAGTTTAATTAATTGTTTGTTCAAAGATTATTTTTATTTTAATAGTTCTTTTGATCTAAAAATTCCATAAAAATTATCTTTGACTCATAAAATGATTTAGAAATTGATTCTAATTTTGGTTTAGCATTTTACCTATTTTTGATTAGAAATTTAATTTGAGAAGTTTATTTGAAATGTTTGCTTCATAATTTTTGTTTTAATATTTCCTTTAATTCAAAAATCCTCAAAAAAATCATATAAGTTTGTTTTAAATCATAGTGTCTGAATATAATTTTGTTTTGACCCTTTTTATGACTTTTGGCTAGGGTTTGCATTTTGTCATTAAATAATAGTTTAATTGTTTAATTGTTTGTTTGATTTTATTTTAATATTTCCTTTAATTCAAAAATTCCACAAAAAATCATGGAGGCTGGTTTTTAATTCTAATATTTGAATATAATTTTGGTTGGATTTTTTTTCTGACTTTTGATAGGAATTTTATTTTGAGATGTGAATTTTTGTTTAATTGTTTAAAGGTTTGAATTTTGATTTTATTTTTGACTTTTCTTTAACTCTAAAATTTTAAAAAAAATAAGTTCTCTGATCTTTAGAGTTTTCTTTATTTTTGTATGATTTTAATTTGATTTGTTTAGAATTGGAACTTGATTAATCAATAATTGAGTTCATTTTCTAAATAATTAGGGTTTTGCTAATTCCCTTGTTTGTTTTGATTCCAAAAAGAAACTGGCCTTGAGTTTCAATTGAATTTGGTTCTTGTTTAAGGTTCATAGATGGATTGAGGTCCTTAAAAAGATTTTTCTTGAATTAATTGATAAGGTTTGATATTTTCCACAAAATATTTTGAAAACTTGTCTAGTTTGGTGGTTTTTGCCAACTAGTTTTTGATATTTGAAGTTTGATTGATCCTTTCCTCATCCATCCATGAACTTAAAACATGTTTGCTGACTCTTATGCATCTCAAGGATGCTAAGAACATTTTTTTTGAATTATGGAAGCCATTTTCTTTTTTTGATTTATTTTTGAAGTGAAGGTACTCAATTAATGTTGCATATCTTGTTGCATTTTGCTTGATGGCCAATGAACTTGAGTGAGGACTATAATTGGGCACCTAATGATCATGTTGGTTCTGTTTATCCACATAAACTCAAGTCATTTCACTTAATGCCCCATGTTTGAATGATTGAACCTTTTGATGCATGTTTTATGACTTTTTGCTTTCTTGTTGATCTTCACTTTGAAACTTGAGCTTTCAATTTGAGTTTGAGGTCATTAGATGGCCAATGATAACATGAAGGGAAATGATACTTCAATGATAGTCTCATGAGGACTTGAGAGTAATTGATCCCTATTACTTAAGTTAGTTCTAATCATGAATAGACTTTGGCTTCTTTCTTTTATCCTTGTTGAATTTTTGAGGCATTTTGAATGCACTTGTGCAGCATATTTTAGAATCAACACTTTAACCTTTTGATCCTGTCATAATCATGTTTTTGAAGCTTTAATTCAGATATTTGATTGTTACAAACTCTCTAATTTTGTCCTTGTTTGACTTTCTTCCATGGTTAGCTTGAAATCTAAGTCTTTGATGCATTGTGTGAGATTCCTCTTCTATTATGCTTGTGAGCTGTGATGAAGTAATTGAGTATGATTTAATTATGGTTGCTACTGACCTTCATGGTCTTTGATTGTATTCTTCTCAAGCTCCCATGATCCTTGATTGATGTTCAATTGTCAATTCAATATGATGATAGAAAGGAGCAACATTCCTCTAACTTTTGACCAAATTGTGCATATGCCTGTTTCTTTTTTTCTATCATATCTAATGTTTTGATACTTGCTATCATGTTTTCTCACTTCATTATGGTGTCATCATCCATCCCTTATGAGAGTCATCATTCTATTTATGGGAATACTAACTTGGTTGTTGAATGCGCGAGGTACTCTGAGAAAAGTTTTCCATTTTTGACTTGAGGCTACTGTGTTTCACTTTACTTGTGGAACACAATTTATTATATTGGTACTACTCTTGTGCTTGGAATATTTGGTAGTCTATGCATGATATATATATATATATATATATATATATATATATATATATATATATATATATATATATATATATGTGTGTGTGTGTGTGTGTGTGTGTGTGTGTGTGTGTGTGTGTGTGTGTGTGTGTGTGTGTGTGTGTGTGTGTGTGTGTGTGTGTGTGTGTGTGTGATTATGAATGTTATACATTACCCATGGGATCTGTTCATATCTGAAAATCTTGATACTTACATCCTGATGGCGTAATTTCTGACTTGATTTATCTGCTGATACCAGCTTGCTTGAAGTTCTATGGGTTTCTTTTATTCTTGCTCAGTTGCTACGGATAGTTATCCGTTTGGTATTGCACTATTTCCTTTCTTATATTTTCATTTTGTATAGTTCTATGTTGCATGATGGGACCTCTGTTGCTGATATATGTCAGGAGGCCCTCTATTTTGTTTGATACATGTGTTGTGTTTGTGTTTGTTTCTTTAACTATTGATCGATGAGTCACTCAATTTAGAAATTGAGATCACGACTTCGCTCTCAGTGCATGTTCCCTATAGGATTTTTTTTTCTTTAATCGTTGATCGATGAGTCACTCATTTTAGAAATTGAGATCACGACTTTTCTCTCAGTGCATGTTCCTTATAGGATATTTATTGTTTTTTTTCTTTAATCTTTGATCGATTAGTCACTCAATTTAGAAATTGAGATCACGACTTCGCTCTCATTTCCTGTTCCCTATAGGATAAGTTTTGTTAAGCTTCCTTTGACATGTTAATTAAGGTAGGAATCCATGTATGCTAGCATAGGGTAGGATTTTCCTTTATCCTCAACCTTAGGGTCAATCATTGTATGATAACGCTAGGGATAGTGTTAGGCTAGTTTCCCTTAGTTGTTTTTTTCCTTACTTTGCATTTTGCATCTTAAAACAAAAATGGTTTTCTTGGCAAATCATAAAACACCTCTAATAAACTCAAACCCTTCTTCAAGGTAAAATATATAAATCAATCTTATTTATTTGTGCGCCTCTTGGCTTTGTTTTTAAACCTGGTTTATTGATGTTTCGCCATCTTTGCCATGATACCTTGTTATCTTTTAGCCGATGTTTCGCCATTGCACATTTGTTTGAAGCCAATGTTTCGCCATCCCACATGTTCGTTATCCTAATTTGATTCTCAATATCATTGTTAGGTGTGATGTTTTGTCACCTAGTTTATTGATGTTTCACCATCTTTGCCATGATACCTTGTTATCTTTTAGCCGATATTTCGCCATCGCACATGTTCGTTCTCCTACTTTGATTCTCAATATCATTGTTAGGTGTGATGTTTTATCATCCGGTTTATTGATGTTTCTCCATCTTTGCCATGATACCTTGTTATCTTATAGCCGATGTTTCGCCATCGCACATTTGTTTGAAGCCAATGTTTCACCATCGCACATGTTTGTTATCCTACTTTGATTCTCAATGTCATTTTTAGGTGTGATGTTTTTATCATTTTGTGTTTTACCATCTTTGACATGTTACTTTGTTATTATTTAGTCGATGTTTTACCATCTCATTTGTTTGTTGTTTTATTTGATGTTTTTCCATCTTGACTATTTTTGTTGTCTTAACTAAAAAACACAAACCAACCAGAATATATGAGCCGAACTACGGCTACTCTGATTCCTTAAAAGGGATACGTAGGCATTAGGGTAGGGCCCAATCGAGGACAACTTTTATTTTCCCTACATTGCTTTCTTTTTTTTTCTTTCGCATGCATTCCCTTTTTAGCTTTAAGCCATAGACATAGGTTTTGACCACACCCATTAGATTAGACAACAAGAGTGGATACCATAGAGTACTACGGGCGTGTGGGGTGCTAATACCTTCCCCTTGCGTAACAGACTCCCTTACCCGATCTCTCGGTCGATAGACCGTGATTTCTCCCTTTTCAGGTTTTCTCGATGTTTACCTTTCCCTTTTGGAGGGAGAAAAGACGTTCGGTGGAGACTTCATTGATATTTCATTACAAGATGACGATTCGGCCAGGTTGTTCCAGTCTTTCCCTTATTGCCCTTACATAACTCTTCTTAAGTGACCACCATGTCCTCATAGTTTCTACCTCATATTTTATTTCTAATTATCTAACTAAAAATAATTCTAACTAATTATTCTAGTTATTAAAAATGCCCATAATCCTCTTAATCCCACTACCCCACACATATCATCACATCAAACATCGTATTAACCATCATATTCATCTCATCATCATAAATCGTCACAAGTACTCACATAAAAACACTCAAAACATCACATATATCAAATTCTTCACAATGACTCATATACTCATGCTAAATTAATTTAATAATTAACTAATTTAGAATCTGTTGTGTTGCAGGAAACACTTGATATCATGATACATTGGTTTACCATCCGCTTCTTGTTCTTCTGCAAACACATGAGCAGGCCTATCTAAACGTCTGATCATAATATGAGGTACTTCATTATGAAAATTCAATCGGTACATGGAGGAAAAAGTACCCAGAGCATCTTCCATATGGTTCTCCTTTCGAGGTATATGATGAAAGTTGACTTCATTAAAGAAAGGAAGCAACCACTTAACATAGTCTTTGTATGGGATCAAACTCGGATGACGAGTTTCCCATTCTACTTTAATCTTATTAATAACCAAGTTGAATCTCCAAACATATCAAGGATGTTAATCCTGAGATCAATAGCTTGTGCAAGTCCAAGAATACAAGCTTCATATTTTTAAATATTGTCAGTATAATCAAAATAAAACCTTGCAGTGAAAGGAATATGCAAACCTCGAGGAGTGATTATAATTGCACTGACCCCATGACCATAAGAATTAGAGGATCCATAAAAAATCAAGCCCCAATGGGATCCAAATTATGGTCCTTCATGAGGACCAGGTTCATCATAATCTTTATCTTGATGGCCATCATATCTTTATCAGGAAAGTCAAACTGGATAGGCTGATAATCTTCAACTGGTTGATGCGCCAAATGGTCTGCCAGTATACTCCCTTTAATAGCTTTCTGAGTATGGTATTCAATATAATATTATGATAATAGCATCTTCCAACGTGCAATCCTTCCTGTCAATGCAGGCTTCTCAAGGATATACTTGATAGTATCCATTTTGGATATCAACTAAGTGGTATGATTCAACATATACTGCCGGAGACAACAAGCAGCCCATTATAAAGCACAACAAGTTTTCTCGAGCAAAGAATACTGAGATTCACAATCTGTAAACTTATAATTCAAGTATTAGATAGCATTTTCTTTTCTACATGTTTGATCCTATTTGAGGACATAACATATTGATCCTTCTAATAATGTCAAGTACATAATCATAGGTTTCCGATTCATATGAGGGATCAAAATAGGAGGATCAAGCAAATAATCTTTGCTACTATCAAATGCTTTCTTACAATCTTCATTCCAGATGATACTTTGATCTTTATAAAGCAACCTGCAGATTGGCTCACAAGTGGAAGTCATGTGAGAGATGAACCTGGATATATAATTCAAACACCCAAGGAATCCTCTGACTTGCTTTTTTATTTAAGGTGCGTGCATATCACGCATAGCTCTGACTTTTTCTCGATCCACTTCAATACCTCTTTGATGACAATGAAACCCAACAACTTCTTGGAACGGACACCAAAAGTACATTTGTTTGGGTTCAAGAAGAGTTTATACTTTCTCAAACAATGAAACAACTTCAATAAGTATTGAAAATTATCCTCCTGAGTCTGAGACTTAGCATTCATCTCATCAACATAAACCTCAATTTCCTTGTACATCATATCATCGAATAAGGTAGTCATATCCCTCTGGTACGTAGCACCAACATTCTTCAAGCCGACGAGAATCACTCTATAACATAATGTTCCCTAGGGGGTGATAAACGTTGTTTTTTCCATGTCCTCGAGCGCCATCTTAATCGGATTATAACTAGAGAAACCATCCATAAAGGATAAAATTTTGAATTTTGATGTATTGTCAACCAACATATCAATATTGGCAAAGGAAAATTATCTTTTGGACTGACTTTATTCAAATCTCTATAATCAACGCACATTCTTACTTTTCTGTCTTTCTTTGGAACTGACACAATATTGGCTACCCATTAAGGATAAAGGGATGTCACAAGGAAAATGACATCAATCTTAATAAGACCAAGAAAACACGTCAACATACTCCTTCAAAAGCTATATCAACCCTTTCTTGACATATTCACCAAGTAGTGGCTCAATCTTGACCTCTCTTTTGTTCTCTTCAGAACCCAAGTTGATCAGTTTAACATGCTCTCGGTATGACTTAATAATCTTCTCCTCATGCTCAAGCAGCCAAGAAATTTTTGTTGAAATAACACCGTCGTCCTCACTCTCTTCTTCTGCTTTAAATTCAAGGAATTCAAAGTTGGGAGAGGGCGCAGGGTCATTGTTTTAAATGGGTTTAAGATTCGTTAACTTGCACGTGTTGTACCCCAAAATTTTCCCTCTCATTTATCAAATATTTTCTCACAAGATCTCCTTGGGTTCAAGACTACTCAAGGATTGATCAGCTCAAGACACCTCCTTAAGCACTGATGATTTGAAATTAGGGTTTGAGATTGCACAAGGATAATTGAACTTTCAATGCCTCATATGACTTTCATGGATCATTACAGACACCCAAAATTACTCGTGTCAAGTTTCAAGCCTTGGATCACATTTTTGCTCAGTAAATTGAGCAGTTGACCTAAAAATCAACTATATTGGGAAAAAGTAAACTGTGGCCAATTTACAGTCAAACTTCATAATTGTTTATCCATATCAATATTATAAACTCATATATATCATTTGATCAAGTTTAGACCAAAATTCCTCAAGAAATTTGATCAAATCATCAAAAGGGCAAATGGTCAAAATTAGGGTTTTGACTGAGAAAAACAATTTCTTATTTTTGACCTAGCAAATGGTTAATTGGTTTGAGGCATGATTTCAAGAGTTCAATTGCATCATTTTGACCTAATGTAATGACTCAAACCATTGCTCAAGATCAATTGGATTGATGGTTGATTTTCAGTCAACTGATCAAAAGTCAAATTGTACACTGAAAAGTCAAACTTTGACTTTTTGGTCAAAATCAAGTGTCAAAAATCACAATTCATCAAAACATGTCAAAATATGAAACTTGTTCATCAACAAATCAAAAAGTAAAGATTTTATTTTGAAAAGTCAAAGTTTTCAAACTTAGAAATTTTTCTAAGTGTTGAAAACTTCATGTTTTTTCACAACTTTGAGCCAATTTTTCACCATGATGCAAGATGATTCAAGAGAAACTTTCAACATGAAAGTTGTAGATCTCCATGAGATATAAAACATTTCTTTACACAACTTCACCTAGAAATGCTTGGATCTCAAGTTATTAATACATGAAGTCATGGTCATGAAACTAAACACTTAGTGAAATTTTGAACATTTTAGGTCAGGATTTTAACCTAACTTCTGACCCAAGTTTCACATAGTTCCATTTGGATTTTACAAAAGTGATTCAAAAAGGGGTTGTAGAGAACATTACAAGATTTCCAAAATGTCAAATAACTCCTTGAGATCATTTGTGAACAAGGAGAATCGAAGGTTAGAAGTTGGGGTTTCAAGTTGTTTTACAAAGCAAATTTTGTGATGAACAAAATTCAAATCTCAAACCTATGCTGCACAATCTTGCTTTGCAGGCCTCTAAACCTCAAGATCTCTCCATAATCAGAATATTAAACTTTCTTTTGAGCTATTATCCACTTGATTCAAGTTTATCCAAGTAAACTTTCCATTAATGGCACAAAGGCACCATTGCCATTTACATAAAGCAAGCTTTATGCAAAGTCAACTTGCATTGATCTTTGCACTTGTTCCTTTTACACAAGCTTCCTCTACAAAGTCAGATAAGTATGTTTAAAGTTGGTAACCACTCTACATGCTTGTACTTGCTACCTTGAAATCATATTTTCTCACTTTTCTTCAAAATCAAGCAACCTTGCCTTAACTCTATAACTCAGAAATCTTTGGTGTAATAGCCCTCGAACCTTTTACATACATAAACACAAGTCATATGCAAGAAAAGATACGCATGCTCAGGCCCTGAAACTCCCTAAAACACAGAATCACCAAAAACATCTCAAAACTTTCCATTTCTGAGTTTTTAATCCAATCTCCAAATTTGCTCGTGCGTTTCTTGGCCTTTTACTTTCAAAAGCTTCTAAATAACCTACACAAACAATTCCAACACCTGCAACACAACTGTAACACCTCCATCATCATCAACCATTTTCAAAAATAGCACCTTGCACCTTGACTTCTCCAAAACTTCTCAGCCACTTTCAGCTCAAGCTAAGCATCACATTAGCTTCCTGGGAACTTGAGGAAGCTAACCCAATCACTAGAACTCTTCAAAAGCTTCTCAAACTCAAAACACGATACCCTCTTGCAAGGTGAGTTTTCTGACTTTTGAACTCTTCATACAAGTATCATTAATGGTTTATTTGTGAATAAGAAATGTAGATATCATTGTCCTGAAGCTAACCATATCCTTAGATTTCATTATTGTTGTTTAGGTAGTTAGAATTTTGAATCTGAACCTCTGAAAATAATTAGGTCAGAATTTGGTACTTTCAAAAATTCTTATTCATCTTTGATTTATAGTTTGTGATATTTATATTGTTGGATTCGTATGGAAAAATGGAACAACTTTCATGTTTGCATTTTCCATTTTTGTTGAGAAATGGTGAAGTTACAGGTGGTCTGACTGGAGGTTGAAGATGAAGTGTGTTCAGGACTCACTTTGCCTTATATATTCATTATTTTAGTTATATTAACGGATGTATAGCCACCCCAGTGGTAAGGCAGCGCACTAGTAACCAAGAGGTCATGGGTTCGAACCTCAGCGCACTGCCTTTTGCTTTTTCTCTCATTTCCTTACATTTTTTACCCTTCCAGCGCGCATGGGCCTTCCCCTCCCGAGCTTTGCACTTTTTGCTCAACCTAACACCCCTGTTTTCTCATACCACACAGCTCATATCCTTTTTTATTTTTTCTGATTTCCAAACAAAAACTTCATTTTGGGCCAGATTCAAAAAATGTTTTGCTAACAAACCTCCAATTTCAATTTTAACCTCCCTGACTTTATTATTTTTATTTTATTTTTATTTCATCTTTTATTATTAATATTATTATTATTATTATTATTTTCATTAATAAAAAAATCCAAAAAATATTTATATTATTATTTCTATTTATTTAGTTTATTTTTTCATAAAATTAAAAGAACAAAAACATTTTCTTTAACAAATTAATTTCCTTTTTTTAAATACTTAGATAATAAATTTTATATTATATTATTTTTCTTGTAAATTAAAATCAATTTAGAACTTAGGACTTTTATTTAATTATTTTTATTTACTAGTTTAATCAAATTCACAAAAACCCTAAAAAACTTGTTTTCTTTAAATTAAATTATTTTACTAACTTAATCTTAATTTTCTTATTTTTAGTTAATTACTTTGTTTCAATTAATTAAGTCAAAAATGCTTTTCATGAAAAACCAAACAAAAATCACATTTCTTTTTACATTTACATTCTTGCATTTTTACTTATTCAATTTTGTACATTTATTCAAATTCAATATGATTGTAATAATTATTTAGATTTAATTTCTTATTCCCCATTTGTAAATTGTACACCCCCTCCACTAAATTATGTAATAGCATAGTATTTTTATTTTCCGCAATTTAAATGCTTTATATACAAATGCTAGTAATTAGGGTTTTGTATGGAAAGATTAAAACCAACAAATAAAAAATCCTAATCAAGACAAATCAAACATAAAAATCAATACACTTGCACACATACACCCCTAGGGTAAATCCACTTTGTTGCCTTACAAAATAGCCATATTATGCATGTAAGGTATCTTAACAAAAACAAGCAAAAAAATACAAGATCATAGTCCCTCGATGATGATATCCATGCTGCCTTTCAAAATGATCTTAGTCCCTAAAGAAAATCATAAGATACCTTAATACATTGCTAATCATGGTTATACGATGACCCACGCCCGTCCCTTTTACATCCAAAGATAGGGTTACTTACCAAATCAATGGTAAGATAACAGTGTCAAAGAAAAAAGGAAATGAACATGAAAGACTTTTGAGTAGGTAGAATGTTCCTAGTTACTTGCTCAATTTCAAAACAAAAACATCCTTGCTATTTTCAAAAAAAAACACCAACACTTTCAGAAACATCTTTCAAACTTGAAAACATTTTCAAAAGATCAAACACTTTGTATACATTCTTACGAACGAGAATCATTACAAAGTTTACCTAAACGATGGCACCTTTTCAAAATCCTTTCAAAAACCACACAAAGCACATTTTCAAACAAAAGCAAGTGATCTAGCAAGTAACTAAGAGCCCATGGAAAACCATGGATGAAAAGGGTGCTAATACCTTCCCTTTTCATAATCTACCCCCCAAACTCAAGAAAACACCTCAAAGGTCTTTCCTGTTCTTTTTAGCCTTTCCTTTTGGATAAAATAAAAGTCGGCGGCGACTCTTGCTAACCGCAACATTTGCGATCAAACGCAAAACAACCAAGTCAATTCTCCTACCGCGTTACAGCACGTATGATTTATGATTTTGTTTTAGAAAACAGATATGTGAAAGTGATATGCAGTAATTGAAAATGTTTTCATTAGATTTTTTAGTTACCATTTTCCAGAAAAAAAGAAAAAAGTAAAAAGCACCATTGGATAACAAAACAATCCTTTATTATTGATCTTAAAAATTGAAATAAGCCTTGACAAAATCACTTTTACCTTGAGCAGAGTGAAAGGAATTATTTGAAAAATGAAAAACAAATTACTTTGACACCTGAATAACACTTGGATTATCGAAAGATGTCCAATTCTGAGCGCTAGTCTCTCTATGCGTTACGAAGCTTGGAAATCTGTATTTGAATCTTCAACAATGGTAGCAACATGTGAATCTCCAGGATAAATGAAACCAACACTATGGAAAACTTCTTGGATTAATCTGGCATCAGCTTCAGGCTTGAATGATCTTCCATCCACATAGGGTGAGAACCCTAAACCAACTTTATTCTTGTTATCATGAAGCACGGCCATTTTCCCCCAGTCATCAGCTTGACCACTTTGCAGAACCTGTTGAGCGTCCTTCAACGAAGAAATGGATGCACCACTTCTCTGAACATCATTAACAATATCGAGAGCTTGGATATAAGTTCTAACAGCTTCTACATCATCGTCAATATATCTGAAAGAGGAGAGATTACTAACCAGTAAGGCATGCTCACCATATACGATAACCAACTTCTTGTTCTTCATAAACTTTAGCCTTTGATGAAGAGTAGACGTCACTGCCCCGACATCATGAATCCACGACCTTCCCAAAAGATAATTGTATGCAGGATGGATATCCATCACTTGAAAAGTGACCTGGAAAACATGAGGACTAATCCACACCGGAAGATCAACTTCACCATTGAACGCTTTGACAACCACACCATTATTCTTCACGGGAGCACCCGGATAAGACTGCTTTGACAAAGTAGCTTTCGGAATCACATTAAGTGAAGAACCCATATAAACCAACACATTGGATAAGGAATCTTCCTGACAGTTGACAGATATATGCAGCGAATAGTTATACATCCCTCTGGAGGGAGTTCTTCGTTACTAAAGCTCAAGACATTACATGTGGTAATATTCCCAACCACACCATTAAATTGGCCTATGATCACATCATAATTAACGTAATATTTCTCTAACATCTTCATCAAAGAGTTCCGATGAGCTTCAGAATTCAATGACAAAGACGACATAGATATCTTAGAAGGAGTTTGAAGAAGTTGATCCACCACCTTGTAGTCACTTCTTGTAATAAGCTTCAATAGTTCTTCAGCATCGTCATCTTTCCTCGGTTGAATAGCTTGACTAACAATCATCGGTTCTTGACTAACTACCACAGGATCTTTACTATGCACACTCTTGCTTGTTAACCCAGAATCAGTCTTTCAAAGAGGTGTTGGTGCAAACACACAGCCACTTCTAGTCATTATGCTAGCCTCTGATATGCTCTCAATGGGATAAGACGGCTCAATCAGAACTTCCTTCCCATCTTCCCAAACAATAGCATTATACCTCCAAGAAATAACTTTATTGGATTCATACGGCATAAGGACTCTTGCTTTGATAAGTGATTTCCACAAGTTTAGGAATATCAAACTCTAGAACAATGACAACTACCTGATCTACTTATCACACACTTTCAAAATTCCCTCGCCCATTAAGCTTTGAATATCTCTTTTTACCAACACACATCCTCCAGGATTTTGTGCACACACTTGGAAGTCAATATGATCATTTTGAAATACCAACTTCGCACAATCTGGCATGCACCTCAGCCAAAGAAGTTCTCACCCTGTTAATATCAAAAATCCGAAAATCACCTGGACAAGCATTAACCATACTGATAAAAGATCCCCCATACTCTGGCAAAGGATTGACTTAAACATTCGACCAAACTTCTTTAAACTTTAAAATACCACTTTTGATAAGATTCTGAGCTTCAGACTTTTGAGAAAAACATGTTTCTAAATCATGACTCGGCGCACCTTATTGATAATCACAAATAACTTCTATCTTATACCACCAAGGTAAAGGTGCAAGAAACACAATAAAGGAGTTTTATTTGGGTTTATAGAAATAAAATCTTTTGAAACCAAACACTTGAAGTTAACACAAGAACAAATATAAATTACCAAATTATTTTTATTCTGATTCATTGTTAACGAAGTTAATCCAGTCCGCCCACTATGGTGATTTTCCTTTCTCAATCAAGGACTTAATCCACTATAACCAAACTGATTACAAACTACAAAGACAAATTTTCAATGTCTTATTGAGAATGCTAACTAAAACCTAGTCTCTAAAAGACAAATTTTCAATGACTTCTTGAGTAATCAGACTAACACTCAGTCACTCAAGGAACAATCAACTCACTATTGAATACAAGTTTGTTTATTTACAATATTTCTTCCTGAAAGCATATTACACATAAACGAATAACAAATAACACAACAGTGTTAAGCAAGTTAGCAAACAACGGTTTCAAAACTTTACAAAGTTATTTTGGCAGCGTTTTAGCAATTTGAATCAATGCAAAATCATTGTTATCTAATTCTTTCAAGTCTTCATTTTATAGCTAAAAAGAAATTCGTTGGGTGGGTAGAATAGGAATACCAAAATTTCAATTGCCTTCTTGCAATGGTCAGTGAGAGTGGTAGACAACATAGTACCAAAAGTATAGTCCTTGTTCTACAAAACCAAGGTAGTGGAAGGATGTGACATTGTACTATCTCTTTGCATGGGACCTTTGATCTTCTCTTCTAATCTCCAGAGGCTTCACAATAAGTATGATTTGAAGCATGCTTAGAAGGATCAAAACCAGTCTTCAGAACTTCGTTCAAAAGAACCTTGTCTTTAGAGTCTTCAGCAGGTTGGTCTTCAGAGTTGTGTCTTCAGAATATGCTGAACTTGTTCAATTAGAACCTCGTCTTTAGAATATTCAAAACTGTTGGTCTTTAGATTCTTCAGAACTTGTTCAATAGAACCTTGTCTTTATAATCTTTGGAACCTTGGTTCAAGAGAGCTTGGAACCTTCTGAGCTTTAGAACCCTTCAGAAGCTTTACTATCAGAGTCACATTTAAAAGCGATAAAACTAACGTTCATCAGAACCGTTGTTTTAAGAAACATTCTATGTAATAACACATGCACTTGTATCTATTAGGGTGTTGAGTCCAGAATCTGATGACGTTACACATTAATTCTTCAGAGGCAGAACCTATTAACAAAGGCTACACACTAAAGAAACCATTACGGTGCTAAATTATTATCGAATCACCCATGTAATGTTATCATTAAAACTCAAGACCATATTTAGAATGAAATCTTATTATTACAATCTCCCCTTTTTTATGATTGCGAAACCATGTATTTTGATAAATAATTTATACTGGTTCAATCACATAAAAATAGTTCAGAGTTAGCTAAATAACTCCCTCTGAGTTCTATATTTCAAGAACTTGTTTAATCTTATTTAGAGTCTCCCCCTGAGTTCAAGACTTAACAAAGTTTTGAGAAATAACACAAATCAATCAGAATGAAGGAATACTTCCCTGATTGAAAAATTATCAAGAGTCTGACTAGAGATGCAGAAATCTTCATCTCAGATTATGGCTTGCTATCAGAAGAAAATGATGTATCAAAGTCTATTTGAACTTGTCAAACCTTCAGAGTCTGGTTGAAATTCCTTTCACAAAGGAAAAAGAACCCATCAATTCTGATTCTCTAGATTCTGAATCTCCTTCAGGAGTTCCAAGTTTACCTGTTAAGAAAAACTCAATGAACTTTCTCAAAGTACCCGAGTCAAACATTGTTAGTGGCAAAAACATTAGAACATGTTTAGGATCAAAACATGTTTGGGAACAAGATAATGAGAATAGAAATATAAAAATCATATCACTTTCTCCCCCTTTTTCAAAAATAAAAAAGATTTAAATAGACAAAAAATATTTAATTTTCATTGACTAAATACTAGTTTACAAAAGTTTTAAAAACACATAAAAAATCTAGAGTTTTAAAAACAAAGGTAAAATAAAGGTCTAAGGTTCCGGAGGAGGTGGAGGAAGAAGAATCCTAGCCATGAAGTCATTCATCATGTTAGAAAACGAAGTGATAGAAGCATCTAGCTTCTCAGATCTTTCATCTTGCTTGTCCAAACGAGCTTGAATAAGAGCGTTGGACTTCATCAACTCAATAATAGATTCCTCCAGCGCAGAAGGATTCTCTTCAGCAGCAACAATCTTTAACACCCCAGAAGACACACCATCTTTAATAGCAGACTTCCTAAAAATAACCAACTCCGAAGCGACAACATCTGAAGGTTGCACTTCCATAGCAGAAGCAATTAGTTCTTCTGGAATTACTACTTCCAAAGCCGACAAGCAGAGAGTAACAAGAGGAGGTGCTTGAGCAGCAAGCCAAGCCTCGTGCTTCTTCCTTTCTTCTAGAAGAAAGTAGGCTTTAATGATATTGGAGTTATCATTTATCCACTTTTTGAAGCCATTCCATATGAAGTTGACCCCATAAAGATCCATACTGGAAGCAGAACTCTCCAGAGCATATGAGAGAGTATCTTGAGCACACCCTTCAAAACAATGCATCATCTCATCCAAGGGAATGGGGGATGTTATCAGTTTTATGGTAGGTATAAGGGGGATTTCCAAGATAAGGGATAGAGGTTCTATCTGGTAAGGTGAAGAATTTAGATGAGGGGAAGGAATTTTGGATATGAGAGGTTGATGGAAAGTGTATAGGGGTATCAAAAACAAAATGTTCTGATTCGTATAAAGGAACATCTGAGTCATATAACTCAAATTTATAGGTTGAGACATGGTCTTCTTTAGAATCACATGAGATCACCATAACTTCATCTGAACTAGAAGAGGTTTTAGCTTCAAGTTGTTGTAGAAACTCAACAGTTTGATTTAAGAAGGAAATAATGGATTTAGAAGTGGATGGATTGAGTGTTTTTGGAGGAGTAAGTTTGGGAAATTAAACAGAAGGTTAGGGAGGAGATGAGTTAACATCTTTCTAAAAGAATGCACCGGTATACTCTATGCTTGAAGAACTCTGATCAGAATTTTGAAGGAAAGATGTTATTTTTTCTTGCATTTTGAATAAACTTGCAACCTTGACTTTTTTCTTGCATTTCAAGGCACTTTGGTGCACACATGAACTTATCATGATGAACTCTTGATTTTCCTTTGATTAAACTCGCAAAGGCTTTAGAAAACTTGTTGCACAAGGCATGGAATTAAACACATGAACCTTTGAAGAAACTTGAGAAACAAGCAATCACACCTTAAGCTATCTCTGATCAAATGAATTTGAGTTATGCTTGAAGATCATATACTTTGAGATTAGAGATCATGCTTTGATGAGTAGGCCCTTGAGAATCAATGGTTGACCCCACTTTTACTTGAGAAACTCAAAAACCCTACCTTGCAAAAGAAACAAAAGCAAAAAAGAATATTTTTTGTATTTTCATTATGGTTAGTAAGGCATAAAGCATATAAACACAAAAGTAAAATATACACAACGGAGTGCTTGATGATCTCTACAAAAGAAAACCCAGAGATGAGAGGGTTGAGGAGACAACCAAGATTGTGATCTTGATGTAATGCAAATATGCAAATGAGATGGAATCTTAGGGGTAAAAATTAGGGTATGGCAATAAGCTTTGATGGAGCACTTGTTGACCAAACCTTGAGCTTGAGAGCCAAAACCATAATTTAGCATCTTCAATTGATCCTTTGATTAGAAAACCCTATCTTACACGAAAAGCAAACAAAGTAAGACATAGTTTTGTATTTTGAATAAGGGTTAGTAAAGCATAAAACCATAAAGGCAAGAAAGAAATACAAGGGTGCTTGATGAGCTTTCCCAGAAACCCAAAGGTTAGGAGGATACCATGCTTGTGATGCAAATGATGATAGACAGAATCTTAGGGGTAAAAATCAGGGTATGACACAAAATACTCATAATATATACCAAAACTAAGTTATCCATCACATGAGCCAATCGAAAAACACTTCAATCTTATACTAGACCTTAAAAATGTCACACCTTCTCCCAAGACAATAAGAAATGATCTCCTACTACTAGAAAACACAATCATAACAACATCAAATTCTTTCATTAAAATCATGATATCAAATTATCCTCCATTAGAGCTCCTTACATATCTTGATTGAAGAGGTTAATACTTAAAAACAAATGAAAAGACTTAAAAGGAATGAACCAGATTTAAAAACATATCATTTCATTTTCAAGCACATATACAAATCATATTTAATATCAAAAAGTCACTCATTTAGGCTTGGGATCGGAGCCATTTCTAAAAATCTATCAAATATAATATCAAATATATTAACAAAATGCGGTTTGACTGGATTTGGTTCGGTTTGGAAAATACAATTTGCAAACCAAATAAAACCACACGGTTTTGCTAAAGTATGGCCCAAATAAATCTGAGCCACATGTAATTTTTCCAATTTTCGATTTGGTTTGGTTCGATTATCGATTTTAGATTGGGTCGGATCAATTTTAAACACCCCTAGAAAAAGTACTAAAAATTACACAAACAAAACCAATTGAATTTTTTTAGACTATTTTTTATAAGCAAAGAGAATTGAAATAATTAAGAATACAAGGAGTATTTATCCCGATTTAAGTAAGTCAATCAAATGAGAAGAAAAAAACATTAACTCGAATTATATTGCCAATCCAACCATTGAAAGCCCACTTGACCCTTAACCTTGACTAAAAATCACCCCCAAGTCAAGGTTTTGATAAGACAATCAATGTCCATCTCATCGAAAAAAAACCCTCTTAACAAAATATTGTTCTTAGAAGTCCCAATGGTCCAACAAACTAAAATTCAAAAGAAGCACTTGTGTTCCTCATTGAAAAGAAGCCCTCCAAACTTCTTGGCCTTGCAGATATTATCCCAACTTGTTCAATTACTTTTCCTCTTTAATTCTTCACCTCTCCATAAGAAAGAACGCTAAATTTTCATGATTTTTTGTAGAACTGCCTTGGGTTCTTTGAATAAGGAAAAATGTATATAGATTTGTTGGTTAGCATAACATTCATTATCACCATTCTTCCACCTAGAGACATATGATTACCTTTCCACAAAGATAATCTTTTATAGAGCTTAGCAAATATGAGATTTTAAGTACACACATAACCCTTATGCATATTCAAAGCCCCTCAAAATCGCTTTTAAGCTCTACAATTTTTTTCAAGATCCATCGCAAACAACCACTTTGTCATCCACAAACTAACTTTTCTTAACATGTTTTGGAATTTGGGTCTCCTATCGTTGTTTTATTAGATGACAATGATGTGTCATTACTGAATTGAATAAAAATGAATTAATATTTTTTATTTATATATAAGTCACTAGTTTTTTAATTAATTCATTTAAAAAGTAAAAATAATACAAAGATAAAATTTATTCTAAAATAAAAAATAATTATTAAAAAAGTTACAAAAATTTAATATTATGATTTTTGTTTTTGTTTTTTTAATATATTTTTAGGTTAAATTATTTGAAATAATTTATTAGTTGTTGTTGTACCCCAAAATTTTCTCTCCCGTTTCTAAGACAAATTAATTCAAGACACTCCCTCAGGCTCATAGAAGTTTCAGATGCTCAAGACTTCTCAAGGATTGATCAGACAAGTCCTCCTCCAAAGAAATTAAACTACAACTAGGGTTTTGTTTTTATCAAAGGAAATTGAACTTCTAATGTCTCAAGTGGGTTTCTTAGTTCATCATATGCTTCAAAGAATCCTCATGTCAGGTTTCAGGCCTTGCTTCACAAGTTTGTTCAGTCAATTGCTCATACGAGTGAAAATCAATTGTATTGGATAAAAGTCAACATTGATCAATCTACAATCAAACTTCAAGATTTTTGGTCAAC
The DNA here is from genome assembly GCA_948472305.1 of Vicia faba. Classification (NCBI taxonomy): domain Eukaryota; kingdom Viridiplantae; phylum Streptophyta; class Magnoliopsida; order Fabales; family Fabaceae; genus Vicia; species Vicia faba. The sequence goes on from OX451741.1 coordinate 137,777,766, forward strand.
ATAAATATTTTGAACTCACAGTCATCACTCGATCAAAGGGTTGATCATGATTCATCAAGAAAACTCAAAATTCATCAAAAGTCAAAAGTTACTAAATCAAGGTTTTCTTAAGGAGAAGTCAACTGAACTTTGACCAAACACAACTTTGACATACTTCATCATAAATTTCTCAACCAAAGTCTATCTTGAAGGAAATTAAATTCTCTACAACTTTGTCTCTCTAAGCTCAAGGCCAAAAATGCCTCATTTGAGAGATATGAGCCAAAACTTTACAGGTCATTTTGAAAGTCAAGAAAAAGAGACTTTTTGTGAAGGCAATTTACATCAAGTTAAATACTTCAAATGAAAAATTAATCAAAATGAAAGTAGTAGGAGACATCTTGAGGTTTGTAAAAATTTCAAGATCACCTTAATATGACAAAATTTGAGAAAGTTATGTGTTGTGCATGTTGAGAAATTTTAAAGAAAGTGCATGAAGTTCAATTTGAGAAAACTTGAATTTTTGGACCAATAGACCTATATTTTAAGGTCTAAACATGTTCATGACACCTTAGAGGACCTCTAAGTCCATTCATGCATCACTTTAATTTTTATTTCATTAATTTTTATTTGTATTCATTTAAATTCAAAATTAAATCAAATAAATGTTAAATAAATATATAAGGCAAAAAAGGCTTGTGATCTGATTCTTTTGGAGGCCCAAGATCATGCTACAAACCGTGTAGACTTATTTGTGAATAAAAAATTTGTTGGTTGTGGAAGATCTCAACTTATTTTCAAACAAAATCTAATATATGATTTCATGAGGTATCCAAGCTCACCATTTGACCTAATCTTCTCTTCTATATATACTCATTACATTCAGACCAAAAAGAGGACAGATAGCAGCTTGTAGAGCCAACCCTAATTATTCAAATTTGCAAAGAAACTAGGGCACGAGTAAACTCTTTCTTCAGCAAGTTTTAATCAACTTTGAGCATTCCATCAGCTTCCTGAGACCACCAGGAGTCGTTCCCAATCACTACTCAAGCCTACAACATCTCAGAACTCTCCAACCCAACATCTTCAATTTGTTCATGTTTTGCAATTTCAAATTACTTATTCATGCAATATAAATGAATTATATGCATATATTCATGCTCATATTGATGATTGGAATCATTTTGAACCATTATTTATGAGTTTGCGTGCAGGTATCACAATTCACCATTGCTAGGGCTCAAAGCTCTCAAAGCTTCGATATCCTAGCTACAAACCTTCTCAATCAAAACTAACACCACCATTAAATTCACGAGGTCTCAATTAGTGGATCTGGATGCTTTTCCTTTTTGTTTTTCTTCAATTTTGTAGGTTTGGCATTTGGTCTCACCGGAGAAGAAGGTGGCACCACCGTTGATGGTGGCGCTGACCTGGGTCAAGGGCATACGTGGCTCCCTCCCTCTCTCTGCTTTTTCCATTTAAGAACTTCTGACCCCACCACTAGCACGCGTTTTCAATTATTGTTGATTTCTGGCGAAACAACTATGGCCAGGTGGTAAGTGAGATGCTTGTTAAAAGATAGGGCGTGGGCTCGATCCCCCCTTTTGTCAAAATATTTTCTTTATTTTCCAGGTTAATGTAGGTTCATTATATGTTGATTGGTACTCATTCTCAATCACAAACAAGCATATGGCCTGATGGACGAAGCTATCACCTTTGAGCCAGAGGGGGTGGGTTCGATCCCCACCTCATGCACTTATTTTCTCTATTTTACTAACCCTTGGTTTTCATTCCATTTAATTATCTATTTTTCTAATTAACCAATTAACCAAAAACCATAAAATACAATTTCAAAACATAATTAGTTTTAAGTTTATTTCTTAAACATTTAATTTTCTTTAACTAATTAGACTTTAGGAATTTATTAATTAAAGTGAATTACAAATTAGGTTTTTTTTTAATTACTTTTAACACAAATTATTTTCTACAAAAATACCAAAAATATATTTTCTAACACATAGAATCTTAAGGTTTTAAACATCTTTTTTCTAACACTTTCATTCATATTTTGATAATTATTTTCTTAGTCAAGTGTATAGGACAAACTCTCTAATGTAATAGCGCAGATTTATTTTCCACATATTTTTTCTTATTATGTGTTTGCTCCGAGGATGTAATAGCGTAGGACATTTATATTCTCGCACTTATATTTTTATATTATGATTAGTAATTAGGATTGTATGGAAAGACTAAAAATTGATATATATATATATATATATATATATATATATATATATATATATATATATATATATATATATATATATATATATATATATATATATATATATATATATATATATATATATATATATATATATATATATATATATATATATATATATATATATATAACCCTAATCTCAAGATAAAATAAACTGAAAACAAACACTCTTTACACTTACACCTCTAGGATAACCTCTCTTGTTGCCTTACGAATATTGGTCATGTCTCTCGAAAGTTGGGATACTTTAGCAAAAGACCCTCGATACAATCATCTTAGTCCCTATGATACAAAAGATCATAATTCCTCGATGTCCCTCGAGTTGCCTTTGAAAAGATGATCTAGTCCCTCGATGACCCTACGAGAAAAATGATGATAGTACCTTCAATACAATTGCTAAAGTATCCTTACAAGTTGCCTTCTATGACCATACGATAACCCTGCTCATGTCCCTTCACATCCAATAGATAAGATTACCTACCAACTAATGGTATGGATGATATTATCTCCAAAGGAAAAGGAAAATAGTAGGAAAGACAAAAACATGGTGGGTAGGACTCTTGAATGCCTGCTCACAAACAAAACATTTTCTCACATCACACTTTCAAAATAATAAATATTTTACGAAACATTTTGTATACATTCTTGAGGACTGATACAAGAATTATTACAAAGTCTGTCTTACATTGGCATTTCAAAATATTTTCAAACAATTCACATATAAAAAGCAAGCGAGTTAAGAAATTAAGAGCCCGTAGATAACTACGGATGTAAAGGGTTCTAACACCTTCCCTTTAAATGATTTACCCCCCGATTTCAAAATCTTTCAAAGGTCTTTTCTGTTCTTTTCACCTTTATTAAATATTGGATAAAAGAAAAGTTGGTGGCGACTCTTGTTAACTGCACATTTGTGTTAACACTAAAAAAGTCAGTTCTCCCACCGTATTACAGTTGTACAAACAAACCACATATTTTCATCTTCATTAATGCATTATGGAATTTGAATATTACACTTTAAAAAAAAATTGAAATAAAATTTTTAAAAAATGCAACATTATACATTTACCTTTCATCATCATCAATAACCACCCAAAATCTAGAAAACTCAAGTACAAAAACACATCACTAAAAAAATTAATATTTGAATTAAAATAAAAAATTGCAAAATTATATCTTTATATATCATCATCATCACCAACCAAAACCTTGAAAACACAAGTGTGTGAAAATCTACACATTACAAGTTGAATTTATGTTATAAATTTTGTAATTTTAAGAAAGATATGGGTTGCCCCCCTCTCTCTCTCTCTCATGATTTGTGTGTTTTGTTTTTTTTTCTCCTTTATGTGTTTTGGATCTTCATTGGGAGCTAGTTCATATGGATTATAGATTTAATATTTCATTTGGTTTTGGTATTTCATTGAAGAATGAGGTGGGTGATGAGTATTTTTTTAACTAATTTTGGTTAATCTGGTGTTGTTGGATACATATGATGAAGGTGAAGTTGCATTTCCTCTGCCTCAGGAGATTATATTTGTATTGCTTGTCTTTTAATATTTGGTTTTATTTATATCGTTATTGAGTCTCCTCTCGATTATGCACCTTAGGGTTGACCTTTAAATCTGTTTTTACGCATGCATAAATCAAACAGTGTGGTAGTGTAAGCAATATGCTTCAAGTTAATATGCATAAAAAAAAATTATCCCGGTGGATTGAAAACCCGAGAGGGCGATCCAGGTAAAAATTAGGGATCCCATTTAAATAAATAAAGAACAAAAAGACTGCGACCTAAGAACCATGACTGCGATCACAAGGGAAGGGATTGACCCAAATCATTCAACTCATAAGCAAATGAGATTGGAGCTATCAAAAGGACATTGGGGAAATAGCAGTAGCAATTATCATTTTCATTTCCATTTTCAGTTTTAAAACTTTCTGTAACTACCTCTTTCAAGGAATTGCATCTTGTACTCTCGCCTATTCAAAGGCATATTTATCAACACAATATTGACTTTTTCAAACCTTTCAATTATGTTTTTTTTCTTCTTTTTCTTTTTCAGAATTGTTTGCAAAATAGTACGATTATTTCTTGTGAATACTGCGTTGAAATCATTTTGGGGATTTGGAAAATAAAAGCATTTGATGAAACATGAAAAAGCATTTTTGTTAGAAAAGAATTGAAAGAAAATCCACACCTACGTCCACGTTCACGCCTACTTCCATGTCCATGCCTACATCCACATCTATGTCTACATCCACAACTACGCCCACACCTACGATTGCGTCTACGATTAAAAATATCAAGATCTTGCTGACAATTATTTATCTTATTTAAATCAATTCAAAGATACCACAACAACGCAACGTCAGGGAGTTGGTAACACAAAACCAGTGGTTTAAAAAGAGAGAAAATCAAAAACATTTTTCATATCAATCTATGGGTTCATACATGAACAGGCATACACTATGGGTTCCATATCAATCTAAGACATTATGCATATACATCATACATGGTAGTTTTCCAAACATACTTTGGGCGAAACCTATATCTTTGGGCCCTTTGTCAAATCAACAAAAAAAGCATTTACCTTGGTTGAGAACAGACACAACAAGTAAAAATTCAATCTCATATAAGAACTAGTTATCTAAGATTTGATCATCAAAAACAACTTTTTTATGTGATATAACTCATTGCGTCAGTCTCCATGCAGCGATGTATTATCAAGCTTTTTCAATCATCTATCCCCTAGGTTGTGGTAGGTGTGTGAATTACTGGATTCATATTATTCATTACCTAGGTTGAAATGAATATAGGAATTCATCTTTATGTCGTTTCCCCCTAGGTTATCGTAAACGCACAAGATTTTCAAACATTTATCCCCTAGGTTGCGATAGGTATGCGAATTTTCAGGGTTATACGATTCATCCCCTAGGTTGTAATGAATAACGTAAGTCCACCCATGTTGTCCTTTATCCCCTAGGTTATGATAAATACACAGGCTTTTCCTTGTACTGTTTACTCCCTAGGTTATAGTAAACGGGACAAAATCTACGATATAACTCATTACGCCAGTCTCCATGCAGCGATGTGTTATCAAGCTATTCAATCATCTACCCCCAAGGTTGTGTTAGATGTGTGAATTGTTGGATTCATATTATTCATTCCCTAGGTTGCAATGAATACGTGAATTCATCCTCATACTATTTACTCCCTAGGTTATAATAGACAAGACGAAATATGCGATATAACTCATTGTGTCAATCTCCATGCAGCGATGTTGTTATCAAGCTTTTTAAATCATCTATCCCCTAGGTTTTGGTAGATGTGTGAATTGACAGATTCATATTATTCATTCCCTAGGTTGCGATGAATACGTGAATTTATCCTCATACAATTTACTCCCTAGGTTGTAGTTAATGGGACACAATCTGTGATATAACTCATTGCGTCAGTCTCCATGCAGCGATGTGTTATAAATCTTTTTTGATCATCTACCCCTAGGTTGTGGTAGATGTGTGAATTTATGGATTCATATTATTCATTCCCTAGATTGCAATGAATATGTGAATTCATCCTCGTACTGTCTACTGCCTAGGTTGTAGTAGACATAATGAAATCTGTGAGATAACTCATTACGTCAGTCTCCATGCAGCGATGTTATTATAAAGCTTTTTTTAATTATCTATCCCCTAAGTTATGATAGATATGCAAATTCTCAGGGTTATATTATTCATCCCCTAGGTTGTGATGAATAACTTAAGCCCTCCCTTGTTGTCTTTTATCCTCTAGCTTGCGATAAAGGCACAGGTTCGTCCCCGTACTCTTTACTCCCTTAGTTGTAGTAAACATAACAAAAACTACGTAATTCATTGCATCAGTCTCCATGCAGCAATGTGTTATCAAACTTTATTTTATTCATCCCCTAGGTTGCGATGAATAGTCAAAATCAAATCAAATCAAAACTTACTATATTAGTCTCCAAGCATTAGTAAGTCAACTTTTTAAACTTGTATCATTCACCTCCTAAGTTATGGTAAATATGCAAAAGAATCTACAATCTCTCTTAGATACTGACGAGTTACCTGCATCGTCGTGTCTAAGTTAAATCAAACTTTGGTTCGAACACTGGTAAGATGATACATCATTTATGCCTACTCTTTATACCCATGAGAACGATGTATAGCGTATTCTTATATTCTTTCGGACAAATATTGGGTCTTCCAATATTTAATAAACTTCTGATCAGAGCATGCAAGATCTACGCATTCTGGAACTATTCAATCAAAAGGTAATTAAATAGGGGTAGTTGTTATACCCTAAATTTGCCCTGCTAGTTTCTATTTTTTTTCCCTATATTTATTTGCTTTATAATATATTATTATCAAATTCAGAGGGTTTTATCCTATTGGAGAATTAATGGGCTTTTCTAAATTAGAAAAGCCCATGAAAAGTTGAGGGTCCATTAGGTTTTTTAGAGGAGGCGTACGAACTTCTTAGCTCATTTTTTGTTTTAGATCCCATTACGTTTCAATCAAAGCTTTTGATTTCAGCCTATTTTGAAGAAGGGTTTACATTGTTAATTTTTGGACCTTTCTAAATCAGAAAGGCCCATATAGAATTAAGGGATCGTTCGGTTTCTTTTGTAAGAAGGGTGTATTTACTAAACCCATTTAAAATGGTTGAAAAGATAGAAAGGGGGTTTGTTTTATTAATCAGGGAGTCCCATAAGTGATTCATTTTTGTAAGGCTCAATAAATTAAAACCATTTGGACCATTTTAGTTTTTGTTTGTTTTAAAAATTGCATTTTGTTTCTACTAGCATTATTAATTATATTATCATTAAATATTACAGTAATATTATTAAAACCATTATATTATAAAATTAAATAATTGTTTTAATAAATTGAAAAAAAGAGTTTGATTAAAAAGGCCATTGCAGGGTCCATTACAGACCCGATCCAAAACAAAAAAAAAATGCATGTTCAAAACCAAAACAAACATTATTCAGATTAAAGGGAAAAACACATGTCTTAATGCTATAACATGTACTGTTAAAATTACAACTAAATTAAATAAAAAATCTTAACTAAATCAAATAAAATAAAATCATATCAAACTTATTTTACAGATCCATTACAATCAGAATCAAATACAAAATTACAACCGAATCAAATCTTGACTAAACCTAATACATAATCAAATCAAAACAAATCACTAATCTAACCTAATTCTTAGTGTAATTTTCTAAATCAACCCTAAGTAACGATAAATCATAAAAATGTTTCCTAAATAACCTAGACCTAAGATACTATAAAAACCTAAATAAGTCTAAGAAGAAGGGGGACAATTTTTACAGAAAAATTGAACAGACATTAAAGAACGGAGATGGAGATCCTGAAGGAAGAAGGAGGTTAGAGGGCCGCCACCATCAACTTTTATTTGTCGCCGCTCCAACTTAGGGTTTCAACATCTGAAACCCTATCTCTCCTTGAACCTCCGTTTCTACTGCCTCTAACGCCTTCGTCAAACACCTGTCAACACCAAAGAAGAGGAGATCAGAAGGAGAATGATACAGAAGAAGGCTCGAAGAATGATCGAAGGTAAAGAAAACCTAGCTTTTTCTTGCGTTTTTCTGTAACTGTTGCGATTGGGATTTTATTGGGGTCAATTGAGGGGGATTAGAGTTTAATTTGTGGAAAAGGGACGATCGTTGCCATTTAGGGTTGTGAGAAACGGCGGTGATTTAGGGTTTTTGGTGTTGTTCGGGTGGATAGAAGAGAGGAACGAGAGACAGAGGAAGAGAGACAAAACGAAATAATGAAATGTTTAGTAAAAACAAAAGTATATTGTGTCCAGTGATTACGCAAATCCATAGCCATTATCATACACCCTTAATCGTAACTGTGTGATCCATATCCAGCATTCCTAATTCGCGTGCCCATGATAAGACCGTGCCCTCTCCCACACCGTGTCCAAACTAAATGGACTTAGCACACTTTGGGCCAGGCCCGCTACTAGTCACACCTCCCTTTGTTTTATTTTTACTATTGCGTAAACAAACCTTCGCCCCCTTCAGCCTAGTGGGCCAAGTCCAATATCTAGACTTTGACCCTTACTCCCTCATACCCCCAGATTTGCTATGTAGACTAAATTGAAATCCCCCTGTCTTTTGGGCCTGAATTCAATATTTGAATTTAGGGCCCTGCTATATACACCCCCCTTATTTTGTTAGCCCAATGTAATTTACACCCTCTGCGTTTTCTAATTTAATTTTTTTTATATTTTATTTATTTATTATTTATAATTTTTATATTTTATGTTTTAATATATTTTTAAATTATAATATTGCATTTATTATTATTATAAATCAAATATTTTTTTTTCTAAAATTCATCCAAGTATTTATTTATTTTATTGCATCAAATTTCTTTTTCATCATGCATTAATAAGATATTTTTATAATTAATACATTAAAAAATATTCAAGCAACAATAAACTCTTTTTCATAACCAATTAAATTCAACAATCAATTTTCAAAAAGGATTACGAATATATTTTAATCGATTGCGCACTTCGTCTAACTACTTCGCTATTCACACACCCAGACTAAGTACACGAGAAATTCAAATATCTTCGTAATCCATAAAAAACACCAACCAACAGCGAACTATGAATTGGGACTCTGATTCCTCATAAGAGGATCGTAGGCATACGACTAAAATCGTGGCGAGTTCCCCTAATAAAAAATTAAAACCATATTTCCTAAGCCGTAATTCTAAACCCTAGTATCCTTGTGAATAAGGTAGATGAGGGGTGCCTAACACCTTTCCTTCATCTAAGAACGAGTCAAACAACTTAGAATCTCTGACCAAATTAGAATTATCCTTTATATTCCCTTCTTAAAGATAAAAATTAAGGGTGGCGACTCTAATTTTAAAACCGGTTACAACAGTTGGCGACACTACTGGGGAATCAACCCTAGGGTTTAGGAGCCTTTTCTTTAGGTTTTAGGGTTTTTAGGGTTTTCTTGTTTTTGGGTTTTTCTTATTCTTGCTTATTTAATTATTTATTTATTTTTTGCTTATTTTTTATTATTCATTATATTTATTCATTGTGGTGGGATTTTATTATTGCAAAAATATTTTCAAAAAAAATCCTTAGAAAGAAGGTTCGTCTATTAGCCAAGGGGATACATCAGCTCTATGAGTTTATGTGACGACTTCGCATAGAGTCAGTGGAATTCCGTGAAAGGAATATGTCTCAAGAGATATCCTCTTGGGAAGTAGGACTTTGGAATGAAACCTATGACTCTTTGTACAACCCTTAAATCAAAATGTCATGATGAGACTTTTCATGACCTAGAGACGAAAGTTTCGGTCTACAAAGAGGCTCCACTTAAGAAAGGCCCTTATGCCTTTCCCTCTGGTGTTATTCATGATACCCTTAAGAAAACCATCTTATGGGGAGGATAAAATATCAGTAGACCAAAACTAGGATCCTACCTTCAAAGGATACCATTCATAAAATCCCGTCACTAAGCCCCATAGTCATGCATTTATACATTTTTCATTACATATATTCATTACCCTTCATTTATTCTTTTGTTTGTCTTATTCAAAAGATCAAAAAAAATTAATTAAAGGTTTTTGGTGAAGTGTCCTAAAAATGAATACCAAAGGGAAACAATTTGTCTGCATCAATGTCGTCAAGCCAAATATGACAAAGATAATAATCATCAAGGAGAAACTAAGAGTCGTGAAGATGTTAGTTCTTCCAATAGTTGCTTTTTTTAGTTCAAATATCTTTCAATATCTGAAATGTATTCCCTTTTGAGGATGAATATTATTAATGAAAGTACTTTTGTTTCCATATTCAAACTACGTATTTATTTCAAGATATTCACCAATAAAAAGTAAAACCTGGAAAATATAAAATATATATATATATATATATATATATATATATATATATATATATATATATATATATATATATATATATATATATATATATATATATATATATATATATATATATATATATATATATATATATATATATATATATATATATATCCAAGTGAATAATACATTTGTAACGAAACCCTTAGCATATTCATACGCATTCACCAAACATTTTCATCTCATAAATTCATAAAAAAACTCATCATTTTTCAAAACCTTCTCCAGTTAAACCATTGGTAGAAGAAAAGCGCCACCACTTCGACCACCATATCAAACAAGAGCCCATCAACAAAAAGTGATGGAACAAATTGAGGAGAATCAAGCTGCATTCAAGGAAGATCTTGAGCAAGTCAAAGGCAGCATCTACTCAATGAGAGGAGACATGAGTCAATTTCTTCTAGCCTTGAAGAACATCATTGACAGATAGGAGAAAATCTCTAGGGTAGCCTTTGAAGAAGTACCCCGGACCATTGGTGCATCGAGCGATCACCAACCAAGGAAAGAGCCAAAAGTAGGACCTCAAAATTCAACCATGGCTCAACAAGAAGCAAGACAAGTTGATACTGAAGGGTTTTTCCCACCTCCACCAAAGGTAGGGGCATCTCATACCCTGCAGATTTCGATTAACAGCACGGACAACTACTTATACTTGCAATATGGAGACCACAACTTAGAGGATGTCAATCAAGCACCTCAAAGAACAACCCATACTTATGCTACTAAGAATACCTTGGTGCTAAACCAGTACAAAGCTCTAGAGGAAAGATTAAAAGTTGTGGAGGGATATGATGCTTTCGATGTCAATGCTCTCGAAATGGGTCTAGTTCTTGATATGGTGATCCCACCAAAATTCAAAGTATATGACTTTGGAAAATACAAGGGGCTCACATGTCCAAATAACAATATGCGCATGTATTACAGGAAGATGCATACATATGCTCAATACCATAAGCTGATGATTCATTGCTTCCAAGACAGTTTAAGTGGGGCATCCCTAGGTTGGTACATACAATTGGAACGAGTTCATGTTCAGACATGGGTAGATCTTGCTAATGCTTTCTTGAAATAGTAAAAATATAACTTGGACATGACACCTACCTGCATGCAACTCTAGAACTTGTCTCAGTAGAAAGAGGAGTCCTTCAAGGAATATGCCCAAAGGTGGAGAGAAATGGCAACTCGTGTACAACCGCCACTGCTGGAGAAAGAAATAGTTGATATGTTCATGGTAACCTTACAATGGATATACTATGAAAATATGGTAGGAAGTGTCTCTTCCGAATTTTTCGATTTGGTAACAATTGGAGAAAGGATTAAAGTTTGGATAAAAAGCGGAAAGATACAAGGGGGATCATCTAGTACCCCTTACAATGCAAAAAGACATGTTCCTAACTTAACGAAAAGGAAGAAGGCAGAAATTAATGTTGTATCCTCACAATCAAGGGCGCAAAAACCATTAATAATTCTATGAGAACATCAGCAGAACAAATTTGAAAGGCCCCCGAGAAAGTTTGAACCGCTCCCCATGTCACCCAGTCAATTATTACAACAGTTGGTCAAGGAGTCTCTGGTAGAGCTAAGACCTCTAGTTCACAAACAGACAAATATCGTCAATAGTTTATCATCCTTCAGATAAAATCAGTCAATGATTCATTCTGATACTTCCTTGGATATAGTCGGGAGTATACTTATTCCAATACATCGTCTAGATACAGTTCAAATATGATCGAGACATAGATCCATTGTAATACTCATTCCAGTACATATTCCAGATACAATTCAGATACAACTGAGGCATAGATCCATTCTGATACTCATTCCAGTACATCTTCTAAATACAGTCCATATATGATCAAGATACATATCCATTCTGACACTCATTCCTGAACATCTTTAGATACAGTCAGGCGTAGACTCATTCTAATACAGATCTCGAATAAGGTCGGGTGAAGACTCATTCTGATTCTCTTATAGAAATAATCAAGACATCGACTCATTCTAGAACATCATTCAGATACAATCGAGACATGAGATTCATTATGAAACTCCCCATCACATCTGCTAGATACATTCGGTCACAGACTCATTCTAGTATACTTCTCACAAACAATCAACCGTAGACTCATTCTGATACTCCTATCAACAATTACTTTAGATGTCGTATATAAGCCCATCTCTGATGACACTCTATCACCTTTTCGAATGGCATCTTTGAGCCTATTCAAGCAATACAATCAACTAACAGTGTTACTTCGTGCACATGCGAGTGCAAATTTTTGGACACTTAAGTGTTCAATCCTCTTCCACCTTCAGATCACGAATGGAGAGCATGCCAATCTAACTCTTCGGGTTTAAGAAGACTGAACAACGGCAGCTGTTGTACCCCAAAATTTTCCCTCCCATTTTTTAAGATACCTCCTCATGCTCCTAGGGTTCTCAATTGCTCAAGACTACTCAAGGATTGGCCTGACAAACCCTCCTCCTAAGCAGTTAACCTACAACTAGGGTCTTGCTTCTCTCAAGGAAAATTGGATTTATAATGCCTCGAGTGGATTTCATGGTTTCTCATATGTCTCAATGAGTCCTCATGCCAAATTTCAAGCCTTGCATCACAAGTTTGCTCAATTAATTGCTCAGATGATTGAAAATCAATTATATTGGGCAAAAAGTCAACTTTGACCAATTTATAGTCAAACATCAAGATTTTTGGTCAACATCAAGATTTTGAAGTCACATTCATCATTTGATCAAGGGTTGATCATGATTCATCAAGAAAACTCAAGATTCATCAAAAGTAAAAAGTTACTAAATTAGGGTTTTCTTAAAGAGAAGTCAACTAAACTTTGACCAAGCATACCCTTGACATACTTCATCAGATTTTTCTCAACCAAAGTTCATTTTGAAGGAAATTCAATTCTCTACAACTTTGTCTCTATAAGATCAAGTCCAAAAATGCTTCATTTGAGATATATGGGCCAAATCATTATAGGTCATTTTAAAAGTCAACAAAAAGACACTTTTGTCAAAGCAATTTACATCAAGATAAAGTCTTCAAATGAATAAATGACCAATATAGAGATTGTAGGGGACATCTTGAGGTTTCCAAAAAGTCAAAGTTCACGTTCATATAACACAAATTGAGTGAGTTATGAATTATGCAAGTTGGGCAATTTTGAGAAAATGCATGAAACCCAAATTGAGCAAACTTTAAATTTTGGGCTAATGGGCTTATCTTTTAAGGTCCAAATGTGTTATTGACCTCATAATAGACTCCTAAATCCATTTATTTACTTTTATGGTTTTTATTTATTTTTATTTTTATTCATTTAAAAGAAATATAAATCAAATAAAATATCAAATAAATGATACAAGATGTGGGGATCTATTTTGAATCAAATCATGAGTCTAATATCACATAATCATGCTAAAAGAATCGTGAGGGATCATGAAGATTTGATTTGGCACAAGATTAAGCTCAAAAAGATATGTTTCCATGTAACAAAATCAAATCAAATATTTTGTCATGAAATATAAAGATTTTGATTCATGTTTGTTGACCTAATTCATGGCCTATAAATAGAGAACACATTCAGACCGTCATAGATCACGGAATTTCCTCAAGAAGAACCCTAAAAAATCTCAAAATTCTCAAGAGATAGGGGAAACACAAACCCTTATCTCCAGCTGTTCTCAATCAATTTTGAGAATCAATTCACCTTCCTGAAGACTCTAGGAGTTGATCCATATCATTACTCAAGCTTGAATCACACTAGAGCTCTCTCCCTCAACATCATCGGCTTTGGTAACTTTATTAATCTCAAAATCTTAATTCATGCATTGTTGAATGATTTGGTGCATACATATATGTTCTTGATGAGGTTTAGAATAGTTTTGATCCATTACTTGTGAATTATAACACAGGAATCAAATTTCACCATTGCTGGGGCACAAAGCTCTCAAAGCTGTGAATCTATAGTTGAAGGTTATTTTAGATGAAACTAATCACACCACTGAAATCACAGCCTCTTAATTAGCCAATTTGGGAACTTTGCTTTGTTATTTGATTTTGATTTCATAGGTTTCAATGTTTAGCACCATCGGAGAAGATGGTTGTAACCTCCATCCACAATGGTTGACCGGCTAGTTGAATCTTTGACCTAGGCGTGTCACCATCTCATTCATCCATTCAAATATCAGGACCCTACCACCAGCGCGCATGTTCAATTTCATTTAATCTCTTATTTTTTGATTTAATCTTCTTTTATATATATTGTTGTTCATATGATTGACAAGCAACAATAGGTGGCATGGTGGTAAGATCATTGACTGGTGAAAGGAAGGGTGTGGGTTTAACACCCATCCCATACATTCTTTTTTTTCCATTTTTTCACTAACCATAATTTCTTCTTATTTTATTAACTATTTTCTAATTAATCATTAACAAACTTTAATTCTTTTTAAATTAGGATTAGGGTTTTTAATAAGTAATTAATCTTTTTGACAATTTTTTTATTTTACTAATTAATTAAATTAATTAATATTTTTCTTAATATTAAAATTAATTAGAATTAGGGTTCTTTTAATCAATAATCAATTTTTGACATATTATTTATTTATTAATTAATTAGGCTAATTAATATTTTCTTAAATATTAAAATCAATTAGAATTTAGGTTTTAATTACTATTATCATTTAAATTATTTTCTATAAAAATACAAAAATATAAACTTAGGTTTTATAACATTCAAACATTTTTCTAAATATTTTCTTATTTCTTTTTGCTATTTATTTTCTTAGAAAAATGTATAGGTTACACTCTTTAATTGTAATAGCTTAGATTTATTTTCTCGCACTTTTTCTCTATTTTATAAATGCTCACATGATGTAATAGCGTAGGTTTTATTTCCCGCATCTTTTATACTTATGTAACTACCCCAAAGTCATGTAATAGCTTAGGTTTACATTCTGTATTTTACATTCCGCATTATATTTTTATGCTATGGCTAGTAATTATAGTTTGTAAGGAAATACTAAAACCAATCGATAGAAAACCCTAATTCAAGATAAATATAACTGAACTGAACACACTTTTCACACTCACACCTCTAGGATAACCTCTCTTCGTTGCCTTCGAATAAATGGTCATGTCCCTCGAAAATAGGGATACTTTAGTAAAATACCCTCGAATAAATATCATAGTCTCTCGATGACCCTTCGATGTTGCCTACAAAAATGATCTAGTCCCTTCGATACAATTTCTAAAGTGTCTCTATGTGTTGCCTTCAATGACTATACGCTGACCCTATGCATGTCCCTTCACATCTAATAGATCGGGAAACCTACTAACTAATGGTATGGATAACACTATCTCTAAAGGAAAAGGAAAAGAAAACGAAAGACTTTAGTGGGTAAGAAACTCTTAATCACTTGCTCACAAACAAAACATTATTTTACACTATACTTTCAAACGAAAATATTTTCTAAAAACACTTTGTATACATTCTTGAGGATTGATACAAGAATTATTACAAAATCTGCCTTACATTGGCATTTCGAAATATTTTCAAACAAATCACACACACAAAGCAAGTTTTCAAAAGTGAGATAAGTAATTAAGATTCCGTAGATGACTATGGGTGAAAAGGGTGCTAACACCTTCCCTTTTCACATCTTACCCCCCCCCCCCCCCCCCCCCCCTCCCCCCGAACTCAAAATCTATCAAGGTCTTTCCTGTGCATTTCACCCTTTCCTTATTGGATAAAAGAAAAGTCGGTGGCGACTCTAGCTATCTGCATATTTGGATAAAACCAAAAATTCAATTCTCCCACCATATTACACCTGTCTTTCTCTTGCATTTATATCTTACATTTAAAAATGGCAATACTTTTTCTTCATATGCATTTTCCAAATTCACATATTAAAAATTGCACCAAAACATGATAAATGTGAAGATCCATGCCCACAATCACCGATAATGTTACTACTGCTATTCGATATGATTTTGGTTCACCCATCAACCATGCTAAAGAGGAAGATGATGAAGATCTTGAAATTTCTAAAGAATTAGCGAGGGAGATAGAGCAAAAAGCTGATAATATACAACCATACCATGAATCTATTGAGACCATTAACCTTTGCAAGGAGGAAGATCCGAAAGAAATCAAGCTAAGGGAAACATTGGAGAAAAGTGTCATGGAAAAGATGATCAAGTTGTTACATGAGTATGTAGATATATTTGCCTGGTCTTATATGGATATGCCAGGATTGGATACAGACATTGTGGTGCACAGATTACCTCTTAAGGAAGGTTGCTCTTCAGTTAGGCAAAATCTCAGTAGAACTCGTCCAGATATGTCCAACAATATTCGAGAAGAGGTCCTTGAAAAATTCGACACAGGGTTCTTAGAGGTGGTAGATTATCCACCTTGGATAACTAACATCGTTCCAGTATCCAAGAATGATGGTAAAGTACGCATGTGTGTAGGTTATCAGGGTCTAAACAAAGTGAATCCCAAAGACAATTTCCCTCTACCTCACATAGATGTTTTGGTAGACAATACAACTCAAGCTTCAGTATTCTCGTTCATAGGCGGTTTCTCGGGTTATAATGAAATCAAAATGGCACCTGAAGATATGGAAAAAACTACTTTCATGACACCTTAGGGCACTTTCTGTTATAAAGTAATATCGTTCGGTCTGAAGAACGCAGGGGCAACTTATCAATGGGCTATGGTCGCACTATTCCATGATATGATTCACAAAGAGGTTGAGGTGTACATAGATGATATGATTTCCAAATCTCATACGGAGGAGGATCACGTCATACATTTACAAAAGCTATTTGAGCATCTACGCAGGTTCAAACTAAGGTTGAATCCAAACAAGTGTATATTTGGTTCTAGATTAGGAAAATTACTGGGTTTCATTTTAAGTCGGTGTGGTACTGAGGTGGGCCCCGACAAGGTAAAAACCATACAAGAAATTCCAGCTCCGAGGATAGAGAAAGAGGTTCATGGTTCTTAGGACGATTGAACTACGTTTCAAGGTACATATCGCACCTAACTGCTACGTGCGAGCCTATATTCAAATTACTACGAAAAGATAAAATGGTGGTATGGAGTAATGATTGTCAAAAAAACTTTGAGACAATAAAGAAATATTTACAAGAGCCATCGATCTTAATGCCAGCGGTTCTCGGAAGACCGCTCATCATGTATCTGACAGTGCTTGAAGGATCAATGGGATGTGTATCAGGATAACATGACGAAACATGTAGAAAAGAGCATGCAATCTACTATCTCAGCAAGAAATTTACTTATTGTGAAACCAGGTACTCACTTCTCGAGAAAACCTATTGGGCATTGGCTCGGGCTACTAAAATATTGAGGCAATATATGTTAACTCACACCACATGGTTAATAGCAATAATGGATCCTTTAAAGTATGTGTTCAAAAAAAAGCTCTCACAAGAAGGATTTCCCGATGGAAGATGTTACTATCAGAATACGACATCCAATATGTTACTTAAAAGGCCATCAAAGGTAATGTACTAGTTGACCCTCTTGCTCATCAGCCATTATTAGAGTATCAACCAATGAAGTTTTTACTTTCCAGACGAATATGTCATGGTTATAGGTGAGTACGAAATACCAGGGCCCGACGAAGGAATTAAACCAAGAGCGTGTTAGACACTCATGTTTAAAGGAGCTTCAAATGCATTGGGGAAATTTTAACTTCTCCAAAGAATTATCATAAACTTTATACTGCAAGGTTATGTTTTGACTACACCAACAATATCTTCAAATATGAAGCTTGTATCCTGGGTCTAGAAGCTGCCATCGATCTAAGAATCAAACATCTCAAAGTATTTGGAGACTTCGCGCTAGTCATATACTAAGTCAATGGAGAATGGGACACTAAACATCCCAAATTGATTCCATATCAGGATCATGTTTTAAAGCTAGCTACGGAATTCATAGAGATCACCTTCATTCATGTCCCACGAGAAGAAAATCATATGGAGCACACCTTGGCAACTCTATTAGACATGTTCAAAGTAATCTGGCCAAACCATGAAACACGCATTACAATCAGACACTTCGAAGACCCTGCACACTACTTTACTATTGAAGAGGGACCAGATAACAAGCCTTGGCTTTATGACATCAAGAGGTACCTTGAGAAATAAGAGTATCCAGAAAATGCCTTTATCATTGACAAAGAAACTCTACGGAAGCTAGCCTCAAAGTTCTTTCTGAATGGTGATGTGTTATACAAACTAAACTATGATATGGTGCTACTCAGCTGTGTGGAGAAGCAGAAAGAAGATACGCTTATTAGAGAAATCCATAAAGTTACTTTTGGAACTCGTACAAATGAGCATGCCATGGCTAGAAAAATCCTATGAGCGGGTTATTATTGGTTAACGATGGAAGTTGATTGCTACCATTATATAAAAACATGTCATAAGTGCCAAATATACGCCGATAAAATGAATGTGTCACCTACTCCTCTGAATGTCATCAGCTCTCCTTGGCCATTTTCGATGTGGGGAATTTACATGATAGGCATGATCGAATCGAAAGCATCTAACGAACATTGGTTCATACTGGTTTCCATTGATTACTTCACCAAATGAGTAGAAGTGGCATCCTACACGAATGTGATAAGTCAAATGGTTACTTGATTCATCAAGCAAAATCTCATATGCAGATATGGGGTTCCAAGCAGAATCATTATAGACAACGAGTCTAATCTGAACAATAAAATGATGAAGGAGTTATGTGATAATTTCAAGATCGAGCATCCTAATTCCTCACCATATCGACCCAAAATGAATGGGGCCATTGAAACTGACATTAAGAATATCAATAAAATCATTCAGAAAATGGTGAAGACATACAAAGATTGGCATTAAATTCTTCCCTTTGCTCTACATGGCTATCGTACTTCTGTACGCACATCAATAGGTGCAACTTTTCTCTAGTATATGGCACGGAGGCGGTACTCCCAATTGAAATAGAGATTCCAACACTTTGAGTTTTAATGGAAACAAAGCTTGAAGAAACATATTGGGTTCAGATGCGACTTGATCAACTCATCCTCATTGAAGAGAAACGCTTGATAGCTTTGTGCCACGACCAGTTATATCAGAAGCGGATGAAGAAAGCATTTGACAAGAAAGTCTACCCTTGAGTGTTCAAAGAAGGGGATTTTATACTCAAGAAGATTATGTTACCTCGCCTCAAATCACGTGGTAAATGGACACCCAACTATAAAGGTTCATATGTGGTAAAAACAACAATTTCCGATGGTGGTCTCATCCTCACAACAATGGATGGGGAAGAACTACCACATCCGTAAAATTCAGACGCAGTCAAAAAATACTATGTATAAAAAAGCTTTCTAACTTTGAACCCTACACAGGCGACTTAGGCCAAAAAGAGCGTCCCAGTGGATTGAAAACCCTAAAGGGCGATCCAGGAAAAAATTAGGGACATAAAATAAATATCCTGATGGATTGAAAACCTGATAGGGTGATCTAGGCAAAATTTAGGGATCCCATTCAAAGAAATAAAGAACAAAAAGACTGCGATCTAAGAACCACGATTGTGACCACAAAGGAAGGGATTGACCAAAATCATTCAATTCAGAAGCAAAGGAGATTGGAGATATCAAAAGGATATTGGGGGAACAACAATAGCAATTATCATTTTCATTGCCATTTTCAGTTTTAAAACTTTATTTAATTACCTCTTTCAAGGAATTTCATCTTTTACTCTCTCCTATTCAAAGGTATATTTATCAATAAAACGTTGTCTTTTTCAAACCTTTCGATTATGTTTTTTTTTCTTTTTTTTTCGGACTTGTTTGTAAAATACTACGATTATTTCTTGTGAATACTGCGCTGAAATCATTTTAGGAATTTGACAAATAAAAGAATTTTATGAAACATCAAAAAGCATTTTGGTTAGAAAAACATAGAAAGAAAATCCACATCTGCATCCACGTTCATGCCTACTTCCACGCCCACGCCTATGTCCACGTCTATGTCTACGTCTACAACTACACCCACGCCTACGCTTGCGCCTATGATACAAATATCAAGATCTTGCTGACACCTATTCGTCTTATTCAAATCAATTCAAAGATACCACAACAATGCAACGTGGGTAGTTGGTAACACAAAACCAATGGTTTAAACGGAGAGAATATCAAAAACATTTTTCATAACATTTTGGGACATATACACACATTTGGTACATATGTAAATATTTTGGGTATACACAAACACGCATACACTCTGGGTTCCATATCAATCTAAGACATTATGCATATACATCATACATGACATTTTTCCAAACATACTTTAGGGGAAACCAATATCTTTAGGACCTTTGTCAAATCAATAAAACAAGCATTTACCTTGGTTGAGAACAAACACAACCGGTAAAAATACGATCTCATCTTTGATCTAGTTATCTATGATTTGATCATCAAAAATAGATTTTTATCTGTGATATAACTCATGGTATGAGTCACCATGTAGCGATGTGTTATCAAGCTTTTTCAATCATCTACCCCCTAGGTTGTGGTAGGTGTGCGAATTAGTAGATTTATATTATTCATTCCCTAGGTTGCAATGAATACGTGAATTCATCTTTGTGCCGTTTTCCCAATAAGTTGCGGTAAATGCAAAAGCTTTTCAAATATCTATCCCCTAGGTTGTGATAGGTATGCGAATTTTCAGGGTTATATTATTCATCCCCTAGGTTGTGATGAATAATGTAAGCACACCCATGTTGCCTTTTATCCCCTAGGTTGTGATAAATACACAGGTTCCTCCTTGTACTCTTTACTCCCTAGGTTGTAGTAAACAGGACGAAATATGCGATATAACTCATTGTGCTAGTCTCCATGCAGTGACGTGTTATCAAGCTTTTTCAATCATCTACCACATAGGTTGTGGTAGATGTGTGAATTGTCGGATTCATATTGTTTATTCCCTAGGTTGAAATTAATACGTGAATTTATGCTCGTACTGTTTACTCCCTAGGTTGTAGTAGAAAGGACAAAATCTACAATATAACTCATTGCGTCAGTCTCCATGCAGCGATGTTGTTATCAAGCTTTTTCAATCATCTACCCCTAGGTTGTGGTAGATGTGTGAATTTACAGATTCATATTATTAATTCCCTAGATTGTAATGAATACGTGAACTCATCCTTGTACTGTTTACTCCCTAGGTTGTAGTAGACAGAACAAAATCTGTGAGATAACTCATTGCGTCAGTCTCCATGCAGCGATGTGTTATCAAGCTTTTTCAATCATCTACCCCTTAGGTTATGGTAGATGTGCGAATTGTCAGATTCATATTATTCATTCCCTATGTTGCTATGAATATGTGAATTCATCCTTGTATTGTTTACTCCCTAGGTTATAGTAGACAGGATGAAATATGCGATATAACTCATTGCATCAGTCGTCATATAGCAATGTTTTTATCAAGCTTTTTTCAATTATCTATCCCTTAGGTTGCGATAGATATGCGAATTCTCATGGTTATATCATTCATCCCCTAGGTTGTGATGAATAACGTAAGCCTGCGCCTGTTGTCTTTATCCCCTAGGTTGTGATAAAGGCACAAGTTCATCCTCGTATTGTTTACTCCCTAGGTTGTAGCAAATAAAACGAAAACTGCGTAATTCATTGCATCAGTCTTTATGCAGCAATGTGTAATAAAACTTTGTTTTATTCATCCCCTAGGTTGTGATGAATAGACAAAATCAAATCAAATAAAAACTTACTATATTAGTCCCCAAGCATTAGTAAGTCATATTTTCAACCTTGTATCATTTACCTCCTAAGTTATGGTAAATATGCAAAATAATCTACAATCTCTCTTAGATACTGACGAGTTACCCGTGTCATCGTGTCTAAGTTAAATCAAACTTTGGTTCAAACGCTGGTAAGATGATACATCATTATTTGTGCCTACTCTTCATACCCATGAGAAAATTGTACATCGTATCCTTATAATTCTTATAAACTTCCGATCAGAGCATGTGAGATTTGTGTATTCTCGCACTATTCAATCGAAAGGTAATTAAATAGGGGTAGCTGTCATACCCCAAATTTTCCCTGCTAGTTTCTAATTTTTTTCCCTAGATTTATTTACTTTATAATATATTTTTGTCAAATTCAAGGGGTTTTATCCTATTAGAGAGTTAATGGGCTTATCTAAATAAATAAATCCCATGAAAAGTTAAGGGTCCATTAGGTTTTTTAGAGGAGGCGTACGTGCTTCTTAGCTCATTTTTGTTTTAGATCCCATTATGTTTCTGTGATACGGTGGCAGAATCGACTGTTAATACTGGTTTGGGTTTTTTGTTCGCAAATGTTGGGGTAAGCAAGAGTCGCCACCGAGTTTTATTTCATTCAACAAAGGAAAAGGAAAAAGAACAGAAAAAACCTTTTTCGAGATGTTTCTGAGTACGGGGGTAGATTATAGAAATGGAAGGTGTTAGCACCCTTTCTATCCATGGTTTTCCATGGGCTCTTAGGTACTTGCTCATTTTGAAATTGCTTGTGTGTGTTTTGAAGAGTTTTTATTTAACTTTGTGGTAACCCTTGTATCTGTCCTCAAGAGTGTGACGAAGTTGTTTTTGAAAATTGTTTTGAACGTGTTTGTGTAAAAGAGTTTTTATTGTTTTGAGCAAGTACTTAAGATTTTCTACCTACTCGAAAAAAGACTGTTCGTTCTCGTTTTCTTTAGACAGCGCTATCCTACTATTAAGGAGTAGGTAGCCTCACCGTTGGAGTTTAAGGGAAATTCGAAGGGACAAGTACAATCACAAAAGCAATGGTTAGGAAACTTTAGTAATTACCCTAGAGTCCTAAAGATCTTTCTGAGGCAACATCCGAGCGGGTCATTTTTTATCTTTTGGGACTAGAGGACGACACTATAATTCACTATGCTTCATGACCATTTACCAAAGGAAACCAGAGTGAGGCAAACCCTAGGAGAGAACATGTGTATGTGTTATTTTTCAGTTTATTTATCTTTGCACAATTAGGGTTATCTACCGATTTAATTTCATTTGTATTTCGCATACAATCCTATCATCCATACATCTAGCAGTTTATAATAGTGAAAAGTAAAGTGCGAGAAATTAAAGTCTTAACTATTACAAGGCCTCGGGGAGGGGGTACATAACCAAAACTTGGGGAATAAAAAGAGTAAATAGGGAATGACGTTAAATGACCAAATTAAACTATTACAATCTCGAAGCAATTACAATAATTTGAAAAATAAATAAATAAAGCGCGCGTGAGAAGGGACACGGAAATTATATATCCTAATGAATTTAATTAACTAAAAAATATTTTTGTATTTTTCGTTGAGAAAAATAATTGAAATTTACAAGTTAAACCTAATTTATAGTTAATTGTATTTAACAAAATAATCAATGTTGAAATAATAAAAATAATTAATTTTCAAAAATTAATTTTAATTATAAAAACCTAAATATATTTTTGTGATATTTTGATTTAATAAAAAATGATTTTTGTTTTTTTTTTTGTAAAAAATTTTAAAGCAAATAAAAATTAAGTGAAATCAAAACAAAAAAAGAAAAAGAAAAAAGAAATGGGCCTGTTGTGAAGTAGTGATCAGGGGGTGTATTGTTGATTTTTTTTCAAGCCCAAGATGATTGGCCCAATGACTGCGTGTGATTCAGTGCAACGAGTCTTCAAGAGGTCTATCACGTGCCTGCTTGCTTGAGGCGTCATATCTGGGATGAAGATGATCCAATAGTGTGGATCTTGGGTGCATGATGGCCCTTTTGAAGGTGAGGCTCACTGGATCTGGGACAAAGAAATTGAAAAATATGAATATGTGAGATTCTGGGATCGAACCCAAAACCCCTTGCTTCAACGCCTGCGACTTTTCCATCTGCGCTGGGATGGTTAGTTGTACATATAATAAACAAAATAACACATAAATGAACAAAACTCCTTATGCTCAGAAAACGCGCCAACATTCAAACTGGCCATTCAGGTCTTGACATGCCTTCATCTTCTTCAAGGAAACTGTCGTTTTAGGTATGGACCTTTACCTACGGAGACAAGTTGTAACTATAACCCTACAAATATCAAAAATCAATACCAGGAAAGATAAAATCAAATACAAACATACAGATCAATTAGTTTTGATCTCGTGAGTATGATGGTATCCATCTTTTGCCCTGATTTTACCTGTATCAAAAAGCCCTAAAGCGAAGCTCTAAACCCTAACAATGGCATTTCATCAAACAGGCATCAAAACACATAATTAATCATGCAAACACGTTCTGAATGATGATACCAACATGAATGTATACTTAGAAATCATTCATAATGCGTAAATTTGCAAAACCAAATTCAAGAAAAGTGGCAAACTGTGATGCTGTAAGGTGATGATTCTTGGATCTTTTATGCATGCAAACGATTCTGTTAGCTTCATAAGGTTCCCAGGAGTGGATTGGTGGCCTTAAATCACCTTGAATCGCCCTCTAACTCAGAATTCGACCCACACTTTTTTTGTCAAAAATTGGAGTTTTTTCTGGACTTATGGAGGCAGCCTTTTCGTGTGTTTTTGGTCTAGAAACATTGTGTATATGTACTAGAAGGCATTAGGTCAACAAAAACAGATTCAATCTTGAACAATCATGGAGAAAATATTTGATTTATTCCTTGCATTATTTGTTTCCAAAACAAGCCAAACCATGCCATTTTCGTTCCAATCAGCCTTTGCACGATTTGATCATTGTTTAACAACATATATTATCTTCATTCAATGCCAAAATCATCCCAAAAGCAACTTATATGATTTATTTTGATTTTATTTGATTTTATTTAAATTTTAAATGAATAAAATCACAAAAAATCAAATAAATAAGGTAATGAGGCATGGAGTGGTTCATGGGTCGTGGACCATGTTAGGAACAAAATGCAATCATAAAAAGTTATGCCCATTTGAAGAAAAATGCATTTTGGGCATGGTTGACTTTGTGCAAATTTCCAAAAATGGCCAACTTTGACAATGCACATCTCTCTCAATTTTGACCCTAAGAGGGTGTTCTTGGACTTTTTAGAAAACTTAGGATGTCCTATAAACAACCCTTTTTGTTTCACCTTAATTGGATCTTCCATGTTGATGTAAGAAGCTTTGACCCAAAAGGTGTTTTTGTTGACTTTTTGGAATGACCTATAATGTCTGAATTCATATCTTTTCATGAGTGCATTTTTTGAACTTGAGGGATGAAGATGAGTTGTAGGGAATTGCATCCTATTCAAAATTATCCTTGGATGGGAAATTTCTGATAAAGTATGAGAAAGTTATGCTTGGTCAAAGTTTGGTTGACTTTTCCTATAGAAACCCTAATTTAGCAACTTTTGAGTTTTGATGAATTTGGGGCATTCCTTGAGGAATAATGATCAACCCTTGATCAAATGATGTATGTTACTTCGAAATATGGATGTTCACCAAAAATATTGGAGTTTGAATGCATGAGGGTCACAGTTGACTTTTGACCTAGTACAGTTGATTTTTTGGCATTTGAGCAGTTGACTGAGCAAACTTCTTGTGCAAGGCATGAAACTTGACATGTATGATCTTGAGGACATATTAGGGCAATGGAAATCATTTGAGATCCTTCGAACTCAAACATCTTGATGAAAATGGAAACCCTAGTTTAAGGCTCATAGTCTTAGGAAGAGGATTTGTCTGGTCAATCCTTTGGCCTCCTTGAGCAAGTTGAGGACTTCAATGAGCATGTTTTGAGTGAAATGAGAGGGAAAATTTTGCGGTGAAACAGCTGCCCCTGTTCAATCTTCTTAAACCTGAGGATGTAGATTGCCTGGTTTGCCTTTCGTGATCTGAAGGTGGAAGATGACTGAACACTAGAGTGCCCAGAAATTTGCACTCGCATGAAGTAGTACTGATTGGTGATATCGGAAATGGGCTTACAGATGCCATTTGGAAGTCGACTGAGAATCATCGGAGATGGGTTTAAAGAAGACATCCAGATAAGATATTGGTTGCATAAGAGATTCCTTTGCGATAATTCCTGTACTTGCCGTTGAGGAGGACTTCACTGGGGAATGTTGACTTATGTCCGAGAAAATAGAGTATAGGAGCTCCAGTTGCCCATTACTCTACTGGGGAATTAACTCCTGATTGAGAAGGTGGAAGTAAGTTGCATATCTGGTCAGGGTCCAGGCTTCACAATGATTTACTGGGGAAATATGAAATCGACCGTGTCTATTCGGGTCCAGGCCTTACAGTGTTGTAAACCATTGTCTGGAGATAAGAGAAAAGAAACATGGATAGTAAGGTTATGATAAGTGTGATGCGGTGGGAGAACTGACTTGAAGGTTTTGCATTTTATCGCATATGTTACAGTTAGCAAGAGTTGCCACCGACTTTTCTTTTATCCAAAAGGAAAGGTGAAAAAGCACAGGAAAGACCTTTGAGATTATTTCTTGAGTTCGGGGGGTAGATTATGAAAAGGGAAGGTGTTAGCACCATTTTCATCCATGGTTTTCCATGGGCTCTTAGTTACTTGCTTAGATCACTTGCTTTTGTTTGTTTGAAATTGTGTTTGGTGTGGTTTTGATAGTATTTTTGTAAAAGAGGCCATTCGTTTAGGCAATCTTTGTAATCATTCTCGTTTGTAAGAATGTATACAAAGATGTTTGTCTTTTTGATAATGTTTTCAATGTTTGTAAGATGTTTTTGAAATGTGTGTGTGATGGAAAATAACAAGGATTGTTGTTTGAAAGGGGGCAAGTAACTAGAAGCTATCTACCTACTCAAATGTCTTTCTTATGTATTTTCTATTCCTTTGACGTTGTTGTCTTACCATTGATTTGGTAAGCAACCCTATCTTTGGATGTAAACGGGACGGGCGTGGGTCATCGTATAACCATGATTAGTAATGTTGCAAAGTATCTTAGCATTTTTGAGGGACCAAGATCATTTTGTAAGGCAACTTTAAATAGCGTCATCGAGGGACTATGATCTTATATTTGTTTTGTTTTGCCAAGATACTTCGCATGCGTAACATGGCCATTTTTTAGGCAACCAAGTGGAGAAACCCTAAGGGTGTTTGTGTGCAAGTGTATCACTTTCATGCTTTGATTTTGTCTTTAATTTAGGGTGTTCTATTTGCTTTGTTTTGTTCTTGTCATACAAACCCTAATTACTAATCATGGCATATGAAAGCGATAAATTGCGTAATGTAAATATTTCTAAGCTATTACAACAATTTATGGGGAGGGGGGAATACAAGTTGAATGGGGATTTTCACAAATATAAAGCTAAATAAATTATTACAACCAAATCGAATTTGTACGAATTAAGATAAATACAATGCAATATTTAAAATGCAATGCAATGTACATGTAAAAAAAGATTTTTGTGTCTTTTCTTTTATGTAAAAGAAAATTTAGTCTAAACCTAAAAAGATAAGGTAAAGGAAATAATTTTTGAAAGGGGTTTAACCCTAATTATTATTTAAAAGAAAAAAAAGTTTTTATAGTTATTATTTTGTGTATTTTCTTGTATAAAAATAATAAATAATATTGTATATAAATATAAAAATTAAATATATGCAAAATAGGTATTTATAAGTATGAAATGCAAAAATAAATTAAATTAAATATATTTAATTATATTTATAAGTTTATTAAGAAAATAAAGGATACCTATTAAAAATAAAATATATTTTTATGTGACAAATAGAATAAAAATAAACTAAAAGTGTAATATCATTAATTTATATTTTTGGGATTTTTATATGTTAGAGAAAATATTTAAAAGATTAAATATGAAAATAAAACAAATAAATAAAAATAAATATATAAAAGTTAGTAAGAGGAGGTAATGTAGTAGAATTGATGGTAAGGTTCGCAAAAACACTGGCCTAAAGCAAAAGCTCAAACCTGTAAAAAAGTCTCAAAAAACTGAAAAGGAAAATGTGAAAAAATGCAAAAGTAGCGCGCAGGTTCGAACCCAGGACATGGGTCTCACCAGCGCGCTACTTTGCCACTGGGGTGGCTATAATTCCATTATCTTTACTGAAATGAAAATAACATATTACAAAACGCGCCCTATGCCCTATTTCATCTTCTTCCTCAAGCTCTGGCCAGATACCCTGTAACTTCTTCATACTTCCATAAAAATGGAAATGCATAACATGAAAATTATAGCACTTGAGCACACAATTCCAACCATATAAATTATGTGAACTATTAATCAAAGTATAAAGAGAATTTTATCAGCCCTAAATCTTGAACTAATAGTTCCAGAAATTTCAAGTTCCAAATTCTCTCAGCACAAGTAAAATCAATGCAAGATAATGGTATGTACAGCTTCGTTATGATGAGGACTGCATTTTTTATTCACAGATCGTGGCCTAAGGTTGCCTGTACAAGGAGATAGAGTTTTAAATTTTACCTCCTTCAGCTGGAATCGTGTATGAAAATGGAGTGACTTTAATGGAGGCCTGATGCTTGCTTGAGCTTCCTTGAGCTTCCCTGAATCTATTCCAACCCTTGCCTTGCTCTGAAAGTAGCTGGAACTCCTTGGCCAAGTCAAGTTGCAAGCTCTGAAGTCAACAATGGAAGATGGTGAAGGAGTGATTACAGAATAAGGATGATGGCTTGGATTGGCTAGGTATCAAGTATGTAAGGTGTTTGAATGATCCAAACTTAAAACGCACGAGCCAAATGGAAGATGGAAGTGTTTGTGTAGAAACTGTAGGTTTGAACAGGTTTTTGGTGTTTTTCAGCTTAGGAGTATTTCAGGTCCTTGCCAATCGTGTTTTGTGTTCTATATTGTTTGTATATTAGTATGGAAATAGTCTTAGGTCAGCTTCCCAACAGATCTGCAAATGCTAGCCTTTTTTCCAACTTTCTTGTACTTGAAGCAAAGTGATAAGACCCAAGCTTCACATGCTTGTATCAGCTTTCTTAGGGTTGGTATGAGTTTGTACAACTTGCTTGAAGACCTGTGAGATTTGTATGCACCAAGGGGACAGGTCCAAAGCTCAAAATTGTAAAGTTTGCAAAAGTTGCTCTTTTTCAAAATGGCAATGGAACCTTTTTGCCATAAATGAAATTACAAGTTGGATAAAGGTTCAAAAGCATGGATAAAAGCTTTGTCAACTGAGTAAGCATTTAATTAAGGAGTGTGGAACAAGTTTAGGACCTGTACAACATGAATTAGCCAGCATAACATTGATTTGCAACTTGGTTCTTTATGAAATGGCTTGAACAAAAAGTGAGAAAATGCCAACTTCCTCTCTTCGATTTTTAGGTCAACTGTCCAATTGAATGATCAAAAATGTGGTTCAAAGCTTGAAACTTGTCATGAGTGATCTTAGGGGTCCATAATGATTTTTGAGAGTCATATGAAGCATTGATAGTCCATAAATCCCTGTGCAAACTCAAACCCTAATTTTGGGTTATCAGTGCAAGATGAGATGTCTTGAGCTGACCAAACCCTAATCCATTCTTGAGTCAAAGAGATCTTGTGAGAAGAGTTTTGATAAATGAGAGGGCAAATTTTGGGGTACAACAGCTTCCCCTGTTCAATATTCTTAAACCTGAAGAGTTAGATTGGCGAGTTTTGCCATTCGTGACTCGAAGGTGAAAGATGATTGGACACTAAAGTGCCCATAAATTTGCACTCGATGATGTGTAGCTGAGGGAATGGGCTTAAAGATGCCATTTGGAGAAGTGATAGAGTCTTATTGGGGATGGGCTTGTAGATGCCATCAAGAATGTTTGTTGAATTGTAAGTTGTAAGCTGAAAGAACGAGTATCAGAATGGTGTCCGTGTCTGGAACATATTTGAACTGTATCTGAAATCTGAATCTAGATGAGCGACAGAATGGCTTCCGTGTCTGGAGTGTATCTGTACTGTATCTGAACTTGAAATCTGAATGAGTAAAAGAATGGATTCCGTGTCTGGAGCGTATCCGTACTGTATCTGAACTTGAAATTTGAATGAGTAAAAGAAGGGCTTCCGTGTCTGGAGCATATCCGTACTGTATTTGAACTTGAAATCTGAATGAGTAACAGAATGGCTTCCGTGTCTGGGGCGTATCTGAACTGTATCTGAACTTGAAATCTGAATGAGTAACAGAATGGCTTCCATATCTGGGGCGTATCTGAACTATATCTGAAAGTTGAAATCTGAATGAGTATCAGAATGGCATTTGTATCTGGAGCGTATCTGAATTGTATCTGAAAGTTGAAATCTGAATGAGTATCATAATGGCATCCGTATTTGGAGCGTATCTGAATTGTATCTGAAAGTTGAAATCTTAATGAGTATCAGGATGGCATCCGTATCTGGAGCGTATCTGAACTATATCAAAAGGTTGAATCTGAATGAGTATCAGAATGACTTCCGTGTCTGGAGCGTATTCGTACTGTATCATGATTTCATATTATTAACGGTAGCTGTTAATCTTATCCTGAAAAGGGTAAAAAGTTAGCTGAAACATAAAATTATGTTGCATGAAATGTATGATGCAATATATGCATTTTTCCAATATTTATGATATGTGGATGTAATGTATGTGCATGTAAGCCAATTTTCTGTATTGTTGTTTGCCTGAGGAAAATAAATCCTTGACTACTGCTGAGGATATGGTGATCCTTCATGTTTTGAAGTTGGAGCATTGATAAAAAATTTGTTGTTAGAGCAATGTCGTATACTGCTCGAGGAATCTGCTTGGGGAATCCAGAGAATTTTGATGACTTATACTGGGGATAGATGGGAATCTTGGTTCCGTTGGGGAGTATCAGCAGTTGACTGTTATCCGAATGGATTTTAGGCTTCAAACAACTTGCTGGGGAATTTTGGAGGAACTGGATGGTTTCCGTCGAGGATTGATAGTCTGAAGTTTTAGTTCCGCTGGGGATTTAAGTGACATATTGTAGGGATTACTCATGGAATAACCTAAAGACGTTTTCCTATTCTTTCAATCTGTCAGTAATTGTCTTTTTTCATTTTGTTTATTTGCAAACAGTAATTATGTTCAAATGCATATGTTAATCAATGAATCATTGGACGTTTTTGCAAACAAAACACAAGTGTAAATAAAAAGGACAAATAGTTTTCTATACTTGAAAGAGATATCTTTGTATTTACTTTGAATAAGTATTTTGTACAAAGGAGACAGACATCCTGGTAAGAGGATAATGTCATAAAAATAAGAAAAATTTATACAAAGAAAGATAGTTATGTGTGATAATCCCATGGGGTTCCCATTATGCTATAGCCTCCGTATCTCCAAATATCTTGTCTATTTGTTGCTTTGTCCGAAGATGATTGGATTGATCCGAAGCTCCGAATTCGTTAATGAAGAGATTGTCCTTAAAGTGATCCGACGAGACATAGTCATACGCTTAAATTCCATAACTTTTTCCTGGACCGCCCTTTCGGGTTTTCAGTCCAACGGGAAACCCTTTTTTTCCCAAGTCGCCCTTTCGGGTTTTCAACTTGCCGGGTGTACGGATTTTTTTTTATTTTATCCCTAATTTTTTCCCGAACCTTTTGGTTCGCCGGGATGCCCTTTTTTTTGCCTAGGTGTGTCAACCTAGTGGGTCTCTTATGCGTAGTATCTTTTGACTATGTCCGCATTCGCAGGGTGCGGCAGGTCGTCGCCATCCATGGTGGTTAAGATCATTGCCCCACCGGAGAAGATGTTCTTGATTACAAATGGTCTCTCATAGGTAGGAGTCCATTTGCCCCTAGGATCACTTTGTGGAAAGATAATGCATTTTATCACTAGATCTCCAACTTGATATACCTGGCGTCTGACTTTCTTGTTGAAAGCCTTGATCATTCGTTTTTGATACATCTGACCATGGCAAACAGCAGTGAGTCTCTTTTCATCAATTAAGTTCAGTTGATCAAGTCGAGTCTGGATCCAATCGTCCTCATTCAAACCTACATCCTTCATAATTCTCAAAGAGGGGATTTGAACCTCGATAGGCAAGACAACCTCCATGCCATAAACCAAAGAATAGGGTGTTTCCCCACTTGATGTGTGAGCCGTGGTACGGTACCCGTGGAGAGAAAATGGCAACATCTCATGCCAGTCCTTGTAGGTGACTGTCATCTTTTGTACGATCTTTTTAATGTTTTTATTTGCAGCTTCAACGACACCATTCATCTTTGGCCGATAGGGGGATGAATTGTGATTTTAAATCTTGAATAGTTCGCACAAGGTCGTGATCATAGTATTGTTAAGGTTTGTACCATTATCAGTAATGATCCTTTCTGGGATACCGTACCGGCAAATGAGATTCTGCTTGATAAATCGGGCAACAACATTCTTAGTAACGGAAGCGAAGGAAGCTGCTTCGACCCATTTTGTAAAATAATCAATGGCCACTAGAATGAAGCAGTGTCCATTGGAGGCTGTAGGCTTGATCTCTCCAATCATATCAATTCCCCACATAGCAAAGGGCCAAGGAGCCGTCAAGACATTTATAGGAACCGGAGGTACATGCACCTTGTCCGCATAAATTTGACACTTAAGACATGTCCGGGAGTGTTGATAGCAGTCTGCTTCCATGGGAGACCAGTAATAGCCTGCCCGTAGGATTTTCTTTGCCATCGTATGCCCGCTGGAGTGAGTGCCAAAGGTACCTTCATGTAATTCAGCCATGATCTTTTCAACCTCAATCTTATCCATACAACGGAGCAGAATAGAGTCATGATTGCGCTTGTACAGGATGCCATTACTTAGGAAAAACTTAGCAGAGAATCTCCTTAGGAACTTTTTATCATTGATTGAAGCTCCTTCTGGGTATTCTTGAGCCTCGAGATACCTCTTGACTTCATGAAACCAAGGTTGGTCCACTACTTCTTCAGTATTAATCT
This sequence comes from Vicia faba, assembly GCA_948472305.1. Taxonomy (NCBI): domain Eukaryota; kingdom Viridiplantae; phylum Streptophyta; class Magnoliopsida; order Fabales; family Fabaceae; genus Vicia; species Vicia faba. The sequence continues at coordinate 137,810,939 of OX451741.1, forward strand.
CGTGACAGTGTGTTGGTTCGTCCATTCGTTCAATGGTGATCTGGGGAGCTTCGTTATCCCAATTAAGTTTAAACATAGATGACATTGTGGCTAGAGCATCTGCTAGCTGATTTTCTTCTCGCGGGAAATGCTCGAAGGTAATCTGCTCAAAATGTGGTAGCAATGTCAAAACATGTTCTTTGTAAGGGATAAGGTTTGGATGTTTAGTGTCCCACTCTCCTTTGATCTGACTAATGACCAAATCTAAATCTCCAAACACATCTAAAGATTTGATTCCCAAGTCTATGGCAGCCTTGAGACCAAAGATGCATGCTTCGTATTCTGCCATGTTGTTCGTACAGTTGAAGCATAGTCTGGCAGTAAAGGGAGTATGACACCCTTCTGGAGATATGAGTACAGCGCCGATACCATTACCAAGTGCATTGGATGCCCCCTCAAAGAACAGGGTCCATCGGGATCCTTGTTTAGGTCTGTCATATGGTCTGATCTCTTCATAGTTGTCTAATGTCAAGATGTCTTCATCTGGGAATTCAAACTTCATGGACTGATAATCTTCTACAGCTTGATGAGCAAGATGATCAGATAACACACTGCCCTTTATAGCTTTCTGGGTCGTGTAATGTATGTCATATTCTGTTAGGATCATCTTCCATCTAGCTATTCTTCCAGACAGAGCAGGCTTTTCGAAGATGTACTTTATTGGATCCATCTTAGATATCAACAAAGTGGTATGAGTCAACATATACTGTCTTAGCTGGCGAGCAGCCCATGCCAGAGCGCAGCAAGTTTTCTCGAGCAGTGAATATCTGGTTTCACAGTCGGTAAACTTTTTGCTCAGGTAGTAAATAGCGTGCTCTTTTCGGCCAGACTCGTCATGCTGCCCCAATACACACCCCCATTGAGTTCTCTAAAACAGTCAGATACATGATCAGTGGTCTTCCCTCGACTGGTAGCATTAAAACAGGAGGCTCTTGTAAATACTCTTTGATCTTGTCAAAAGCAATTTGGCATTCGTCGTTCCAACTAACTACTTGATCTTTCTTTAACGGTTTGAAGATTGGCTCATGAATAGTTGTCAAGTGAGAAATGAATCTGGAAATATAGTTTAGGCGTCCCAAGAATCCTCTGACTTCCTTCTCAGTGCAAGGAGTAGGCATTTCTTGTATCGCTTTAACCTTGGTAGGATCAACCTCGATGCCTTTGTTGCTGACGACGAAACCTAAGAGTTTACCGGAACGGACTCCGAATGTACACTTGTTTGGCTTCAATCTTAACTTGTACTCCTTCAACCTCACAAACAAATTTTGCAAGTGATCAAGGTGTTCCTCTTCAGTTTTTGATCGGGCTATCATGTCATTTACATAGACCTTTATCTCATGATGTATCATATCATGAAACAAAGCTACCATGGCACGTTGATAGGTTGCCCCTGCATTCTTCAGTCTGAATGGCATCACTTTGTAGCAGAGCATGCCCCACTGTGTGACAAATATAGTTTTCTCCATGTCCTCAGGTGCCATTTTGATTTGATTATAGCCTGAGAATCCGTCCATGAAGGAAAATACTTTATGTTGGGTTGTATTGTCAACTAGGATGTCGATGTGGGGAAGTGGAAAATCATCTTTAGGGCTGGCCCTGTTTAAATCTCTATAATCCACACACATTCTTACTTTGCCGTCCTTTTTAGGCACGAGAACAATGTTGGCAACCCATTGAGGATAGGAAGTGACGGCTAAGAATCCAGCATTGAACTGCTTCATGACTTCCACTTTGATCTTCTCTGACATGTCAGGTCTCATGCGGCGGACTTTTTGCTTCACTGGTAGACAGTCTTCTCTTGTGGGTAGACGATGTACCACGACGTCTGTATCAAGTACCGACATGTCTTCGTATGACCAGGGAAAGATCTCAACATAGTCATGTAATAGCTGAATTAGACGTTCCTTGACACTCGGCTCTAGGTTGGCACCCACTTTGATTTCCTTTTTATCTTCCTCGGTACCCAAGTTGATTGTATCCAACGGTTCCTCATGAGGTTGAATAGCTCTTTCCTCTTGTTGTAGTAGTCTGGCCAATTCCCCTGGCACTTCACAATCTTCCTCACCTTCGTATTCGGCTTGATAGATTGGATCTTCAGAGTCACTGAAGGCTATAGCAGTATCGTTACCCATGGGATCCGGAATGGAGGGGTACCTGCATTTGTGAGTGTGGGTGTGTGCAAGGGTATATCCATCTTTAAACAATAAAATGTAAAAGAAAGACAATGAGCACAAAAGGTTTGTATGTGGAAAAACGTCCATGATTCATTGAATGTCATATGAAATAAAAACCCTTACAAACGGACCATTGTGTCTCTGGTAAGACACAAGGTTTTTTAAAGTGAGAATTGTTTGTGAATATTATAAGTCCAACAGAAATGTAAAAGATAAATTACTGAGAGATGAAACTTATTGGGACGAAGTCTCTGGCTTCCCAGTTACGGAGTCCTCCGTTGACAGTAGGAAATATCCAATCTTCCAAGCTGCCATCTTCCTCAACATCTTCCACTATGTTGACCTCTCGGTTACTAATCTTCAAAGGTGGCCCTCCAGCACGGGCACGACGCACATCCTTCTGAGCAATTGAAGTAAACCCTAAGCCAAACTTGTCTGATTTATACGGGATGTCTGGAAGCTGCCCCCAGATGATGCATCCACCCTCTTCCACTACTGCCTTAGCGTCCTTTAGAGATGACATCTGAAGCGGAGGTCTTGTGATCTTGGGAATTGAGGATATTGCCTTGGTTACTGCTACTTCTTGAGAGACCTCTTCGAAATGTTGAAAAGGGGTTTCAATGAACTCGCCATCCAACTCCACATATCGGAAGGAATTCAGATGACTAATCATGTACTCCTCCTCTCCATGGATAGTTATGATTTTTCCTTGGACCGGGTACTTCAGCATTTGGTGTAGTGTGGAGGTGACGGCACCGGTATTGTGGATCCAGGGGCGTCCTAACAGACATGAGTAAGAGGGACGGATGTCCATCACATAGAAGGTTGAATTGAAAATCTGAGTTCCCACCTTTATCGGGATGTCCACCTCCCCGTGGACCATCCTCTTCGAACCATCAAATGCTCTCACAACTATGTTACTGGGTTTTAATGTTAGCCCTTCGCAATCCAATCTGTCAAGGGCTTTCTTCGGTAAGACGTTCAAAGATGAGCCGGTGTCTACCAAGACATGGGCCAGAGTCCTTCCTCTACACTCCACAGAGACATGTAATGCCTCATTGTGTTTTCTCCCTCTGGGTGTCAAATCAGCATCGGAGAAGCCTAGGCCATTATCGGCTGTCAAACTGGCCACACAATCTTGGAATTGTTCAGCAGACGTCTCTTGTGGCACATGGGCTGTCTTCAAAAAATTTACCAGAGCTTTCGCATGTGCCTCAGAGCACAGCAGCTATTCTAGCATGGAGATCTTAGAGGGAGTTTGCCCCAACTGTTCAACCACATCATAGTCACTCTTCTTTGTTGACCTCTCGGTTACTAATCTTCAAAGGTGGCCCTCCAGCACAGGCACGACGCACATCCTTCTGAGCAATTGAAGTAAACCCTAAGCCAAACTTGTCTGATTTATACGGGATGTCTGGAAGCTGCCCCCAGATGATGCATCCACCCTCTTCCACTACTGCCTTAGCGTCCTTTAGAGATGACATCTGAAGCGGAGGTCTTGTGATCTTGGGAATTGAGGATACTGCCTTGGTTACTGCTACTTCTTGAGAGACCTCTTCGAAATGTTGAAAAGGGGTTTCAATGAACTCGCCATCCAACTCCACATATCGGAAGGAATTCAGATGACTAATCATGTACTCCTCCTCTCCATGGACAGTTATGATTTTTCCTTGGACCGGGTACTTCAGCATTTGGTGTAGTGTGGAGGTGACGGCACCGGTATTGTGGATCCAGGGGCGTCCTAACAGACATGAGTAAGAGGGACGGATGTCCATCACATAGAAGGTTGAATTGAAAATCTGAGTTCCCACCTTTATCGGGATGTCCACCTCCCCGTGGACCATCCTCTTCGAACCATCAAATGCTCTCACAACTATGTTACTGGGTTTTAATGTTAGCCCTTCGCAATCCAATCTGTCAAGGGCTTTCTTCGGTAAGACGTTCAAAGATGAGCCGGTGTCTACCAAGACATGGGCCAGAGTCCTTCCTCTACACTCCACAGAGACATGTAATGCCTCATTGTGTTTTCTCCCTCTGGGTGTCAAATCAGCATCGGAGAAGCCTAGGCCATTATCGGCTGTCAAACTGGCCACACAATCTTGGAATTGTTCAGCAGACGTCTCTTGTGGCACATGGGCTGTCTTCAAAAAATTTACCAGAGCTTTCGCATGTGCCTCAGAGCACAGCAGCTATTCTAGCATGGAGATCTTGGAGGGAGTTTGCCCCAACTGTTCAACCACATCATAGTCACTCTTCTTTGTTATCCTCAGGATCTCTTCCATTTCCTTCTTGGATGTTTCGGGAATAGCTAGTGATTGAGCCTTCATCCGGACAGGCTCTTCTTGAATGCTTTTTCCTTGATTTTCAATAGTAGAAGTATTGGTAGGGATAACAATAGGGGTCGCGTCGTCTTTGTCGGTAGGTGCACTTGCAGGTATAGTTATTGGTACAGAGGTAATCTTCGAAACGGCCACGGGTCCAAAAATTGCCTTTAGAGGGCCAATCTCTAGAGATAAGATTCTACCGCTACGGGTAATCTTACTAGTTCCGAAAATATTTCTAATGTCGGAATTTTCTTCTTTGGAGCTCACTTCTTCGGTGGTCAACCCATCTTGTTTAATACCATGGTAGTAGATTTCTCCACCGTAATTCCACAGTACTGTCTTGTCTGATTCGTATGGGACCGGCCCAGGCATTGTAATTATGAGAGGAGTAGTCTTCGGAACTGGTGTAATCCTAACGGGTCTTTTGGGGGCCCTGGAAGGATTGGTGGAGATGGTTATTATTGAAACGTCTTTAACTGGAACGGGTGAAACAGGATCATTCTCAAACAGAATTTCTTGGTTGTCAATCAGGCGTTGGATACCTGTCTTCAGCAGAGGGAAATCAAATGATGAGGATAAACAAAGATGGCAGTCTTTATCACAACCTGGGAATATACCAGCTTTCAACAAATTCATCTTAATGATCGGGAGTGGAGTTAAGAGTTCATCTACTGTAGCAACAAACAAATCTTCCTCGATAGCATTGGCGTTGTGACGATGTCTAGGCATAGGAGCGGAAATGACATTTGGTTTCTCTGGCGCCTCAAACTCAATTTCTTTTGCATCTATGAGGTCTTGAATCTTGTTTTTTAAAGCCCAACAGTTATTGGTGTTGTGGCCTGGACTTTCGGAATGGTATGCGCATCTGGCATTCGGGTGATAATGGGGGGGACACCATGTTGGGATTCTGATCAGTGCATTTTGATGCACATCCTTCCACGATTATACTAATGTATTTATTTAGTTTATTATGTTTATTTTTATGTTTTAATATGTTTTGCTAATTTATTTTATTTTTTCATTTAATTAATTTTCGTATTTTATTTTCAGCAACTGCAGCTTTCACGGAAAAATTCATAACTAATTCTACAAAAATCAGATCGAGGCGTTTGACCATGCATTGGAAAGCTAAGAAAATGGCCTACAACTTTCTAGTTTTGGACAGAAGCTGATTCGAAGTGAAGAAAGGTTGAAAAAGTCGTTGAAGTTGCAGCTTTAGACTTTTAAGTTTTTGGTTAGTAGTTTTGGGCCTGGGTTATGTTTTCAACTCAGTTGGTTTGTAAACCGAATGAATTGTTCCTCTTTAATCGGGGGGCAGTCGCATAACGGGGGATTGATCACATTTTTACTGTAGACAAAGGGAGAAAACAATTTGGTACAAATGGGAATGGAGAACTAATTCGTTAGAGTTGATCTGCTGTAACTTGGTTTCTAAAACTTGAGGTTAATATAATTTACAATTCAATTTCTATTCATATCAATTTTGCCTTTTATATTCGTTTTCTTAATTCGAATTATCTTAGAGTAATATCATTGGTTCGATTGAATTATGTTTCCCAATTATAATTGCGTTATATCGTATGCTTAATTCGTTATTCTGTTTGTTGATTAACCGTTTGCTTAATTCGTTGAAAAGGGAACATAATTCTTATTTTTTTTCATTCTCGCTTGTTGGATGAAATTATGATCGAATTTGAATAGGAATCCGCTTAGGGAAGTTAAATTGTATTAATCGATGATAGTAGGAACCCGAAACAGTAGATCGACTTATTTTATAATCACTTATTTTAAGCACTTATTTTCTGTTTTTTTATAAATCGTCCTTAAAACCAAACCCCCCCCCCCCCCCCCCCCAATTCGATTTCTGTTGTTTAATAAAATCAAGAATCCTTGTGAGAACGATATCCGAGTTATAGTTGTCGTTAAATACTACAGTTTTGAAAAATACTCGTTTTGATCCGCGCGCGATATCGGATCAAATTGGCGCTGTTGCCGGGGATTCTTGGTATTATTAGTTGTTTTTAGAGTCATAGGGTTAGTTTCTTTGAGTCTAGGCGTTAGTTTCATCGCGATTTCGTCCAATTCACGTTGTAGAGTCGAAATAGTAAAAAAAAACGGTTTTTGGGTAAATCGCATCCGATTAGAATTCTTCCTTGACCATCGCTTGCGAAAAAATTCTCCGCTCATTTTCCAAATTCATCATTTTCCTATTTTTTATGATTTATTTACTGTTTTCATAGAGTCGGAAAAAATCAAAAAAATTATCAAAATTCTAATTTTCTCCCATTAGAAGAATTTCGTGTTCAGTTTATTTTTTTGAAAAAAATTTAATCGTTTTCCTTCTTTGTGTTTGTTTTTGCTTTTAGGGACACTGTTGGTATTTTGGGCTTTGTTACCATTGTTGCGTTTTAGTCCTGGCTACTAGGTCCTGCTATCCTGAGCTTGTTGCTTTTGATCCTGAAGTAGAAAGAACATTGCACACACAATGCAGGAGAGTCCAAGTTAACACTAGTTCACCACCCACAATTTAGTTTGAGTCTGAGGCTGATTCTGATTACTTGCACTATCTGTTTGATTCTGATTCTGAAGTTGTTATTGATATGGCTAACCAAAGAACCTTAAGGCTATTGGTTGTCCCTGATATAAATTATAATGGCATGTGTATTGATTATGTTGATGTTGCTTCTCCTTTTGAATTAAAATCGGGTTTAATACACTTGTTGCCCAAGTTTAGTGGTCTTGCAGGTGAGGATCCGCACAAACATTTGAAAGAGTTTCAAGTTGTATGCTCTACACCATCGAAGCCTGAAGGGATCACTGAAGATCACATCAAACTTCGAGCTTTTCCTTTTTCATTGCAGGATGCAGCAAAGGATTGGTTGTTGTGATCGGTGGATCTGGAACTGACTGTTTAATGCTGGTTCGCGAAATGTCGCGGAAGCAAGAGTCGCCACCGTCTTTTATTTTCTCCAAATGGAAAGGACAAAAGCACAGAAAAATTCCTTATAGAGATTGCTCTCGGTTCGGGAGGTATATTTATAGAAAGGGAAGGTGTTAGCACCCTTTCTATCCATGGTTATCCATGGGCTCTTAGATACTTGCTCATTTGTGTTTTCAAAAGTGTTTGTTTGCTTTTCAACTGTGGGTTTTAAAAAAGTTTCTTTGAAAATTCCAGTTTGACTCTTGTATCGGTCCTCAAGAGTGTTTGAAAAATTGCTTTCGAAAGCTTTTTGAAAAGGTGTCGGTGTGAAAAGTATTTTTTTTGATTTGTTTTGAAATTAGAGCAAGTATCTAGAGTCGTCTACCTACCCTAAGGAATTCGTCTGTGTAGATGTTCTTTAAAGTAGTGCCATCCCACCATTGAGAGGTAGGTAGCACCACCGTTGGAGGTGTTCGGGTCAATTCGAGGTTCGGGACATGGTGATCACCAGAGCAATGGGAAGACACCTTAGAAGCTACCCTCATGCCAGGTTCCCGGATCATGAGGACTTACTAAGACATCCTCTACTCGACGATCACCTTTCGAGGCAAGGCAACAGTGAGGCGTACCCTAGGGGTGGTGTGTGATTTGTGTGTCAGATTCATTTATTTTTGTCTTGTCATGTATGGGTGATCTACGCTTTTGTTTTTATTTTGTCATTCATTCTTGCATGCCATTATTAACAGTTAAAAAATTGCGAAAAATGTAAAATTCCTAAACTATTACAAAGGCGCGGGTCCACATCGCCAAATTAAATCCAGGACCCGATTTGACATAAAATAAAGGAGAGTGTGAGAAATTATAAAATTACACGGCTTTGGGAGAATTACATTAATATTTAAAAGAAAAGAAATAAATGCGCGAAGAGAATAAAAAATCGCAAGCGAGGGCGTTGGACCCTTTTTAATGAAATTAAATTATGATTATTAAATTAATGAAATTAAAATGAAAAAAGAAATTGTTTTCTTGAGGTTTTTGTATTTATGGTTTTTTATGAGATTTAAACGAAATTAAGAAATTAATTAATTAACCCTAACTCTAGTCCTTTTTTATTTATTAAGAAAAGCATTAAACTTTAACTTAAAATTAACCCTAATTAATTAATTGCAAGTATTTACAAAAATAGTATTAAGTAATTAATTATGGTGAGAGAAAGAAAAAGAATGAAAAATACTTAAAACCCTAATTCTACCAATTTTTATTGAAAAATATTAAGTTTAAGAATAAAACTAAATTAATTAATGATTTTTACTTACAAAAATATTAAAATAAAATATGTTTTTGATTTTTGATGACTTTCTGATTTTTATATTATTTTTTTATATTTTTATGAAAATATTAATTCAAAGTTTTAAATGGAAATTAAACAAAAACAAATAAAATAGCAAAATATGAAAAAAAGAATAAAAACAAACCCTGGGGGGTTCTGTCCCCAATTTGGAGGTGTAGCCCTAGCAATTCTGGCCCAATTATGTCAAGGCCTTTTGACTTTTTCAGGAAGCATGTGACTTCGTTGACTAACGCCTATGGTTTTCAGCAGATCTGAGCCTTCAGATTGGTATCAATAAGCGCGTGGCGCGCCTGGATTGTGAGTTGCATGGTGGAACCCTGGAAGAGAACTACACACAAGCGTGATTAGAAAAATAATATGGAAAGGGATGGGGACCTGGGATCGAACCCAGGTCCTGGAGATTACCAATACTATGCTTTGCCAACTGCTCCAACTACGCGTTTTGGTTATATTATTGGAAACAAATAACATAAGGCAAATCAGGAATTAGTGGTCAATTTCAGCGCGAAATTCAAATGATCCAATCGCCTGCCTACACATCATCATCTTCTCCCTTGTTGCATTTTCCCTGAAACAAAATAAACAAGATTGCGGGGGTTTAAACCCCCGCTATATACAGTATGAAAAAAATAGCGAATAGGAATCCCTGCATTAGAAATTAGGCGCGATATGTGGAATTGATTGGCATGAAGCTTCTGAATCTGATGGTATGGGTCTTGAGTCTTAATTTTTCTTTGAATGTAAAGCCCCAATTTTTCAGGTCTGAAACCCTAAGGTGCTTCAATGGTAATTCTTCATACAATGCGTGAAAACTCAATTAAATCATATGGTTAGTTTCAGAATCAATCAATTAGTGAAAATCAATAAAGAAAATACATGAAAAATGTATGTAATCCATGATACGATTATGAATATTTTTCTGAAAAGTGGGACATGCTTCTACCGTTTCTTGGTGTTAGAGCTTATGCTTTTGATTCAGGAAGTTCCCTTGATATCTCAGGAAGGTGATAGAATGGTTTTCTTGCCTTGAAAAGCCTTGCAATCGTGATTTCAGTTCTTGAGTTTTTCACAAAAAATGCAAAAGTCTTTCTTGAATTCTGGCGCAGCTCTGAGGTTATTAGCATTAGGGTTAACTTTGCACTTATGTATGGAATGATTAGGGTAAGGTTTTTGGTCCAAAGAATCAATGAATTGATGGAGAAAATATTGGATTTTCATGCCATAATTTTTCAATCTTTTTCATGCTATTTTGGTTCCAATCATGTCCAATCACATGGATTCTTTCCAAATCTGATCATGCACGAAATCTTGAGTGTATTTCATGCATAAAAAGATTTAAAAACTTAGGTTTGGTATTTTTCATATATTTTAATTAATTAAATGAATTATTAGCAATTAAAAATCCAAATAAATAAATAAAAATGATGAAAAACTTCCCTTTGGGCCAAATGGTCGTGCACATGCTTTGGATGATGAATCTTGGAAGAAAAAGAGGCCCATTAGCAATTTTAAGACATTTGAAGTAAAGTTGACTTTTCAAAATATCCAAAAATTTCCCAACTTCCACAAGGCATATCTTGTCAATTTTTAAGCTTTGCTCATGTTCTTGGACATTTTGGAAAGGTCTTTGAGTCCTCTAACCAATGCCTTTGGTCCCATGTCATTTTGATTTACCAATCTCAAGTTATGGCCTTTGACTTAAAGTCCCTTTTTGTTGACTTTTGAAAATGACCTATAATGTTGAAATTGATAACTTTTTGTGAGAGCATTTTTTTGACTTGAAGTGTGAAGAGGAGTTGTAGGGAATGTCTTTCTCTTCAAAATGAGCTTTGGATGGAATTTTCCTGATAATCCATGTGGAAGTTATGCCTTGGTCAAGTTACAGTTGACTTTTTCAACTGTCCAAATATGGAAACTTTTGCATCTTGAGACTTTTTGAGCCAAGCTTTGAAAATCATGATCAAGAATTGATCAAATGATGTTTGTGGCTTCAAAATGAGATGTTGACCAAAAATTTGAACTTTTGACTGTCAAATGACCATTTTTCCCCTGCAGTTGACTGTAGTGCAATTAGGGTTTTTGACTGTGCAATTTTGTGCTGTGAGTCTTGAAACTTGACATGGGGATGCTTGACCATGTTTATAGGCATGTGAGACTTGATTGGACCCTTGGAAACTTCATTTTCTTTGTCAGAACCAAAACCCTAATTTTTGACTGTTAGGAGGCCCTTGAACTGTGCAACCCTTGGGGAGATTTTGAAGCATGCTCTTTGCAAATCTTGAAGAATATGGGAGGGCAAATTTTGGGGTACAACAGTTGCCTCTGTTCAATCTTCTTAGACCTGAGGATGCAGATTGGCTGACGTGCCTTTCGTAATCCGAAGGTGGAAGATGATTGAACACTAGAGTGCCCAGAAATTTGCGCTCACATAGTAGTGTGATGGTGGGGAATGGGCTTATAGATGCCATTTGGAGATTGATGGATAGGATGATGGGCTTATAGATGCCATGCTAAGATATGATGGAAGGTGGATGGGCTTATTGATGCCATCTAGATGTCGATCGCGTAAGAGATTCCTTAGCGAGAAACTTGCGTACCTGCAAAAGAAAAGGATTACCTGACCCGTTACAGGAGCTGGTCTTTAAATTCTTTGTATAGATGTGTCCTGACTGGTTACAGGAGCTGAATCTGGAGCTTCAAAAGGTGATGAATGAACCAGGGATAGTTACTACCTCAACAGGAACGCTTAGAGAACCTTGGATGACTTCAACCTCAACAGTATCGCTGAGAGAATCTGGGGACGATTACTACCTCCGTAGTAACGGGGAGAGAACCATAGGCGACTTCAACCTCAACAGTAATCATTGAGAGAATCTTGGGCGACTTCAACCTCAACAGTAATCATTGAGAGAATCTTGGGCGACTTCAACCTCAACAGTAACGCTGAGAGAAAATCTTGGGCGACTTCAACCTCAACAGTAATCATTGAGAGAATCTTGGGCGACTTCAACCTCAACAGTAATCATTGAGAGAATCTTGGGCGACTTCAACCTCAACAGTAATCATTGAGAGAATCTTGGGCGACTTCAACCTCAACAGTAATCATTGAGAGAATCTTTGGCGACTTCAACCTCAATAGTAATCATTGAGAGAATCTGGGGACGATTATCAGAAGGTAGCCATATCCAGGTCACATCTGAACCATCTCTAGAAAGGTGATCTCTGAATAAACAATAGAACAGCTTCTGTGTCCGGAGCATCTCTAAATTATCTGAGGGGGTCTGGAATAAGTGTCAGAACGTCGCCGTTCTTGGGTCACATCCGAACCATATCTGGAAGGAAATCTGGAAGAAGTATCAGAATGTCACCATATCTGGTTCACATCTGAACTATATCTAGAAGGAAATCTGGAAGAAGTATCAGAACGTCGCCATATCTGGTTCACATCTGAACTATATCTAGAAGGAAATCTGGAAGAAGTATCAGAACGTCACCATATCCGGTTCACATCTGAACTATATCTAGAAGGAAATATGGAAGAAGTATCAGAACGTCACCATATCCGGGTCACATCTGAACCATATCTAGAAGGAAATATGGAAGAAGTATCAGAACGTCGCCATATCTGGGTCACATCTGAACTATATCTAGAAGGAAATCTGGAAGAAGTATCAGAACGTCGCCATATCTGGTTCACATCTGAACTATATCTAGAAGGAGTTGCGATAGTTGATAGTAATCATCTTTGTATTGACCTTTCTTGAAAAGGTAAAGCATCAGTTGTATGCAAGATCATGATGCATGAACTGCATGATTTCAAGATGTCCTCAAAATTGATGAGATTCGTGTAGTATGATGCATATGCATGCTATAATGTATGAAGATGTAATGTTCATGAATGTATTTTTGTCTAAGAAAATAAATCCTTGACGGGTGCCAGGAAGTTAACTCCTGGGTTGGTGTTGAATAGAGAGCTTTTCGCTCTGCAAGAATGAACCGGTAGGAGAAGATGACTCCGTTGGGGAATATGTTTGGAGATTACTCTGCGGGGGATATTACTATAGCGATCTTGCTGGGGAAAATACTCTGTGGGAAGAGGGGTACTTTGCTGAAATGTTGATGGTGACTTCACTGGGGATACCATTGTTGTGTTGGAAGTGTTGATAAACTTCGCTGGGGATAAGAAGACTTCGCCGAGGACGATCTCTCCGTGGCTTTTGGCTGAGGATAACCCAGTTATATCCTGGTAAGGAAATAACTCTTTGAATGAAGCCGGGGGATGCGTTCGTGCTCTGTAGGGGGGAGACTTCCAGAATCTACTGGGGATAAGCTTACTGCTTGGGAAAATGGATTTCAACTTTCCTGGGGAAACTGGATTGGACTCTCCTGGGGAAGTATTGAACTGTATTGGTTATGTTCTTCAACGGAACCTACCTTGGTACCTTGTAGGACCGAACAAACAGATTGCTTAGACAACTCTTTATTGCCCCTGTTTCTGAGGTGGGAGAGGAAGACCTGTGAGGTGCTGCTAGTTGTTGACGGACAAACCTTCTTCTGGTAGGCAGGTGACAAGATGCCGGGACATAGTCGCACGCTTTGATCCCTAACTTTTGCCTGGACCGCCCTTTCGGGTTTTCAGTCCATCGGGATACCCATTTTTGCCCAAGCCGCCTTTTCAGGTTTTCGACTTGCCGGGTGTACAGATTTTTTCATTTCATCCCTTCATTTTTCCCGAACCCTTTTGGTTCGCCGGGAAGCCCTAATTTTTGCCTAGGTATGTCAACCTAGCGGGTCTTTGATTATGCGTAGTATTTTTTCGACTATGTCCACGTTCAGGGAATGTAGGGAGTTGCCCCTGTTGGAAGTATTTTGCCACGCCACCAGAAGGTGTTTGATCAGGCAAGATTCATTGTTGGAGTGCCCTAAGTGACTCAGGCGGAGACTTGCCCCAGGCTATCTTGGCATTTGAGAGATTCTCTGAATCTTGACTTGACTGCCCCAGATTATGGACAATGCTCATGCCATGCCCCTTGATTGGAGGTACTCTTGTTCATTAAGTATTCCTCGTGTGAATTTCCCTGCTGTTCAAACAAAAAGTCATATGCAAACAAAGTTATGTTAAAAATGCAAAGCTCATGTCTGTCTTGAAGATTTTAAAAATGCATTTGGTCGTAAAACAATGTGATGTCAACTCAAGATTTTACAGCGAGCCTTCAGGAGTCAGGATACCTTTCGTAACAGTATGTTTTCGAACTAACCCATGCTTCAGCTAGGACTTTTAAGGGTTATAACGTGGCCTGGTTCACGGTTTAAGAAATAAAGGATAAAGACTCAAATTATTTGTACCCACCCACTCTTCGTGATGTTCTCCAAACCTAAACTCAGTTGATCATACGTTAGACCTTGTTTGAGTCTTTGCTCTGATTTTCCAGTGATGATTCGGATGTTGGTAACTTATTTTGAGTAGGCAGTCATTCCTTTTTTTGTTGAGGGTTTATAGGACCTCTTTCTTTTTGATTTTATGATCCCTATTTTTTGCCTGAACTGTTTCCTTTTGTGGAATTACAGTTAGCGGGATGTCCCCGTTTCGTAAGTCTTCTTCATAGGTATTTTGACTTATTGGGCTTCTTTTTTTTTTTTTAGATACAATGACTGCCTGTCTTTACGATTGTTCGGAACCATCACTGTCTTTCTTTTTTTCGTAAGGATCTCTTTGGTGCCATTTGTTGCGCACTTGGATCAACTGAGAGAACTACCCTGCCCTAGGTTATGATAAAGGGTTTTAATTTTTGAAAAGAAAAACTCCTACTTCTTTGGCTCAGAGGGGTTGACGAGGGATTATCTTCCTTATTACTCCAGTGTTTAGGAATTGAAACAATGCCTGTACTTCATCAGCGGGGTCTGTTCAAAGCATACTGCAAAGATAGCGGTATCGTTTTCGTCATCCTCCCTCAAGAGGCTTAGAATTATCAATCGAGAGTTGATCATCACAGAAAAAATGAAAACAATTTTGAATATAATGAAAACAATTGTATTAATTCCCAAAACAGACATATGCGATGCTTTAATAGAATAAAAGAGTTTGCTATGACATTAATTGTTTGTATGAGCAAAGAAAAATACAACTCGGAAATTCAAATAAACAAAAGGTCTTCAATGATTGGGCAACGGAGCAGTGATTATGTTTGGAGTCTCAGGTACTTCAAATTGAATCTCTCCGGCGTCGATCATGTCTTGAATCTTGTTCTTGAGAGGCCAGCAGTTGTCCGTAGTATGCCCCGGGCTATCAGAGTGGTAGGCACACCTCTCATTAGGATGGTAGTTCAGAGCAGAAATGTTCGGATTCCGAAGAGGAGCCCTTAAGGTGATCAGCCCTGCCTTCAACATTTGTTGTAGTGCTTGATCCAGCGACATGTTGATCTTGGTGAACTGTCGTTTGGGTGCGCTCTCCTTGCGCTGCTGCCCCTGTCCTTGTTGAGCAGGTCTAGGATTGGAGATCTGGGTTGCCCCTACCTCATGACGGCTCTTTTTACCGTGCACAGCATTGGACTCTTTCTTTCCATGATAAGGCTTTTTATCAGAAGGTGCAGCCTTTTGAATCTTCCCATACCTGATGCCAGCTTCTATTCGCTCTCCAGTCAAGATAAGATCTGTGAATCCAGCAGACGAATTCCCAATCAGGTGGTTGTAGAATGGACCAGACAGGGTCCCCAAGAACATGTCCACAAGTTCACGGTCAGTCAGCGGTGGTTGTACCCTACCGGCCAGGTCTCTCCATTTCTACGCATATTCTTTAAAACCTTCTCCCGATCCTAGCGACATACCCTGGAGTTGGGTACGCGTAGGAGCGAGGTCGGCATTGTACTGATACTGCTTGTAAAAAGCAGTAGCCAACTCCTCCCAGTTATGAACCTTGGTTCCATCCAGCTGATAGAACCATTCGAGATGAGTCCCTGAAAGACTTTCCTGGAAGAAGTGGATCCACAAGTTCTTGTCCATAGTATACGGTTGAATCTTCCGCACATAAGACCTGAGATGCAGCCTGGGACAGGATGCCCCATCGTACTTAGCAAAAGAGGGTGCTTTGAATTTGTGTGGGATCACCACACCAGAAGTTAGACCCAAATCTCTGAAATCCAAACCAGGTACTTGTTGAATTTCCATTGCATTCAGACGGTCTTCCAACTGCTTGTACTTGTCTTCAGCAGGAGGGTATTGTTCGTCGTTGAAATCTGTCTCATTGTCGGAGACCACTGGACTGGGAACCCTTTCCTCTTGATGACTTCCTTCCCCAACAGATGGAGTAGTCCTCTCAGTTTCATTTTGTGTTCCATTCCCAGGTTTGCGTCTAGGGTTGAACCACACAGTCCTCTTCTTCTTCTTTTTCAAGAGCAGGGTCTTCAGGTCTTGCTGCCCCTGGGCCAAATTCATGATCAGC
Source organism: Vicia faba (assembly GCA_948472305.1). Taxonomy (NCBI): domain Eukaryota; kingdom Viridiplantae; phylum Streptophyta; class Magnoliopsida; order Fabales; family Fabaceae; genus Vicia; species Vicia faba. The sequence continues at coordinate 137,827,185 of OX451741.1, forward strand.
TCTTGGAACTGGGCGTTCAGAGCCTGGAGGGCCTTGATGGATTGTTCGTTGGATGGTGCAGAAGACATGATGATGCTGAAATAAACAGCGGAGAAGGTAAGTGACCTGTAAAAGGGATACCTGTAATGCAATGATATGTATGTATATATATGCAATGTTTTCAAGGATCTCGCGGGGTAAACAAGAAAATTGTTAGCATTTGAATTTGTGACTTGATTGAAGGAACTGCATATTGTTGAGAGTCCTTCTTCAAGGGTCAAAGACTCACCATATCAAGTGGGTCATAGCCCCTGACGACCTTGGCTAGAGGAAAATAAATCCTCTTTGCCCCTTGCTAGATGTCTGATTTATCATGACCTGCATCACAAGCCCTTGAGATCCTTGAAATGGGTTAGGATGTATGCAATGGTATGATGTTATGTTATGCATGGGGTAATGTAAGTAAACCCTGTTATGAGTCCCAATTAAGGACTCCAAACCAAACCTGCAAGAAACTCAGGTGTCAGATAGGCAAGTACGAAGGCACACAAGTCACACAAGAGAAACCCTTAGAGTTTAGGCCAGCATGAGGTCTGGGTATTACCCTCTTGAATTTGGTGGGCTCAACCTGTCCTATTAGAAGTAATTGGGTTCTAGAGGATCCCAATATCACTGGATTGCTTTCATTGTTCATCGTTTCGGTTTAGCCACTGAACTGGCGACCGAAATATTCCAGGAAAGCAACCCTCAATTGAGTGTAGTATCGAGTATCAACCAACCTCGGACTGCACCAAAGTCAGTTATCTCACTACCCTAAAGAGGCCAAGATAGTTCAATTAAGGTTCCTAAGGTCTGTTGATGCTTCACGACACCACATGGAGGCCCCGTACTCTCCTTGACTGAACTCAAGGGTTACCGGTACACACCAAAGTGCCACATCAACGTAGCAGACTGTTTCAACCATGTCGGTATACCCCGAACAGTTCCCTCACAGCCTTGTTGCTACTTTCTAAGAAGGTATCCCCAGATCCGGGTTAGGATCTATAGAACTCCCAAGACAGTCCCACGATTTAAAGCAAGCAAAGAAAGCAATTGAAAACACAGTTATGAACCAAGCCCTAAGGTACACCTCACTTTAAGTTAAGTCCCCAGCAGAGTCGCCAGTTCTATGATCGGTGGATCTGGAACTGACTGTTTAACGCTGGTTCGCGAAATGTCGCGGAAGCAAGAGTCGCCACCGTCTTTTATTTTCTCCAAATGGAAAGGACAAAAGCACAGAAAAATTCCTTATAGAGATTGCTCTCGGTTCGGGAGGTAGATTTATAGAAAGGGAAGGTGTTAGCACCCTTTCTATCCATGGTTATCCATGGGCTCTTAGATACTTGCTCATTTATGTTTTCAAAAGTGTTTGTTTGCTTTTCAACTGTGGGTTTTAAAAATGTTTCTTTGAAAATTCCAGTTTGACTCTTGTATCGGTCCTCAAGAGTGTTTGAAAAATTGCTTTCGAAAGCTTTTTGAAAAGGTGTCGGTGTGAAAAGTATTTTTTTTATTTGTTTTGAAATTAGAGCAAGTATCTAGAGTCGTCTACCTACCCTAAGGAATTCGTCTGTGTAGATGTCCTTTAAAGTAGTTCCATCCCACCATTGAGAGGTAGGTAGCACCACCGTTGGAGGTGTTCGGGTCAATTCGAGGTTCGGGACATGGTGATCACCAGAGCAATGGGAAGACACCTTAGAAGCTACCCTCATGCCAGGTTCCCGGATCATGAGGACTTACTAAGACATCCTCTACTCGACGATCACCTTTCGAGGCAAGGCAACAGTGAGGCGTACCCTAGGGGTGGTGTGTGATTTGTGTGTCAGATTCATTTATTTTTGTCTTGTCATGTATGGGTGATCTACGCTTTTGTTTTTATTTTGTCATTCATTCTTGCATGCCATTATTAACAGTTAAAAAATTGCGAAAAATGTAAAATTCCTAAACTATTACAAAGGCGCGGGTCCACATCGCCAAATTAAATCCAGGACCCGATTTGACATAAAATAAAGGAGAGTGCGAGAAATTATAAAATTACATGGCTTTGGGAGAATTACATTAATATTTAAAAGAAAAGAAATAAATGCGCGAAGAGAATAAAAAATCGCAAGCGAGGGCGTTGGACCCTTTTTAATGAAATTAAATTATGATTATTAAATTAATGAAATTAAAATGAAAAAAGAAATTGTTTTCTTGAGGTTTTTGTATTTATGGTTTTTTATGAGATTTAAACGAAATTAAGAAATTAATTAATTAACCCTAACTCTAGTCCTTTTTTATTTATTAAGAAAAGCATTAAACTTTAACCTAAAATTAACCCTAATTAATTAATTGCAAGTATTTACAAAAATAGTATTAAGTAATTAATTATGGTGAGAGAAAGAAAAAGAATGAAAAATACTTAAAACCCTAATTCTACCAATTTTTATTGAAAAATATTAAGTTTAAGAATAAAACTAAATTAATTAATGATTTTTACTTACAAAAATATTAAAATAAAATATGTTTTTGATTTTTGATGACTTTCTGATTTTTATATTATTTTTTTATATTTTTATGAAAATATTAATTCAAAGTTTTAAATGGAAATTAAACAAAAACAAATAAAATAGCAAAATATGAAAAAAGAATAAAAACAAACCCTGGGGGGTTCTGTCCCCAATTTGGAGGTGTAGCCCTAGCAATTCTGGCCCAATTATGTCAAGGCCTTTTGACTTTTTCAGGAAGCATGTGACTTCGTTGACTAACGCCTATGGTTTTCAGCAGATCTGAGCCTTCAGATTGGTATCAATAAGCGCGTGGCGCGCCTGGATTGTGAGTTGGATGGTGGAACCCTGGAAGCGAACTACACACAAGCGTGATTAGAAAAATAATATGGAAAGGGATGGGGACCTGGGATCGAACCCAGGTCCTGGAGATTACCAATACTATGCTTTGCCAACTGCTCCAACTACGCGTTTTGGTTATATTATTGGAAACAAATAACATAAGGCAAATCAGGAATTAGTGGTCAATTTCAGCGTGAAATTCAAATGATCCAATCGCCTGCCTACACATCATCATCTTCTCCCTTGTTGCATTTTCCCTGAAACAAAATAAACAAGATTGCGGGGGTTTTAAACCCCCGCTATATACAGTATGAAAAAAATAGCGAATAGGAATCCCTGCATTAGAAATTAGGCGCGATATGTGGAATTGATTGGCATGAAGCTTCTGAATCTGATGGTATGGGTCTTGAGTCTTAATTTTTCTTTGAATGTAAAGCCCCAATTTTTTAGGTCTGAAACCCTAAGGTGCTTCAATGGTAATTCTTCATACAATGCGTGAAAACTCAATTAAATCATATGGTTAGTTTCAGAATCAATCAATTAGTGCAAATCAATAAAGAAAACACATGAAAAATGTATGTAATCCATGATACGATTATGAATATTTTTCTGAAAAGTGGGACATGCTTCTACCGTTTCTTGGTGTTAGAGCTTATGCTTTTGATTCAGGAAGTTCCCTTGATATCTCAGGAAGGTGATAGAATGGTTTTCTTGCCTTGAAAAGCCTTGCAATCGTGATTTCAGTTCTTGAGTTTTTCACAAAAAATGCAAAAGTCTTTCTTGAATTCTGGCGCAGCTCTGAGGTTATTAGCATTAGGGTTAACTTTGCACTTATGTATGGAATGATTAGGGTAAGGTTTTTGGTCCAAAGAATCAATGAATTGATGGAGAAAATATTGGATTTTCATGCCAGAATTTTTCAATCTTTTTCATGCTATTTTGGTTCCAATCATGTCCAATCACATGGATTCTTTCCAAATCTGATCATGCACGAAATCTTGAGTGTATTTCATGCATAAAAAGATTTAAAAACTTAGGTTTGGTATTTTTCATATATTTTAATTAATTAAATGAATTATTAGCAATTAAAAATCCAAATAAATAAATAAAAATGATGAAAAACTTCCCTTTGGGCCAAATGGTCGCGCACATGCTTTGGATGATGAATCTTGGAAGAAACAGAGGCCCATTAGCAATTTTAAGACATTTGAAGCAAAGTTGACTTTTCAAAATATCCAAAAATTTCCCAACTTCCACAAGGCATATCTTGTCAATTTTTAAGCTTTGCTCATGTTCTTGGACATTTTGGAAAGGTCTTTGAGTCCTCTAACCAATGCCTTTGGTCCCATGTCATTTTGATTTACCAATCTCAAGTTATGGCCTTTGACTTAAAGTCCCTTTTTGTTGACTTTTGAAAATGACCTATAATGTTGAAATTGATAACTTTTTGTGAGAGCATTTTTTTTGACTTGAAGTGTGAAGAGGAGTTGTAGGGAATGTCTTTCTATTCAAAATGAGCTTTGGATGGAATTTTCCTGATAATTCATGTGGATGTTATGCCTTGGTCAAGTTACAGTTGACTTTTTCAACTGTCCAAATATGGAAACTTTTGCATCTTGAGACTTTTTGAGCCAAGCTTTGAAAATCTTGATCAAGAATTGATCAAATGATGTTTGTGGCTTCAAAATGAGATGTTGACCAAAAATTTGAGCTTTTGACTGTCAAATGACCATTTTTCCCCTGCAGTTGACTGTAGTGCAATTAGGGTTTTTGACTGTGCAATTTTGTGCTGTGAGTCTTGAAACTTGAAATGGGGATGCTTGACCATGTTTATAGGCATGTGAGACTTGATTGGACCCTTGGAAACTTCATTTTCTTTGTCAGAACCAAAACCCTAATTTTTGACTGTTAGGAGGCCCTTGAACTGTGCAACCCTTGGGGAGATTTTGAAGCATGCTCTTTGCAAATCTTGAAGAATATGGGAGGGCAAATTTTGGGGTACAACAGTTGTACTACCTCGAGCCAAATTCAATTGCAAGCTAGAATACGCTGAAAAAGGTGTTTTTGGAGCGATATTTTCCTGCCTCTAGAGCTGCCTCAATAAGAAAGGAAATTTGCAGTATCAGACAAGGTAATGAGTCACTCACTGAGTATTGAGAGAGGTTCAAGCACTTGGTATCCAACTGTCCTCAACATCAGATCACCGAGTAATTACTCATCCAGTACTTTTATGAGGGGTTGATACCGATGGACCGAAACATTCTTGATGCTGCTAGTGGTGGAGCACTTGTTGATAAAACTCCAGCTCCTGCCAAAGCTCTAATAGAGAATATGTCTCTTAATTCTCAGCAATTTACCACTAGAGACAATTATGCATAAAGCAAAGGAGTGAATCAAATTCAAGCTTCTTCTTCCAACAAAGCTTTAGAGACCAGAATTGATGAGCTCACGACATTAGTCAAACAACTAGCAGTAGCAAAAACTCAAACATCAACTCTGTGTGGTATTTATACTTCCTCTGAGCACCCGACTGATACATGTCCCATTCTGAGAGATGAATCTATCACTGAGCTTCCCCAAGCTTGTGCAGCCAACCTTTACAACCAAAATAGGTACAACAACATTCCTGACCTGTCCACCAACAAATATAATCCGAATTGGAGGAATCATCCCAACCTTCGATATGGAAATCCACAAACCAGCCAACAACAGAACTCACCTAAACTGGCTGCCCCTGCACCTTCTGGATCGTCCTTAGAGGATCTTGTTAAACAAATGGCTGTCAACAACCTTCAGTTCCAACAAAGGACCGATTCTAGCATTCAAACCTTGCACACACAGATGGGACAGCTTGCTACTCAAATGAACGCAATGCAATCCCAAGGGTCAAACCAACTTCCAACCCAAACTGTTGCCAATCCGAATGGTGGTCCTAATGCCAATGTTAGCGCAATATATTTGCGATCTGGAAACGTAGCAGGAACAACCCCTGAGAAAAATATTGAGGTGACATCTGAACCTTCTACTTCTTCACCTTCTGAATCTGTTTCATCTGAACCTTCTCCACCTTCTCCTATTGCGGTGGAAACTGAAAGAATTACAGAAAAAGACTAGGTGCCACCAATTCCTTTCCCACATAGAATTCTGAAAAATAAAAGAATTGAGGAAGGAGAGAAAGAAAAAGAGATTTTGGATGTTTTCCGAAAAGTTGCAGTAAATATTCTGCTCCTTGATGTGATTAAACAGGTTCCAAAGTATGCGAAGTTTTTGAAGGATTTGTGTACCAACAAGAGAAGAATTAAGGGAAGTGAAAGAGTTAACTTGGGCCAAAATATTTCTGCTTTTATTCAGCCTAAACCTTCATCCGAAAAAGTTATGGGTGAGCAAAATGTTTCAGCCCTCATCACCACTCAGGTTCTATCACAGAAGCAGAAGGATCCAGGAACATTTTCTATTCCTTGCACCATCGGGAACAGTAAATTCGATAATTGCATGCTTGATTTGGGAGTGGGCATTAATATTATGCCCACTTCTATTTATAATAACCTTTGTCTCGGTCCTCTGCAGCATACAAGTTTAATCATTCAGTTGGCAAATAGGAGCAATGCCCGCTCCACCGGCATATTCGAAGTTGTCCTTGTTCAAGTTAACTATTTGATTTTTGCTGCAGATTTCTACATTCTAGACATGGAAGGAGAAACAAAGTCCAGCCGAGCTCCCATCATTTTAGGCAGACCAATCATGAAAACGGAAAAAACAAAGATTGATGTTGACGATGGAACCATGTCCATGGAATTTGGTGACATTGTCGCGAAATTCAACATTTTTGATGCCATGAAACATCCTTCAGAGGAGCATTCGGTTTTTCACATCGAATTAATTTCGGAATTGGTCGATGACACTTGTTCTGATTTATTTTCCATTTATTTTCCTTCTCTATCTGGATTTGATATTTACTTGTGTTCTGATTGTACTGACAATAACTTGTGTGTTGTGTGTGCTGAAATAGAGGCTGCCTTGCAGGATGATGTGTTTCCCACCAGTGAAGTTGTTGTTAATGAAGCTGTTTTTACAGTTGATACCCTTGACATCCCGGCTGCCCCAAATACTCCATCCATAGAGCAGCCCCCGTCCTTAGAGCTGAAACAACTTTCGGAAAATCTGAAATATGTTTATTTAGAGAATAACGAAAAACTTCCTGTTATTATCTCTTCTAACCTTGATCTCGATCAAGAAAATAAACTCTTGCAGGTTCTGAAAAAGCACAAGAAGGCAATCGGATGGACATTAGCCGACCTTCCTGGTATTAGTCTGTCCATGTGCATGCACAGGATTTTACTTGAGGAGGGAGTGAAACCAGTTAGGCAGCCCCAAAGGAGGCTTAATCCTTTGATCCTCGATGTTTTGAAGAAAGATGTAACCAAACTCTTGCAAGCAGGTATCATTTATCCTATCTCTGACAGCAAATGGGTAAGTCCAATGCAGGTTGTACCTAAGAAATCTGGACTCACAGTGGTGAAAAATGAAAAGAACGGACTTGTTCCTACTAGTGTTCAGAATAGTTGGAGAGTTTGTATTGATTACAGGAGATTGAACCAAGCGACTAGAAAGGACCATTTTCCTTTGTCGTTCATTGACCAGATGCTTGAACGGCTAGCTGGTAAATCACATTACTGTTTTCTTGATGGTTTTTCAGGTTACTTTCAGATTCATATTGCACCCGGAAGATCAATAGAAGACAACTTTTACTTGTCCCTTCGATACTTTTGCATATTGGAAGATGCCTTTTGGTCTTTGCAACGCTCCTGGCACTTTCCAACGGTGTATGATTAGCATTTTCTCTGATTTCATTGAAAATTGCATGGAAGTTTTCATGGATGACTTCATTGTTTATGGTTCCTCTTTTGATGCATTTTTGCGTAGCTTGAATATGGTTTTGGAAAGATGCATTGAGACTAATTGTTGTACCCCAAAATTTGCCCTCCCTTTTTCACAAGAAATCACAATCCCAGGGTTTTCTCTTATTTTTGAAATTGGCTCAAGAATCGGTCAAACAGACTTTTCTTTATCAGTCAATCCAGAATTAGGGTTTTCTCTGATTTTTTTGAAGATTGGCTCAGGAATTGATCAAGCAGACTTTTCTTTGGCAACAAATCCAGAATTAGGGTTTTCGCTCGCATTTCTCAGAAGGAACTGAATCCTCAGAAATTCAGTTAACTGTTACGTTGTTTTCACGCTTGTTCAAATTTACTGGTTGTTTCTCAAGGCCTGATTATCTAGGATAAAAGTTGAGACTTTTGTTTGGAACATTAAGGCATCTGCTTGTTTAAGTGGAGTGAAAGTTTTACCGTTTAATGGAATGCTTTGTTTGTTTAACTGTACAATGCGTGTGTTAATTGGAATACCATGCGTATTGTGAGTAATGCAAAGTTACGAGACTGCAAAGTTTGTTGATTATTTATTTTATCTGGATTAAAATTATTGGGATACAGTTCCAATTATTTTTATTTGAGAGTCTTAAATAATTAAATAAACAATGCAAGGAAAGATTAGAAGATATTCGACAAAGACTTTTTTATTTATTTGTTTCAAATGTTGTTACAAAATTTATCTGAATATTGTAAATTTACAACTTACAATATTTACAATAATATTTGTTTACAATAAATGAGAAAATAAATCTAAGCCTAATCTCTTAAAATCTTTGGCTTCTACTGCTTCTGCTATTGTCCAAGATGCATCCCCCTGGAAAAAAAAAGGAAAGAAATTAGCACAATTAACTGAAAGAATTTTTCAAGCAGAAGAAAAAAAAGTCATCATTAAAATTGGTCGTCTGGAATCAGATTGCTTATTTTCGTCACGCTTTATTTTTTCTCTCTGCAAATCACAAGAAGATTTCTCTCCTTGGTTCACAAAGAGAAAGTTAAAATACAAATTGAAAAAAAAATGCAAGCATGTTGAGTTACAAACTGTCTAACCAAGCAAACCAAACATGGCAGCCAAACCAAACTAAGTCACAAATTCAAAGGGACAAACAGGCGCCAAAACTGCCAAGGTACAAGTCAAACAAATGTATAATACAACAGCAAGCAAAGTCCCATATCCAGCTACAGAACAAATTGCCCAAAACCAAGTTACAAGAAAAATTGGATAAATATGGTAATGCAGCATGGAAACAGAAATACAGCAGGCAAAAGCAAGACAACAAGAGGCAATTCACTTGACAAGTCAAAACTTGTCAAAGGCTTTCATCATTTTCTAGACAGTCAACTTTTCAGAATTAAAATATTAAGCAAAAATGCTTATGAGAGAGAGAGAGAGAGAGAGAGAGAGAGAGAGAGAGAGAGAGAGAGAGAGAGAGAGAGAGAGAGAGAGAGAGAGAGAGAGAGAGAGGAGAGAGAGAGAGAGAGAGAGAGAGAGAGAGAGAGAGAGAGAGAGAGAGAAGAGAGGACCTGAAGTGAGAAGTTTTTCCGTTTGGCTAAGGCAGGCTGTCAAAGACAGTAAAGAAAACAAAAATAAAGGATATAAAGAGAAGACTGTATAACAGTCCAGAGGAGAGAAAGATTGAGTAAGCTGCAAACTAAAAAAACTTGTTTTGCAAAACCTGCACAAGATATCAAACTCAAACTTGTCCAAACTAAAAAACTCAACAGCCTGCATTACAAACCCAAAAAAACCCAAACCTGCCTACACCAAAACACAAGTAAACCTGCTAGCAAACCTGCTAGCCAAAACAACTCAAACCTGTCCAAACTGCCTAGCCTGTAAGCCTGCAAAACCAAAACTTACAGCCTGCAACCCAAACAAGATCAAACCTACTTGCTCATCAAGCTCAACAAATTGCCTAGCCTGTAAGCCTGCAAAACCAAAACTTACAGCCTGCAACCCAAACAAGATCAAACCTGCTTGCTCAAGCTCAACAAACTGCAAAAACTAAAAAATCCAAACACCAAAACCCCTGCATAAACTGCAAAATCCAAACACCAAAACCCCTTCATAAACTACAAAATCAAACCACTCAAACCTGTTTGCAAAAAAAAAACTACAAACACACAGGCCAAACTCAACAGCCTGCGTCTCAAAACCAAAACAGGCCTGAAATACCAACTGCAAATTAAATAGCAAAACTGCATCTTACTCAAAGTTGTCCAAACTATAGATTCACGCCAAGCTGGCCAAAACAACGAAGAACCAAAGTAGTTTCAGAATCAACAAACACAAAGAGGAAGAGATTCAGAAGCCCACAAAAGTTTCAGAAACGTGATCATCATCAACAAAAAACATAACCAGTTTCAGATTTTATACATCATCACTAACAAAGCAACAAACTCAAAGCAAAACAACATAAGCCAGTTTTCAGAAGCTAAAGATCATCATCAAATCATCAAGGTCAACAAGGAGAGAGGAAGAGTTTTAGAAGTAAAACAAGCAAGTTTCAAAAACGTGATCATCATCAACAATATCAACGAAGCAAGCAAGTTCTCAGAACAATATCATCATCAAACAAATCAAGAAATACAGAGATACCAGTCAAGCAAGCAACCATCATCTCCGTCCTCCGCCTAGCCTCCTGGAAGCGCCACCGGCCGGCTCACCCTCCCTCTCTCACTTTCAGAAGCAAAACCCTCAGGTAAACTTTTTCTCAACCACTTTTACTATATATAAAACACAAAAAACCATAGATTAAAACATGCAAACAATCAATAAATAAACATTGAAACCAAAAAAAAACTTAAAGCGCGAATGAGACGAAACTGTACCGTTCAAACAAAACAACGTGGACCGCTATGAAGATGAGAGAAGAAGGAGGCAACGCTTCGGTGGCTAGGCTCATGGAGGGAGTATCAAACGCTTCGGTGGAGAGAGATGAGAGAAACGAACAAGAAAAGCCAGAAGGAGGCGCCGCTGTAAAACCAAAACAACAAACCCTAATGAAGACACAACTTTGAACCCTAACAAAAACATTGTTCAAATTCACCACTTGGACCTGACCCGCTCCCAGACTGCCTTAGGACCAGCGTTTTGCTAGCACGCACCCCCTTTCTCTTTCTATTTTGTTCTTCTTCAATTTTCATATTATGGGCCACAAATTGCCTAAAGCCTGTCTTTTTTTCTCTTCTCTTCAAAACTAATACCTTTTTTTATTTTACTTTCTTTCTTTTAATTAACACAAATACTAATTTAATTTGGTTTTATTTTCTTTTTTTAAGTTATTATTAATCTTGTTCATAATAAAAATACAAAAAAAGAATATTTAGTTTAAATAATTTTTGGTTTTCTTTAAACCTAGTTATTGATTAATAAAATACATAAATAATAGAACTTTAATTTAAATAAATTTTCTTTCTTTAAAGGTTTTTTCTTTTCATAAATTCCTAAAAAAATACAAAAATAATAATAACACTTAATCTTCACTAGGTTAAATTTTGTTTGTTCATTTGTAAATAAATACATGCATCTCATATTTCTTTGATTTTCTTTATCTTACAAATTGTTATAATCTTATGTTGAATGGCGACGATTCGATTTGGTTGTAACCCATAATATTTGGGACATTATTATTCTTGAGAGACTCATCCCCATTTGTAAATGATTGTACCCCCATCCCCGGATACTCTTTTGTAATAGCTTAGAATTTAATTCTCACACTTTATGCTTTTACATTATGCCATGTTTAGAGATTAGGGTTTTGTATGTGAAAGTCTAAAATCAATCGCTAGATGACCTAATACAAGACAAATGCATGAAAATGACAAACACAATGCACACTTGCACCTCTAGGGTAACCTCGCTTGTTGCCTCGGAAAATGCAATCATGTCCCTCGAGTATGTGACACTCTAGCAAATGCCCCTTCGATAAACAAAGATCGTAGTCCCTCGATGACCCTCGGTGTTGCCTTTGATAAAACGATCTCGTCCCTTACAAAATTGCTAGAGCGTCTCATAAGTTGCTTTCAATGATTGTATATGATGACCCGCGCCTGTCCTGTTTAAACATCCTAACACAAGGTTGTTCACCAAATACAATGGTGAAACAACACTGTTAAAAGGGTTAAAAAACATAAGAAAGATCTTTGAGTAAAATAGGGTAGACAACTCTTAGTTACTTGATCAAAAATCTTGCAAAACATCCTTGCCATTTTTCAAATACACTTCACAACACAATTTCAAAACAATTTCAAAACAACTTTCAAAACATTGAAATATATTTTCAAAAAGACACACACCTTTGTATATATTCAAACAAGAATCATTACAAAGGTTGCCTAGACAATGCCTCTTTTTCAAAGCATTTTCAAAAACCACACACAAAGCACCATTTCAAACAATTGAAAAGAAAAGGCAAGTGATCTAAAACAAGTAACTAAGAGCCCATGGAAAACCATGGATGAAAAGGGTGCTAGCACCTTCCCTTTTCATAATCTACCCCCCGAACCCAAGAAAACATCTCAAAGGTCTTTTCTGTGCTTTTTGACCTTTCCTTTGGATAAAATATAAAGTCGGTGGCGACTCTTGCTAAACTGAACAAGTGCGAAACCAAACGCAAAACCTCAAGTCAGTTCTCCCACCGTATCACAGAACTGGCGACTCTGCTGAGGAATTAGTTTCTAAAAGTGGGGTTACCTTAGGGTTTAGATCACCTTTACATGCTTACCTTGATTGCTTTGATTGCTTTGCTTTTTGGTTCCTTGCTTGGGTTTGTTTTAAAATCCTACACCCGAATTTGGGGACACCTTTTAGGTAAGTAGAAATAAACTATGAGGGAACTGTGCGGGGTATACCGACATGGTTGAAGCAGTAGCTACGTTAGTTTGACATATTTGTGGGTACCGGTAGCCTTTGAGTCAATCAAAGAGAATACGGGGCTGCTGAGTGATGTCATGAAGCACTAAGGAACTCTTAGAACCTTACTTGACTATCTTGGTCTTTTTAAGGGTAGTGAGGTGACCGGCTTTGGTGCAGTCCGAAGTTGGTAGACACTCGATACTACACTCATTGAGGGTTGTTTTCTTGGAATATTTCGGTCGCCAGTAAAGTGGCTAAACTGAAACCATGAAAACAAAAAATAATCCAGTGATATTGAGCTCTTTAGAACCCGGTTACTATTTATAGGACAGGATGAGCCAACTAACTTCAAGAGGGTACTTACCTACAAACCCCATGCAAGCCTAAACCTAAGGACCTGTCTGCTTTGTGTGAATATGATTACATGTATATACACTTGCTTACTTTTGCATACATGTACATAACATCATAACATCATACCATAGCATTTTCAATAACCATTTCAAGGATCTCGAGGGTCTTTGATGCAGGGTCACGTTGAACCAGACGTCTACCAGAGGGCAAGAGGATTCATCTTCTTCTAAACAAACGCCGTTGAAGATCAAGTACAACAACTTGAATCGAGGGCTATGACCCACTTGACATGGTGAGCTTGATTCTCGTGGAAAGACAATCCACCAATACAAATGTTCTCCAATCAAAGATATTGATCGAAGTTCAAACTCTAACATTTTCTTGTGTTTACCCCGCGAGATTTTTGAAAGCATGCATCCACATATCATGCATTGTATCATGACAGGTTTTACCTTTCAGGTTTCCTTATTCTCCTACTGTTTATTTCAGTATAGATGGATCTAGAGAGGACTGTCGAAGATATCTAGGCTCAGAACGCTCAACTTCAAGAAATGTTCTTGAACCTGACCCAGGGGCAAGAAGAGGTGAAAGCTCTCCTCACAAGGGGCATGGTCCTAGGGAATCCAGGCGGCGTCAGGAATGATCAATTGGATGAGATACAGATTGATCTAGCAACAATGAAGATCCAGATGATTGGACAACTGGAGGGCCAGATGGCTCTCATTCAAGATCTGGCTCAAAGACAAGAGGAGCTCAGGGTCCTCGTCAACAAACTGCTTCAAGATAACCAAGTGGGGCAAACAACTAGGGTTGAAGATCAAGTCATCATTAAACCTCCTTTGAGACAAGAAGATAAGGGAAAGGCTCCCCAACTTTCTTCAGGGTCACAAGCCCAGCAACAACCTCGCCAGCGTCAACGGGGTAATCGGTGTAAGCAAAATACATCTGGAAGACATTTCACTGAGACTGACATACCATCATCTCTAATACTGAAACGCTTGTTGGAGGTCAATCTGATTGCTTTAAAGGATCCTCTTTGGAATCCCAATACCTCTGCTCCTGGCTATCACCCCGACGCATTTTGTGTATACCACTCCTATAGTCCTGGACATGACACCGACGACTGTTGGGCTTTGAAAAACAAGATCCAATACTTGATTGACAGAGGAGTGCTGGAATTCATGCCGGATGGCGAGATGAAAATCTTCCACTGAGGGTTCTCCACCTGAAATGACAAGTTCGAACTAAGAGACTTTTGTTTCATTTGAATTTTCAAGTTGTAATTTCTTTTGTTATTCAAACAATTATCTGTTGATGTCAAAACTCTGTTTCATTAATGCATTGCATATGTTTGTCTTGAATCCATCCATTCGTTTTCACTATTCTTGAATTATGCTTCCTACTTTCTTTATGATATTTAGCTCTTAATAAAAGCTACAAGTCTTTAGAGGGAGGATGATGAAAACAAATGCCATAATCTCATACGGTATGCTTTTGAACAGACCTTGCTGACGATGTACAGGCGTTTCTTTCAAATCCTAAACACAGGAGTTATAAGGAAGATAATCCCTAGTCAACCCCTTCGAGCCAAAGAAGTAGAAGTTTTCTGTTTTAAACACAAATTGATACCTTTAATCAAACCTGGGGCAGGGTAGTCTCTCAGTTAATTCAAAATACGTGTTGAAGTCGCAAACTCTCAGTTCGTAATACAACGAATGACATCAAAAACATTCCTTTGGAACCAGAAGACAGTGATGGTTCCTTATCTCATAGGCAGTCATTATCTCTCAAAAAAAACCCACTGAGCCAAAACCTACAAAGGAGGCTTAAGAAAGTTGGGGCATCTCGCTGACTATAATCTCGAAAACAAGAACAGTCAAGAAAAAGTTAGGGATAATGAATCAAAAGAAAGAGGTCGTTATAAATCCTCAACAACATGAAAAATGTTGCAAAAATGACTGCCTTCCCATAAAATTCAACTTGTGTGAAGCATCACCAAAAACGTCGTTCCAAACTCGAATAGAGTTTGGCGCATAATTAACTGAGTTAGGATTGAAGAACATTACGAAGAGCGGGTGGGTACAAATATACTTTGAGCCTTTATTCTTTGTTTCTTAAACCGTGAACCAAACCACGTTACAACCCTTCAAAAGCCCTAATTGAAGCATGGGTTAGTTCGAAAGTATACTGTTACAAAAGGTATCCTGACTCCTGCAAGGCTATGCTCTAAATCTTGTGTTGAATTTGTCTTATAAAAAGTTTTCTGCTAAAAACGCATTTTTCAAAACTTCGAGACAAGCATAAACTTTGCATTATTTGAATATCATTGTTTGCATATGGTTATTTGTTTGACAACGAAGAAATTCACACAATGAATGTTCCGATGAACGAAAGATCTCTCAGTGAACAAAATCGCTTCAAGTGGGATGACACTTCCGTTGCAAAAATCTCCCATCAACAAAAAGGGACTTGGTATGGTATTGTCCAGTGAATCTGGGGCAGTCCAGTCAAGATTTCAATAAATCTTTCAAACCTGGGGCAGTCCAGTCAATATTTCAAGAAATCTCTCAAATTGCAGATAAACCTGGGGGAAGTCACCCTCACCATCACTTGGGGCATTCAAACGTCAATCTCATCAAAGGGTTACGTACAGTCCAAGTTTCCTGGCAGTGCCACAAGCATTCGATACTAGGGGTAAGGACGAATCTCTCCGAAATCTTTCTGAAAAGAAATTCAAGCATCCTCGAGAATTTTATCACCTCTCTAGCAGACCAGCAGTCATGGGTTTATTTCCCTAACATTTATCAAGGATTTACTCTCCGAAACAAATTACATTTCAATAACATTCATAACATACTCAGATTGATCAGCAGGTAAAAATTCCTTCATCACCTGTTGGAAGTTACAGTCGTCGAAGATTCCTTCATCACCTGTTGGAAGTTACAGTCGTCGAAGATTCCTTCATCACCTGTTGGAAGTTACGGTCGTCAAAAATTCCTTCATCACCTGTTGGAAGTTACGGTCGTCGAAGATTCCTTCATCACCTGTTGGAAGTTACAGTCGTCGAAGATTCCTTCATCACCTGTCGAATGTTACAGTCATCAAAGATTCCTCCATCATCCGGTTGAGTCAAAGTTAATCCAAGACCCTCTCTGTTTTGGTCAGATCGACACTAAGATCTCCCTGTTTTCTTATTCCAGTGGAAGATATTCCGGGTTTTTGATATTTCAGATAAATCTCTCAGCGATTTATTCTGATTATCTTCACTACCAGAGATGAAGAATCCAACTGTTTTCTCCTTCATCAGCTCGGGATTTATTTTCCCAGCGAAAGGTCGTCTTGAAAAACATTACACCTCCGTGCATCAGGACATCATGCAACGCGATCTCATTTATTTTGAGAACATTATTGTTTGATATAAGCCACTAACCTTTGCCTTTCAGGAAAAATGCAATCAAATTCTCCTAAGAGCAAGCTATGAAGCCCGGATTCGACCGGATAATAGTTTAATCTCCAACAAGTTATTGTGAATCCTGGATTACGACCAGATAGCAATACAAGTTTCTGTGAATCCTGGATTACAACCAGATAGCATCCAAGAATACTACGAAGCCTGGAGTCAACCAGATAGTGGTATATCTTTAACACAAGCCGTGAAGCCCGGATTCAACCGAATAACAGCTCAACAAGTTACTGTGAAGTCTAGATTACGACCAGATAGCAGCCAAGAATACTACGAAGCCTGGAGTCGACCAGATAGTGGTATATCTTTAATACAAGTTATGAAGCTCGGATTCGACCGGATAATATCTTGATATCTCTAAACGCCATGAAGCCTGGGTTCGGCCAGATAATGGTATGATACATCGTGAAGCCTGGATTACGACCAGATAGCAATACAACACTGTGAAAGCTGGACGTTGACCAGATAACAGTTAACTGTTAACAGAATGAAGATTCTCATCCTTAAAACCTCAGAAGATTGGCATACACCCAAGCTCCTGATACCGTTAACAGAATGAAGATTCTCATCCTTGAAACCACAGAAGATTGGTATACTCCCAAGCTCCTGATACCGTTAACAGAATGAAGATTCTCATCCTTGAAACCACAGAAGATTGGTATACATCCAAGCTCCTAATACTGTTAACAGAATGAAGATTCTCATCCTTGAAACCACAGAATATTGGTATACTCCCAAGCTCCTGATACCGTTAACAGAATGAAGATTCTCATCCTTGAAACCTCAAGAGATTGGCATACTCCCAACCTCCTGACCCAAACGCCTGAATGAAGATTCTCATTTTTGCTACCCCAGTAGATTGGCATACACCCAACCTTCTGACTCAAGACCTGAATGAAGATTCTCATTTTTGCTTGCCCAGTAGATTGCCATACACCCAACCTCCTAATTTTCCCCGACAGAATTAAGATTCTCATTCTCAAAGTGGTATACAATTCAACCTCCTGATTTTTCCCGACAGAATGAAGATTCTCATTCTCAAAGTGGTGTATTACCTGAATTTCTGATATTCCCGACAGAATGAAGATTCTCATTCTCAAAGTGGTATAACACCTGAATTTCTATTATTCCCGACAGAACGAAGATTCTCATTCTCAAAGTGGCGTACAACCTAAACCTGAACTTCTTCCAAACAGGAATAAGCTTTTTCCAGAACCCTGAGTTTCACTCTCCAACAGGATAGCTACTTTTCAACAGTCCCCAACAAAATCAGGACTCTCATCCTTGATTCTCCGGAGCTTTCTTTACTCTCAGCATGAATTTGTCAGAATTTCAAATCCCCTGCAGATCGAAGATTCTCGTTCTTGGCTCCTCAACACTAATTCCCCAAGCAGAATGAAGACTCTCATTCTCAATTCCTCACAGAGTTTTCAGATATTCCCCGGTGAAGATCTCCTCAAAACAGGAATCCCTAGTAGATTGGAAGACACACAAACTCCTGACTCTCCCCAGCAGTATAACTTCTCCCCGCAAAGGTTGTCAAAAAGCTTGAAGACACACGTACTCTTTAGTAGTGGTCCCAGGACTTCTCATTTTCAAATATCAAAGGATTTTCAATCCCCAGCAGCAGTCAGGGATTTATTTTCCCCGACAGCGGTCAAATATTTTATTATCTCCAGCTATCCAGGATTTGTTTTCCTCAGCAAGACGGTTAATTATCTTACATGCGCATTCATCGCATTCACATATCATAAACATTGACATAACACGTATATTGCATCATACATTTCATGCAACATAACATTGTGTTTCAGCTAATATTTTACCCTTTTCAGGATAAGATTAGCAAACTTCAATTCCGGAATCATGAAAATAGTTTACGGATTCTCCAAACACGGATGTTAATCTATCGCTTGTTCAGACTCAACTTCTGAAAACAGTTTACGGATGCTTCCCAACATGGATGTTAATCTGTTGCTTATTCAACCTCAACTTCTGAAAACAGTTTACGGATTCTCCAAACACGGATGTTAATCTATCGCTTATTCAGATTCAACTTTTGAAAACAGTTTACGGATGCTTCCCAACATGGATGTTAATCTGTTGCTTATTCAACCTCAACTTCTGAAAACAGTTTACGGATGCCTCCAAACACGGATGTTAATCTATCGCTTGTTCAGATTCAACTTTTGAAAACAGTTTACAGATGCTTCCCAACATGGATGTTAATCTGTTGCTTATTCAACCTCAACTTCTGAAAACAGTTTACCGATTCTCCAAACTCGGATGTTAATCTATCGCTTGTTCAGATTCAACTTTTGAAAACAGTTTACAGATGCTTCCCAACATGGATGTTAATCTGTTGCTTATTCAACCTCAACTTCTGAAAACAGTTTACGGATTCTCCAAACACGAATGTTAATCTATCGCTTGTTCAGATTCAACTTTTGAAAACAGTTTACGGATACTCCAAACACAGATGTTAATCTATTGCTTGTTCAACTCCAGAATCATGAAAACAGTTTACGGGTGCTTCCAAATATGGATGTCAACCTATCGCTTGTTCAGATTTAGCTCGTTGAAAACAGTTTACGGAAGCTCCAAACACGGATGTTGATCTATTGCTTATTCAGACCCCCAGCTCAGAGATCTTCCAAACACGGATACCTTTCTGATACTCATTCTTTCACCTACAACATATAGTTCAACAAACATTCTCAGATGGCATCTTTAAGCCCATCTCCGACAAGATTCTGTCACATCTCCAAATGGCATCTTTAAGCCCATTCCCTCAACTATGCTTTGACGAGTGAAAATTTATGGGCACTCTAGTGTCCAATCATCTTTTACCTTCGAGTCGCGAACGACAAAATTGCCAATCTAGCTCTTCAGGTTCAAAAAGATTGAACAGGGGCAACTGTTGTACTCCAAAATTTGCCCTCCCTTTTTCACAAGAAATCACAATCCCGGAGTTCTCTATGATTTTTAAAATTGGCTCAAGAATCGGTCAAACAGACTTTTCTTTATTAGTCAATCCAGAATTAGGGTTTTCTCTGATTGTTTTGAAGATTGGCTCAGGAATTGATCAAGCAGACTTTTCTTTGGCAACAAATTCGGAATTAGGGTTTTCGCTCGCATTTCTCAGAAGGAACTGAATCCTCAGAAATTCAGTTAATTGTTACGTTGTTTTCACGCTTGTTCAAATTTACTGGTTATTTCTCAAGGCCTGATTATCTGGGATAAAAGCTGAGACTTTTATTTGGAACATTAAGGCATCTGCTTGATTAAGTGGAGTGAAAGGTTTACCGTTTAATGGAATGCTTTGTTTGTTTAACTGTACAATGCATGTGTTAATTGGAATACCATGCGTATTGTGAGCAATGCAAAGTTACGAGACTGCAAAGTTTGTTGATTATTTATTTTATCTGGATTAAAATTATTGGGATACAGTTCCAATTATTTTTATTTGAGAGTCTTAAATAATTAAATAAACAATGCAAGGAAAGATTAGAAGATATTTGACAAAGACTTTTTTTATTTATTTGTTTCAAATGTTGTTACAAAATTTATCTGAATATTGTAAATTTACAACTTACAATATTTACAATAATATTTGTTTACAATAAATGAGAAAATAAATCTAAGCCTAATCTCCTAAAATCTTTGGCTTCTACTGCTTCTGCTATTGTCCAAGATGCATCCACCTGAAAAAGAAGAAAGGAAAGAAATTAGCATAATTAACTGAAAGAATTTTTCAAGCAGAAGAAAAAAAAAGTCATCATTAAAATTGGTCGTCTAGAATCAGATTGCTTATTTTTGTCACGCTTTATTTTTTCTCTCTGCAAATCACAAGAATATTTCTCTCCTTGGTTCACAAAGAGAAAGTTAAAATACAAATTGAAAAAAAAATGCAAGCATGCTGAGTTACAAACTGTCTAACCAAGCAAACCAAACATGGCAGCCAAACCAAACTAAGTCACAAATTCAAAGGGACAAACAGGCGCTAAAACTGCCAAGGTACAAGTCAAACAAATGTATAATACAGCAGCAAGCAAAGTCCCATATCCAGCTACAGAACAAATTTCCCAAAACCAAGTTACAAGACAAATTGGATAAATATGGTAATGCAGCATGGAAACAGAAATACAGCAGGCAAAAGCAAGACAACAAGAGGCAATTCACTTGACAAGTCAAAACTTGTCAAAAGGCTTTCATCATTTTCTAGACAACCAATTTTTCAGAATTAAAATTTTAAGCAAAAATGCTTATGAGAGGGAGAGAGAGAAAGAGAGGACCTGAAGTGAGAAGTTTTGCAGTTTGGCTAAGGCAGGTTGTCAAAGACAGTAAAGAAAACAAAAAAAAGGATATAAAGAGAAGATTGTATAACAGTCTAGAGGAGAGAAAGATTGAGTAAGCTGCAAACTAAAAAAACTTGTTTTGCAAAACCTGTACAAGATATCAAACTCAAACATGTCCAAACTAAAAAACTCAACAGCCTGCATTACAAACCAAAAAAAAAACCCAAACCTTCTGTGATCGGTGGATCTGGAACTGACTGTTTTAAGCTGGTTCGCGAAAATGTCGCGGAAGCAAGAGTCGCCACCGTCTTTTATTTTCTCCAAATGGAAAGGACAAAAGCACAGAAAAATTCCTTATAGAGATTGCTCTCGGTTCGGGAGGTAGGTTATAGAAAGGGAAGGTGTTAGCACCCTTTCTATCCATGGTTATCCATGGGCTCTTAGATACTTGCTCATTGTGTTTTCAAAATTGTTTGCTTGCTTTTCAATGTGGGTTTAAAAGTTTCTTTGAAAAATTTCAGATCGACTCGTACGTCAGAGTGTTTGAAAAAATTTGCTTTGAAAGCTTTTGAAAAGTGTCAGTGTGAAAAGTCTTTTTGAGTTTGTTTTGAGATTAGAGCAAGTATCCTTGAGAACCTACCTACCCTAAGGAATTCGTCTGTGTAAATGTCCTTTAAAGTAGTGCCATCCCACCATTGAGAGGTAGGTAGCACCACCGTTGGAGGTGTTTGGGTCAATTCGATTTTTAGGGACATGGTGATCACCAGAGCAATGGGAAGACACCTTAGAAGCTACCCTCATGCCAGGTTCCCGGATCATGAGGACTTACTAAGACGTCCTCTACTCGACGACCACCTTTCGAAAGGCAACAGTGAGGCGTACCCTAGGGGTGGTGTGTGCGATTTGTGTGTCATGTTTCAGTTATTTGTCTTGTCATGTTTGTTGTGATCTACGCTTGATTTTAATTAAGGCCATTCATTCTTGCATGCATATTTAACAGTTATAAAGTTTGCGAAAAAAATAAATCTAAGGCTATTACAAAGGCGCGGGTCCACATCGCCAAAATAAACCGGACCCGATTTGACGGAAAGATAAAGAAAGCAATAAAATAAAAGTACGAGAAATTATTTACACGGCTTTGGGAGAATTACATAACTATTTAAACGATTATAAAATAAATGCGCGAAATAAAGGAATTAAAACAAAACTAGGGCGTTGGACCCTTTTGCAAACAATTAAAATTAATAAGGAATTTAAAATTAAAATTAAATGAAAATGGTATTTTTGTGTTTTTTAGATTTAATGAGAAAAAGGAGTTAATTGAAATTAAATTAAAAGGCAACCCTAATTCTAATATTTTTATTTATTATGAAAGAATTAAAATATAATCTACATTAAACCCCAATTTATTTATGTACAATTTAAATAGGAAAATAAATAATTATTATTGCTAAAAAGAAAATTAGAAGGAAGAAAACTTATTAATTAGCCTAGTTCTATATTTTTGGATTTTTAATTGTTAAAAAGAATGAAATTATAACTTAATTAAAACTAAGTTTATTTACATATAAAATTTAATTATAATAAATAAATAGAATAATTATTATTATTAAAAAAAAAAAAAAAGAAGCAAGAAGAATAAAAATTAAACCTAAATCTATCTTTATTGTATTTTTTTTAATTACGAAGAATATTTAATAAACCTAAATTAAAACTAAATAATTACAAGCATTTATTTATGAAAATAATTATAATATTAATGTTTATTATTTTTTGGTCTTCTCTGATTTTTGAATGTTTTTATATTTTTGCAGAAAAAATAAATTAATTAAATTAAGACAATAAAATAAATGAAATAACAAAAATAAAGGTAAGAAGAAAAATAGAAAAATGCAAACCAGGGGGGGTAGCCCCAATTCAGGAGGTATAGGCCTAGCATTTCTGGCCCAATGGTTTGAACTTGTTGACTTTGTTTGGATCATGTGTGATGCATCTGACCAGGTGTAGCGTGTCCCTCAAATCTAAGCCTTTAGTTTGATCTCCAGGGGGACGTGTCAAGGCTTGGTCCTGGGTATATGGTGCGTCTTCATTCCAGCATTGCATGGGATTTATTTGTGAAAAATAATATTGAGGTTTTACACAGACCTGGGGTTCGAACCCAGGTCTTGGACTTTGCAAAGTGAGGTGCCTGCCAACTGCGCTGCTTGGATCAATTGATATATTATGGTGAACAAATAATAAAAAGCAAAATCAGCGCATAGTAATTAAAAACGCGCGCAATTCAAACTGGCGAATCACGCTTCGCCAACACATCATCTTCCCCATTGTTTCTGGAACAAGAACCTTCAGCCACGGTTTTGGATGCGTGGCCTTAAGCAACCTACAAGAAAATAGCGATTAGCATTCTATTGGTCATAAATTCATCGCGAGGGTCAAGATATCTTCGTCTTGAGGTACTGAGTCCAACCATGGCATTCATGAGTCCTAATTTTTCCTCTACGCAAAAGCCCTAATTCCAGAAACTTGCAACCCTAGAATTCTCACATGGCAGATTCATATATATGGCACAAAAATGCAATCAAACGCATTGGTCAGCTTAGAAACATCATTATGAATATGAATCAATAAAGAAAAATGCAAAAAGATGCTGGAATCATGCTATACGATTTCAAAAATTCCTTAGTACAGTTTGAGTTATGGATACCAATTCAGGGCGTTTTGGTTGA
The DNA here is from genome assembly GCA_948472305.1 of Vicia faba. Taxonomy (NCBI): domain Eukaryota; kingdom Viridiplantae; phylum Streptophyta; class Magnoliopsida; order Fabales; family Fabaceae; genus Vicia; species Vicia faba. Next base: position 137,850,655 of record OX451741.1, read on the forward strand.
TGTTAGTGATTGAGAATCGTTCAATGATGTCTCAGGATGATGATAGAACAAGAATTGGGGCTTGAATCGAACTAGAGACTAGTTTTCAGTATTGACTTTTTTATGGAAAATTTCAAGTTTGTAATAGCCTTCTATGCGCAGCTTTGTGTCTACCAGCATTAGGTTTCTGATCTTGAATATGTATAGAACAATTTAGGTCAAGAAAACTAGACAAAATCCATTGCATTGATGATTTCACATATTTGATTTTGGAAGATCTTTTTTGAATCTTTTTTCATGTTATTTGGTTTAATCATGATCAATTAGCACCAAATCTTTCCCTATTAGCATGTGCACGAATTATAGAAGCCAAATCATGCATAAAAAGATTTTTTTAGGTCAAGTTTATATTTTTCACATATTTAAATAATTTAATTGAATTAATATTAATATATATTCAAATAAATAATTAAAAATTGAGAAAAAACTTCCCTTTGGGCTTAATGGTCGTGCATAGGCTTGGCATGAAGAAACTTGGAAGAAAAATGGGCCCATTTGCATTTTTGGATCATTTGAAGTAAAGTTGACTTTCAAAAATTTCCAAAAATTTCCCAACTTCCACAAGGCATAACTTGCTCAATGTTTAAGCTTTTCACATGTTCTTGGACATTTTGGAAAGGTCTTTGAGTCCTTTAAACAATGCCTTTGGTCCCATGTCATTTTGATTTACCAATCTCAAGTTATGGCCTTTGACTTAAAGTCCCTTTTTGTTGACTTTTGAAAATGACCTATAATGTAGAAATTGATAACTTTTTGTGAGAGCATTTCTTGGACTTGGAATATGAAGATGAGTTGTAGGAAATGTCTTTCTCTTCAAAATGAGATTTGGATGGAATTTTTCTGATAATCCATGTGAAAGTTATGCCCTGGTCAATTTCAGTTGACTTTTTCAGTTGTCCAAATATAGCAACTTTTGCATCTTTGATGATTTCTGAGCCAAGTTTTGAGAATCATGATCAAGCATTGATCAAATGATGTTTGTGGCTTCAAAATAAGATGTTGACCAAAAATTTGAACTTTTGACTGTCAAATGACCATTTTGCCCCTACAGTTGACTGTAGTGCAATCTAGGGTTTTGACTGTGCAATTTTGAGCTGAATGCCTTGAAACTTGGTATGAGGATGCTTGACCACATTTGTAGACATATGAGACTTGGTTGGGCCTTTGAAAACTTCATTTTCTTGATCAGAACCCAAACCCTAGTTTTGACTGTATAGGAGACAGTTGAGCTGCACAACCCTTGGGGAATTTTGTGACTTGGCTTGGCCATTTTTTTGATGAATATGGGAGGGCAAATTTTGGGGTACAACAGTTGCCCCTGTTCAATCTTCTTAGACCTGAGGATGCAGATTGGCTGACGTGCCTTTCGTAATCCGAAGGTAAAAGATGATTGGACACTAGAGTGCCCAGAAATTTGCGCTCACATAGTGGCAGTGATGATGGAATGGGCTTATAGATGCCATTTAGAGGTTGCTGGATAGGATGATGGGCTTATAGATGCCATCTGGATGTTGATCGCGTAGGAGATTCCTTAGCGAGAACCTGCATACCTGCAAAAGAGAAAATGAGTACCTGACACGTTGCAGGAGCTGATTTTAGATGCTTGGTATAGATGTGTCCTGACTGGTTACAGGAGCTGAGTCTGGAGCTTCAAACGCTGATGAATGAACCAGGGATGGTTACTACCTTAGCATGAACGGTAAGAGAACCTTGGGCGACTTCAACTTCAACAACGCTCGTTGAGAAAAATCTTGGGTGTCTTTAACTTCAACAACACTTGTTGAGAAAAAACTTGGGTGTCTTCTACTGGAATAAGAATCAGCGAGATCTTAGGGTCGATCTGACTGAACCAGAGAGGCCTTTGACTGGGTAAGAATCAGGAAAATCTTAGGATCGATTTAACTGAACCGGTCTAGGTCTTGCAATATCTTCAACTGGATAAGCATCAGGGAGATCTTAGGGTCGATCTGACTGAACCAAGAGAAGGCCTTTGACTGGATAAGCATCAGGAAAATCTTAGGGTCGATTTAACTGAACCGGTCTAGGTCTTGAAACATCTTCAACTGGATAAGCATCAGGGAGATCTTAGGGTCGATCTGACTGAACCAAGAGAAGGCCTTTGACTGGATAAGCATCAGGAACATCTTAGGGTCGATTTAACTGAACCGGTCTAGGTCTTGAACTATCTTCAACTGGATAAGCATCAGGAAGATCTTAGGGTCGATCTGACTGAACCAAGAGAAGGCCTTTGACTGGATAAGCATCAGGAAAATCTTAGGGTCGATTTAACTGAACCGGTCTAGGTCTTGAACTATCTTCAACTGGATAAGCATCAGGGAGATCTTAGGGTCGATCTGACTGAACCAAGAGAAGGCCTTTGACTGGATAAGCATCAGGAAAATCTTAGGGTCGATTTAACTGAACCGGTCTAGGTCTTGAACTATCTTCAACTGGATAAGCATCAGGGAGATCTTAGGGTCGATCTGACTGAACCAAGAGAAGGCCTTTGACTGGATAAGCATCAGGAAAATCTTAGGGTCGATTTAACTGAACCGGTCTAGGTCTTGAACTATCTTCAACTGGATAAGCATCAGGGAGATCTTAGGGTCGATCTGACTGAACCAAGAGAAGGCCTTTGACTGGATAAGCATCAGGAAAATCTTAGGGTCGATTTAACTGAACCGGTCGAGGTCTTGAGACGTGATTGAGAATTTCAACTGCATTTTTCCTGAAAGGTAAAAGTCAGTCATATGCAATGCATGATATGGATCAAGCAATGATGTTCTCAACATAAATGAGATTCGTATGATATGATGCAGTGCGTTATGCATGTTATGATGATGTATGTGAAGTTTTATGTATGTTTTCGTCTAGGAAAGTGAATCTTTGACGGGTGCCGGGAAGTCGTATCCTGGGCTGATGTTGAGGAATAGATTTTGCTTCCGCTGGGGATGATAACTGCAAGAATAACGGTAGGAGAGAATGACTCCGTTGCGGAATAAACTTTGCAAATGGAAGATTCTGCGGGGAGAAAAATACTCTAGCGATTATGCTGGGAAGCGGCACTCTGTGGGGATAGAGATGCTTTGCTGAATGTTGATAGCTTGTTGAGGATACCCTTGTTGTTGGAAGTGTTAATGGACTTCGCTGGGGTAAGCAGACTTTGTCGACGACGCTCTTTCCGTAGCTTTTGGCTGAGGATAACCCAGTTATATCCTGTTGAGGAAATAACTCTTTAAATAAAGCCGGACGACGCGTTCGTGCTCTGCGAGGGGATAAGCTTCCAGAATCTACTGGGGATAAGCTTATGCTTGGGGAGATATGAATTCCAATTTTCCTGGGGAAACTGGGTTGGACTGGACTCTTTGTGGAAGTTTTGGACTGCGGGGAAGTGATTCCTTTGAATATTGAGATACCGCCGGGGAACAACCTTTAGACTAAGACTGTCGGGGATGCTTGTTAAGAATATATGTATTGCTGCTGGGGAATGTTTGAGATCGGCTGGAGGATACTCAATTTCCTTAGTATTTGATGATTTGCTTGGAGAAGAGTGTATTGTTTTGCTGAACCACTCTCTGGGGAATTAATATGTACTGGTCGTGTTCTTTAGCTGAACCTATCTTGGTACCTTGGAGGATAGAACAATTGGATTGTTTAGACAACTCTTTATTGCCCCTGTTTCTAGTGTCACCTGCAATGAATTCCTTTGCTTCGTATGCAAATATTTATGAGTTAGCGAATTACTGTCAATGCATATATCACAAATTGAACCTTGGACGTTCTTCGCAAAACAAAACAGAAAAAGGAAAAAAACACTTGGCACATTTTAACTGAAAATATATTTGTATTGATTTTTGAATGGCCTGAAAATAGGCGTTTTGTGTACAAGAGGCTGACGTCCTAGTAAGAGGTACGCCGCCGATCAAAAAGAGTTTATACAAGTTTTGTACAAAAGAAAATAAAACAGCTGTGTGAAATATGAATGATCCCACGGGGTTTCAATTCTGCTATTGCCTTTATAACTCTGAGCGTCTCATCACTTGATGACCTTGGTTGAAGGTGAAGCTGATTGATCGATGCCGTTTGAGCTTGATGCAGATACCGGATTCTGGATGCAAAGTGATCAATGAGACATAGTATTACGCTTTTATCCCTAATTTTTGCCTGGACCGCCCTTTCGGGTTTTCAATCCACCGGGATACCCATTTTTGCCCAAGCCGCCTTTTCAGGTTTTCGACTTGCCGGGTGTACAGATTTTTTCATTTTCATCCCTTCATTTTGCCCGAACCCTTTTGGTTCGACGGGAAGCCCTAATTTTTGCCTAGGCGTGTCAGCCTAGCGGGTCTTTTTTCATGCGTAGTATTTTTTAACTATGTCTGCATTGGCAGGGTGAGGAAGGTCGTCACCATCCATATTGGTTAAGATCATTGCTCCTCCTGAGAACACATGCTTAACCACAAATGGCCCTTCATATGTAGGGGTCCATTTGCCCCTTGGATCACTCTGAGGAAGGATGATTCTCTTGATAACCAGATCCCCAACTTGATATTCTTGTGGTCTGACCTTTTTGTTAAATGCCCTGATCATCCGTTTCTGATACGTCTGACCATGGCAGATAGCAGCAAGTCTCTTCTCGTCAATGAGATTGAGTTGGTCAAGTCGTGTCTGGATCCAATCATCTTCGTCTAGATTTGCATCCTTCATTATCCGGAGAGAGGGGATTTGTACTTCAATCGGCAAGACTGCCTCCATGCCATAAACCAGAGAGAAAGGAGTTGCCCCGGTTGACGTCCTAGCTGAGGTACGGTACCCATGCAGGGCGAACGGTAACATCTCGTGCCAATCTTTGTAAGTTACTGTCATTTTCTGCACGATCTTCTTGATGTTTTTGTTAGCTGCTTCTACAGCCCCATTCATCTTCGGTCTGTAAGGAGAAGAATTGTGGTGCTGTATCTTGAACTGTTCGCAAAGCTCAGCAATCATCTTATTGTTTAGATTGGTACCGTTGTCTGTAATAATTCGCTCAGGGACGCCGTACCGACAGATCAGATTGTGCCGAATAAACCGTGCCACAACAGTCTTGGTTACCGTGGCATAGGACGCTGCTTCAACCCACTTCGTGAAATAATCAATCTCCACTAGGATGAAGCGATGTCCATTTGATGCCGTAGGTTTGATCTCGCCGATCATGTCTATACCCCACATTGCAAACGGCCAAGGCGCAGTCAGAACATTCAGGGGAACCGGAGGAACATGCACCTTATCCGCATAGATCTGGCACTTGTGGCATGTCCTAGAATGTTGGTAGCAGTCAGCTTCCATTGTGGACCAATAATATCCTGCCCGTAGGATTTTCTTAGCCATAGTATGTCCACTGGAATGCGTACCAAAGGTCCCTTCATGTAGCTCTTCCATGATCCTTTCTGCTTCAATCTTGTCCACACAACGCAGTAAGGTTGAATCATGGTTTCGCTTGTACAAGATGCCGTTGCTTAGGAAGAACTTGGCTGCAAACCTCCTCAGGAATTTCTTATCATTGATAGAGGCACCTTCAGGGTATTCCTGAGCTTCCAGATATCTCTTCACTTCGTGGTACCAAGGCTTCTCAGTTACCAATTCAGTTTCGAGATCACAACAGTATGCCGGTTCGTCCAGTTTCCAGATGGTGATCCGGGGAGCTTCATTATCCCATTTGACCTTGAACATTGAAGACATTGTAGCTAACGCGTCCGCTAACTGATTCTCTTCTCTTGGAAAGTGTTCGAAGGTTATCTCTGTAAAATGGGGAATCAGGGCCAACACACATTCTTTGTAAGGAATCAAGTTTGGATGTTTCGTATCCCACTCTCCTTTGATCTGATTGATCACAAGAGCGGAATCTCCGAAGACACTTAGAAATTTGATCCTTAAGTCAATCGCAGCTTGAAGACCCATGATACACGCCTCATACTCCGCCATATTGTTGGTACAGTTGAAACATAGCCGGGCCGTGAGTGGAGTATGAGTACCTTGTGGAGATATGATGATGGCGCCGATACCATTTCCCAAAGCATTGGAAGCCCCGTCAAAGTGCATAGACCATCGGGATCCTGGCTCAGGTCCTTCATCCGGTCCAGGTACTTCACAATCAGTTACAATCATGATGCTTTCATCCGGAAACTCGAAGTTCATTGATTGGTAATCATCTACAGCTTGATGAGCTAAGTGGTCTGCCAGTACGCTTCCCTTGATGGCTTTCTGGGTTGTATACTGAATGTCGTATTCCGTCAAGATCATTTGCCATCTTGCAATTCTCCCAGACAGAGCAGGCTTTTCGAATATGTACTTTATAGGATCCATCTTTGAGATCAACAAGGTAGTGTGAGTCAACATATACTGTCTCAGCCGGCGAGCAGCCCATACCAAAGCGCAGCAAGTTTTCTCAAGCAGTGAGTATCGGGTCTCACAGTCGGTAAACTTTTTGCTAAGGTAATAAATGGCATGCTCTTTTCGGCCAGACTCGTCATGCTGCCCCAGCACACACCCCATTGAGTTGTCTAGCACTGTCAGATATAGGATCAGAGGTCTCCCTTCAACCGGTGGCATAAGGATGGGTGGTTCTTGGAGATATTCTTTGATTCTGTCAAAGGCAGCCTGACATTCATCGTTCCAACGTACTACCTGATCTTTCTTCAGCAGCTTGAAGATTGGCTCACAGGTAGCGGTCAGATGAGATATGAATCGAGCGATGTAATTCAGGCGTCCTAAAAAGCCTCTAACTTCCTTCTCTGTCTTAGGAACTGGCATCTCTTGAATAGCTTTGACTTTAGCAGGGTCCACTTGAATACCTTTATCACTGACCACGAAGCCTAGCAACTTCCCAGATCTTACCCCGAAGGTGCACTTGTTCGGGTTCAATCTCAGCTTGTATAGTTTCAATCGGTCAAACAATTTCTGTAGATGATCTAGATGCTCTTCCTCAGTCTGGGACCTAGCGATCATGTCGTCCACATACACTTCGATCTCGTGATGGATCATATCATGAAATAAGGCAACCATGGCACGTTGGTAGGTTGCCCCAGCATTCTTTAATCCGAACGGCATGACCTTGTAACAGAAGGTGCCCCACTGAGTAACAAATGTGGTCTTTTCCATGTCTTCAGGTGCCATCTTTATCTGATTGTAACCTGAAAAGCCATCCATGAAAGAGAACACCTTGTGCTGAGCTGTATTATCAACAAGGACATCAATGTGAGGTAAGGGGAAGTCATCCTTGGGGCTGGCCCTGTTCAGATCCCTGTAATCGACACACATTCTGACCTTGCCGTCCTTTTTAGGTACCGGCACCACATTAGCAACCCACTGAGGATAAGAAGTCACTGCAAGAAACCCGGCATCAAACTGTTTCATGACCTCGGCCTTAATCTTCTCGGACATCTCTGGACGCATCCGACGGACCTTTTGTTTAACTGGAGAGCAGTCTTCCCTAGTCGGCAAATGATGGACGACAATATCGGTATCCAAACCTGGCATGTCTTCGTAGGACCAGGCAAAGATCTCCATATAGTCATGTAACATCTTGGTTAACCGTTGCTTCACGCTGAGCTCTAGGTTGGCACCAATCTTTACCTCTTTTCTATCTGCCTCAGTACCCAGGTTTATTGTTTCCACTGGCTCTTCATGTGGTTGAATTGCCCTCTCTTCCTGAAGCAACAGTCTAGCAAGCTCGCCAGGCACTTCGCAATCATCTTCACCTTCGTCTTCGGCTAAGTTGATCGGATTTTCGAAGTCGTAATTGGCATTAGCAGAGCTGTTATCAGTAAGATCCAGAGTGGATTGGAACCTGTATGAGTGAGTGTGTGTGTAAATACAGCTGTTTTTGAAAATTATGTAAAGGAAAGGAAAGATAGAAAAGGAACACAATATTTGCAATGCGAAAAGTACGTCCAAGATTTTCATTCATGATGTATAAAATGACAGTTTGTATGCCCTCACAAATAGAACCACGGTGCCTCGGGTAAGACACCGGGCCATAGAGTTTATCATTGTTTATTACAAAATAACAAAACATGGGAATTCATTACTGTGTCACAAAGGTAACAGGGGTATGGTCCTTTGCACTCCAATTGTTGAGTCCTCCATCAGCAGCCGGGTAGATCCAGCTATCGAACTCAGTTTCATCAACTTCCTCTTCATCACCAATAGCATTAACTCCGTGAGCAGGCAGGGGAGCTGTCACCACATTAGGCTTGTCAGATGCCTCAAATTGTACCTCCTTAGCGTCAATGAGGTCCTGCAGCTTGTTCTTTAGTGCCCAACAGTCATCGGTAGAGTGCCCCGGGCTTTCTGAATGGTAAGCACAACGAGCATTCGGGTTGTACTTGGGGGATGCAGTATTTGGAAACTTCGGCGCCTCCCTGACAGTCACTAAATTAGTTGCGAGCAACTGTGGCAGGATCTGCGACAAGGTCATGTTTAAACGGGAGAATTCTCTCCGGGGTCTTTCCACCTTCTGAGTATTGTTTGGCCGGGGAGCGGCAGCAGGCTTAGCAATCATGACCGCACTGACAGATTGGCGGTGTTCATTTCTCTCTGACCTCCTAGAACCATACACGGCACTAGACTCCTTCTTAAATGGTTTCTTGTCCGAACTAGATGATGCAGCCTTTGCAATCTTCCCAGATTTCAACCCAGCTTCAATCCTTTCTCCAGTCAAGATCAAATCAGTGAAGCCAGCAGAAGAATTTCCAATGAGATGGTTAAAGAATGGCCCAGATAGGGTCCCCAAGAACATGTCAACCAGCTCCCGATCAGTCAATGGTGGCTGCACCCTGCCAGCCAGGTCTCTCCATTTCTGAGCGTACTCCTTAAAACCTTCGCTTGCACTTAACGACATACCCTGGAGTTGGGTACGTGTGGGGGCAAGGTCGGCATTATATTGATACTGCTTGTAGAAAGCAGTAGCCAACTCCTCCCAGTTACGAACTTTGGTCCCATCCAGCTGATAGAACCATTCGAGATGAGTCCCTGAAAGACTCTCCTGGAAGAAGTGGATCCATAAATTCTTATCCGCAGAGTACGGCTGAATTTTCCGAACATAGGACCTTAAATGCAGCTTGGGACAAGACGCCCCGTCATATTTGGAGAAGGTGGGTGCTTTGAATTTATGCGGGATAATTACACCAGTCGACAAACCCAGATCTCCGAAATCCAGCCCAGGTGCCTGTTGCACCTCCATAGCCTTCAACCTGTCCTCCAATTGTTTGTACCTGTCATCTGCAGGAGGGTACTGCTCCTCATCAAAATATGTCTCGTTGTCGGAGACCACTGGAGTAGGAACCTTTACTTCTGCCTGAGAAGGACTCCTGCCAACAGAAGAACCAGCCTCTTCATGGTGCAGAGTATTACCCAACCTTCGGCCCGAGTTGAACAGAACAGTTCTTCTCTTCTTCTTCTTCTCCTTCTTCAGGAGCATAGTCTTCAGTTCTTCTTGGCCTTTAGCTAGACCCATGATTAGTTCTTGGAACTGCGCATTCTGCGCCTGGAGAGTCTTGATTGATGTCTCTGTTGATTCAGATCCGGGATTCATGATGCTGAAATAAACAGCGAAGAACTGTAAGCAACCTGAAAAGAGGAGAAACCTGCTATGCACATGATGTATGAAATGCGTATGCAATGCATTCAAGGGTTCGAAAGTTCAAATTCGTTGTAGACAAGAAAAGAACACACGTTATCATTAAAGAAAATCATTGTTTAATACATCAAGGCCTCATGGGCAAAAGTACAAAAATCCAGTCAATCCCAAAATACACTGCGCATCCTCTTCGGAGCTATGTAGGTGTTGAGATTCCTCTCCTCATGCAACAGGCGAGTGAGCTCCAGGACCTTCTTTTCACTGGCATGCAGGCTAGTCTCAAGAGAATTCCTTTCCTCCTTAAGCTGGATCCAACTCTTCTGCATCTCTTCCCAGGATGTGGGCATATCAAGGTGCTGAATAACATGAGACACTTCCCCTTCCAAGACAGGCTCTTTGATTACTGGAAGCATGTGAGGATAAGGCATCACTAACTTCTGGGAGCGGGCGCGTACCCACTTGAGATAAGGTTCCAAAGGGATGGAATTCCTGTGCCCCAGTGTTTTGCTGCCTATCCTACTAGGCATCCTCCAAGCTCTGATAAATCTCTGGCGAAGTCCTTGAGTATCATTGTCGAAGTCAAAAACTATGTCAGGAATTAACATGTCATGGGGACCATCCTTCCGAGCATAACCAAACTGTCTCCAAGCCAGGCATGGGCTATAAGTAATACCTCCTCTGATTCCAAGTAAAGGAACATTAGGGTACTCCCCACAACGATCAATGATAGTGACGTCTCCTCTGGATCTAGGACACCAATGTATATCTGCATGTGTAAGAGTCATCAACCGTTGTGACCATCTCAGACCCCGCTCATTCTTCGGGACTGATTGGGGAAGGTGCGAAATAAACCACCTTCCCAGGAGGGGAGTGCAACACATAAGGACACCTCTTTTTCTCATGGTTCGAGTGTAACATGAGTGAAGGATGTCCCCCAGCAACGTAGGTATAGGATTCCTGGACATAAAAATCTGAACGGCACTGATATCAATGAGCTGATCTGGGTTAGGGAATAATACCAAACCATAAACAAGGAGGGCCACAACCTCTTCAAAAGCTTGCAGGTCAAGGGAGTTCCAACATTCATGGGCCTTCTCAAACAGAAACCTGGCTAAGAACCCTTTGATACCACTTCTGACTTCCCAATGTCCCTTGAGGTCAGATGACTGTAGGTGCAAGGCTTTGGCAATCTCCTCAAGCTTAGGTTCCTTTTCTGTACCGCTGAAGGGTAGCTGATCAAGGATAGGGATCTTCAGGAGCCGGGAGAACTCCTCCAATGTAGGTACCAACTGATAATCCAAGAAGGTAAAGCAGTGATGCAGAGGGTCAAAGAACTGGAACAAGACCTTAATCATATCTTCCTCAATGTTGGTGTTGACCAAGCTGATGAGGCTTCCATGCCTGTCACTGAATGAAGAGTTCTCGGGAATCCTGGATATAAGTTCCTTAAGCTGAGGAGGGATCCTTACAAGATTGACCTGAATTGTCTTTCTACGAGCAGTTTCCATGTCCTACAAAACAAGAACAAAGATGAAAATTCGAACCCCTGAAATGGTTAGTCAATGCATATGATGCTGGATGATGTCATGATGCTATGATTAAACACACCACAGATATGTACAAAGACAAACATGTAAGGCACACAAGGCATACAAGACAAGCCCTTAAGGTTTAAGGCCAGCATGGGGTCTGGGTAGTACCCTCTTGAAGTTGGTGGGTTCAACCTGTCCTAATCAAAGTAACCGGGTTCTAAGGTTCCCAATATCACGGGATTGCTTTCATTGTTCATCGTTTCGATTTAGCCATTGAACTGGCGACCGAAATATTCCAGGAAAGCAACCCTCAATTGAGCGTAGTATCGAGTATCAACCAACCTCGGACTGCACCAAAGTCAGTTATCTCACTACCCTAAAGAGGCCAAGATTGTTCAATTAAGGTTCCTAAGGTCTGTTGATGCTTCACGACACCACGCGGAGGCCCCGTACTCTCCTTGACTGAACTCAAGGGTTACCGGTACACACCAAAGTGCCACATCAACGTAGCAGACTGTTTCAACCGTGTCGGTATACCCCGCACAGTTCCCTCACAGCCTTGTTGCTACTCTCTAAGAAAGGTATCCCCCAAATCCGGGTTAGGATCTATAGAACTCCCAAGCAACCCACAATTTAAAGCACGCAAGGAAACAATTGAAAACATAGTTATAAGCTAGCCCTAAGGTACACCTCACTTTAAGTTTAAATCCCCAACAGAGTCGCCAGTTCTGTGATCGGTGGATCTGGAACTGACTGTTTTAAGCTGGTTCGCGAAAATGTCGCGGAAGCAAGAGTCGCCACCGTCTTTTATTTTCTCCAAATGGAAAGGACAAAAGCACAGAAAAATTCCTTATAGAGATTGCTCTCGGTTCGGGAGGTAGGTTATAGAAAGGGAAGGTGTTAGCACCCTTTCTATCCATGGTTATCCATGGGCTCTTAGATACTTGCTCATTGTGTTTTCAAAATTGTTTGCTTGCTTTTCAATGTGGGTTTAAAAGTTTCTTTGAAAAATTTCAGATCGACTCGTACGTCAGAGTGTTTGAAAAAATTTGCTTTGAAAGCTTTTGAAAAGTGTCAGTGTGAAAAGTCTTTTTGAGTTTGTTTTGAGATTAGAGCAAGTATCCTTGAGAACCTACCTACCCTAAGGAATTCGTCTGTGTAAATGTCCTTTAAAGTAGTGCCATCCCACCATTGAGAGGTAGGTAGCACCACCGTTGGAGGTGTTTGGGTCAATTCGATTTTTAGGGACATGGTGATCACCAGAGCAATGGGAAGACACCTTAGAAGCTACCCTCATGCCAGGTTCCCGGATCATGAGGACTTACTAAGACGTCCTCTACTCGACGACCACCTTTCGAAAGGCAACAGTGAGGCGTACCCTAGGGGTGGTGTGTGCGATTTGTGTGTCATGTTTCAGTTATTTGTCTTGTCATGTTTGTTGTGATCTACGCTTGATTTTAATTAAGGCCATTCATTCTTGCATGCATATTTAACAGTTATAAAGTTTGCGAAAAAAATAAATCTAAGGCTATTACAAAGGCGCGGGTCCACATCGCCAAAATAAACCGGACCCGATTTGACGGAAAGATAAAGAAAGCAATAAAATAAAAGTACGAGAAATTATTTACACGGCTTTGGGAGAATTACATAACTATTTAAACGATTATAAAATAAATGCGCGAAATAAAGGAATTAAAACAAAACTAGGGCGTTGGACCCTTTTGCAAACAATTAAAATTAATAAGGAATTTAAAATTAAAATTAAATGAAAATGGTATTTTTGTGTTTTTTAGATTTAATGAGAAAAAGGAGTTAATTGAAATTAAATTAAAAGGCAACCCTAATTCTAATATTTTTATTTATTATGAAAGAATTAAAATATAATCTACATTAAACCCCAATTTATTTATGTACAATTTAAATAGGAAAATAAATAATTATTATTGCTAAAAAGAAAATTAGAAGGAAGAAAACTTATTAATTAGCCTAGTTCTATATTTTTGGATTTTTAATTGTTAAAAAGAATGAAATTATAACTTAATTAAAACTAAGTTTATTTACATATAAAATTTAATTATAATAAATAAATAGAATAAATATTATTATTAAAAAAAAAAAAAAGAAGCAAGAAGAATAAAAATTAAACCTAAATCTATCTTTATTGTATTTTTTTTAATTACGAAGAAAATTTAATAAACCTAAATTAAAACTAAATAATTACAAGCATTTATTTATGAAAATAATTATAATATTAATGTTTATTATTTTTTGGTCTTCTCTGATTTTTGAATGTTTTTATATTTTTGCAGAAAAAATAAATTAATTAAATTAAGACAATAAAATAAATGAAATAACAAAAATAAAGGTAAGAAGAAAAATAGAAAAATGCAAACCAGGGGGGGTAGCCCCAATTCAGGAGGTATAGGCCTAGCATTTCTGGCCCAATGGTTTGAACTTGTTGACTTTGTTTGGATCATGTGTGATGCATCTGACCAGGTGTAGCGTGTCCCTCAAATCTAAGCCTTTAGTTTGATCTCCAGGGGGACGTGTCAAGGCTTGGTCCTGGGTATATGGTGCGTCTTCATTCCAGCATTGCATGGGATTTATTTGTGAAAAATAATATTGAGGTTTTACACAGACCTGGGGTTCGAACCCAGGTCTTGGACTTTGCAAAGTGAGGTGCCTGCCAACTGCGCTGCTTGGATCAATTGATATATTATGGTGAACAAATAATAAAAAGCAAAATCAGCGCATAGTAATTAAAAACGCGCGCAATTCAAACTGGCGAATCACGCTTCGCCAACACATCATCTTCCCCATTGTTTCTGGAACAAGAACCTTCAGCCACGGTTTTGGATGTGTGGCCTTAAGCAACCTACAAGAAAATAGCGATTAGCATTCTATTGGTCATAAATTCATCGCGAGGGTCAAGATATCTTCGTCTTGAGGTACTGAGTCCAACCATGGCATTCATGAGTCCTAATTTTTCCTCTACGCAAAAGCCCTAATTCCAGAAACCTGCAACCCTAGAATTCTCACATGGCAGATTCATATATATGGCAAAAAAATGCAATCAAACGCATTGGTCAGCTTAGAAACATCATTATGAATATGAATCAATAAAGAAAAATGCAAAAAGATGCTGGAATCATGCTATACGATTTCAAAAATTCCTTAGTACAGTTTGAGTTATGGATACCAATTCAGGGCGTTTTGGTTGATGTTAGTGATTGAGAATCGTTCAATGATGTCTCAGGATGATGATAGAACAAGAATTGGGGCTTGAATCGAACTAGAGACTAGTTTTCAGTATTGACTTTTTTATGGAAAATTTCAAGTTTGTAATAGCCTTCTATGCGCAGCTTTGTGTCTACCAGCATTAGGTTTCTGATCTTGAATATGTATAGAACAATTTAGGTCAAGAAAACTAGACAAAATCCATTGCATTGATGATTTCACATATTTGATTTTGGAAGATCTTTTTTGAATCTTTTTTCATGTTATTTGGTTCAATCATGATCAATTAGCACCAAATCTTTCCCTATTAGCATGTGCACGAATTATAGAAGCCAAATCATGCATAAAAAGATTTTTTTAGGTCAAGTTTATATTTTTCACATATTTAAATAATTTAATTGAATTAATATTAATATATATTCAAATAAATAATTAAAAATTGAGAAAAAACTTCCCTTTGGGCTTAATGGTCGTGCATAGGCTTGGCATGAAGAAACTTGGAAGAAAAATGGGCCCATTTGCATTTTTGGATCATTTGAAGTAAAGTTGACTTTCAAAAATTTCCAAAATTTCCCAACTTCCACAAGGCATAACTTGCTCAATTTTTAAGCTTTTCACATGTTCTTGGACATTTTGGAAAGGTCTTTGAGTCCTTTAAACAATGCCTTTGGTCCCATGTCATTTTGATTTACCAATCTCAAGTTATGGCCTTTGACTTAAAGTCCCTTTTTGTTGACTTTTGAAAATGACCTATAATGTAGAAATTGATAACTTTTTGTGAGAGCATTTCTTGGACTTGGAATATGAAGATGAGTTGTAGGAAATGTCTTTCTCTTCAAAATGAGCTTTGGATGGAATTTGTCTGATAATCCATGTGAAAGTTATGCCCTGGTCAATTTCAGTTGACTTTTTCAGTTGTCCAAATATAGCAACTTTTGCATCTTTGATGATTTCTGAGCCAAGTTTTGAGAATCATGATCAAGCATTGATCAAATGATGTTTGTGGCTTCAAAATAAGATGTTGACCAAAAATTTGAACTTTTGACTGTCAAATGACCATTTTGCCCCTACAGTTGACTGTAGTGCAATCTAGGGTTTTGACTGTGCAATTTTGAGCTGAATGCCTTGAAACTTGGTATGAGGATGCTTGACCACATTTGTAGACATATGAGACTTGGTTGGGCCTTTGAAAAATTCATTTTCTTGATCAGAACCCAAACCCTAGTTTTGACTGTATAGGAGACAGTTGAGCTGCACAACCCTTGGGGAATTTTGTGACTTGGCTTGGCCATTTTTTTGATGAATATGGGAGGGCAAATTTTGGGGTACAACACCTTCCTACACCAAAACACAAGCAAACATGCTAGCCAAAACAACTCAAACCTGTCCAAACTGCCTAGCCTGTAAGCCTGCAAAACCAAAACTTACAGCCTGCAACCTAAACAAGATCAAACTTGCTTGCTCAAGCTCAACAAACTTCCTAGCTTGTAAGCCTACAAAATAAAACTTACAGCCTGCAACCTAAACAAGATCAAACCTGCATGATCAAGCTCAACAATTTGCAAAAACTACAAAATCCAAACACCAAAACCCCTGCATAAACTGCAAAATCCAAACACCAAAACCCCTGCATAAACTGCAAAATCAAACCACTCAAACCTGTTTGCAAAAAAAAACTACAAACACACAGGCCAAACTCAACAGCCTGCGTCTCAAAACCAAAACAGGCCTGAAATACCAACTGCAAATTAAATAGCAAAACTGCAACTTACTCAAATCTGTCCAAACTATAGATTCACGTCAAGCTGGCCAAAACAACGAAGAACCAAAGTAGTTTCAGAATCAACAAACACAAAGAGGAAGAGATTCAGAAGCCCACAAAAGTTTCAGAAACGTGATCATCATCAACAAAAAACGCAACTAGTTTCAGATTTTATACATCATCACTAACAAAGTAACAAACTCAAAGCAAAACAACATAAGCCAGTTTTCAGAAGCTAAAGATCATCATCAAATCATCAAGGTCAACAAGGAGAGAGGAAGAGTTTTAGAAGTAAAACAAGCAAGTTTCAGAAACGTGATCATCACCAACAATATCAACGAAGCAAGCAAGTTCTCAGAATAATATCATCATCAAACAAATCAAGAAATACAGAGATACCAGTCAAGCAAGCAACCATCATCTTCGTCCTCCGCCTAGCCTTCTGGGAGTGCCACCGGCCGGCTCACCCTCCCTCTCTCACTTTTCATAAGCAAAACGCTCAGGTAAACTTTTTCTCAACCACTTTTACTGTATATCAAACACAAAAAACCATAGATTAAAACATGCAAACAATCAATAAATAAACATTGAAACCGAAAAAAACTTAAAGCGCGAATGAGACGAAACTGTACCGTTCAAACAAAACAACGTGGACCGCTGTGAAGATGAGAGAAGAAGGAGGCAACGCTCCGGTGGCTAGGCTCATGGAGGGAGTATCAAACGCTTCACCGGAGAGAGATGAGAGAAACGAAGAAGAAAAGCAAGAAGGAGGCGCCGCTATAAAACCAAAACAACAAACCCTAATGAAGACACAACTTTGAACCCTAACAAAAACATTGTTCAAATTCACCACTTGGGCCTGACCCGCTCCCAGACTGCCTTAGGCCCAGCGTTTTGCTAGCATGCACCCCCTTTCTCTTGCTATTTTGTTCTTCTTCAATTTTCATATTATGGGCCACAAATTGCCTAAAGCCCATCTTTTTTTTCTCTTCTCTTCAAAACTAATACCTTTTTTTATTTTACTTTCTTTCTTTTAATTAACACAAATACTAATTTAATTTGGTTTTATTTTCTTTTTTTAAGTTATTATTAATGTTGTTCATAATATAAATACAAAAAAATAATATTTAGTTTAAATAATTTTTGGTTTTCTTTAAACCTAGTTATTGATTAATAAAATACATAAATAATAGAACTTTAATTTAAATAAATTTTCTTTCTTTAAAACTTTTTTCTTTTCATAAATTCCTAAAAAAATACAAAAATAATAATAACACTTAATCTTCACTAGGTTAAATTTTGTTTGTTCATTTGTAAATAAATACATGCATCTCATATTTCTTTGATTTTCTTTATCTTACAAATTGTTATAATCTTATGTTGAATGGCAATGATTCAATTTTGGTTGTAACCCATAATATTTGGGACATTATTATTCTTTAGAGACTCATCCCCATTTGTAAATGATTGTACCCCCATCCTCGGATACTCTTTTGTAAAAGCTTAGAATTTAATTCTCACACTTTATGCTTTTAAATTATGCCATGTTTAGAGATTAGGGTTTTGTATGTGAAAGTCTAAAATTAATCGCTAGATGACCTAATACAAGACAAATGCATGAAAATGACAAACACAATGCACACTTGCACCTCTAGGGTAACCTCGGTTGTTGCCTCGGAAAATGCAATCATGTCCCTCGAGTATGTGACACTCTAGAAAATGCCCCTTTGATAAACAAAGATCGTAGTCCCTCGATGACCCTCGGTGTTGCCTTTGATAAAATGATCTCGTCCCTTACAAAATTGCTAGAGCGTCTCATAAGTTGCTTTCAATGATTGTATACGACGACCCGCGCCTGTCCCGTTTAAACATCCTAACACAAGGTTGTTCACCAAATACAATGGTGAAACAACACTGTTAAAAGGGTTAAAAAACATAAGAAAGATATTTGAGTAAAATAGGGTAGACAACTCTTAGTTACTTGATCAAAAATCTTGCAAAACATCCTTGCCATTTTTCAAATACACTTCACAACATAATTTCAAAACAACTTTCAAAACATTGAAATATCTTTTCAAAAAGACACACACCTTTGTATATATTCAAACAAGAATCATTACAAAGGTTGCCTAGACAAGGCCTCTTTTTCAAAGCATTTTCAAAAACCACACACAAAGCACCATTTCAAACAATTGAAAAGCAAAGGCAAGTGATCTAAAACAAGTAACTAAGAGCCCATGGAAAACCATGGATGAAAAGGGTGTTAGCACCTTCCCTTTTCATAATGTACCCCCCGAACCCAAGAAAACATCTCAAAGGTCTTTTCTGTGCTTTTTGACCTTTCCTTTGGATAAAATTAAAAGTCGGTGGCGAATCTTGCTAAACCGAACAAGTGTGAAACCAAACGCAAAACCTTAAGTCAGTTCTCCCACCGTATCATACTAATCTTGTGTTAAATTACGAAAAATGTCATTTTATGGTTAAGCAAGGAAATGTTCTCGGTCACATAATTTCTGAGGAAGGTCTTTCTGTTGACCCTGCTAAAATTGATGTGATTTCTACATTGCCTTACCCTTCTTGCGTTCGCGAGATTCGTTCTTTTCTTGGTCATGCAGGTTTTTATAGGCGCTTCATCAAGGATTTTAGCAAGATAGCTCTTCCGCTGTCAAACCTGTTGAAGAATGATGTTACTTTCAACTTCGATGACAAATGCAAGCAAGCGTTTGACTTCTTGAATAAAGCATTAACCTCCGCTCCGATAATCCAACCTCCTGACTGGACCCTCCCTTTCAAGCTTATGTGTGATGCTTCTGATTATGCTGTTGGGGCTGTTCTTGCAGAAAGAGTTGACAAGGCTGCCCATGTTATTTACTATGCTTCTAGGACTTTAGATTCTGCACAGTCAAATTACACTACCACTGAAAGGGAACTTTTAGCTATTGTTTTTGCTCTCGATAAATTCAGATCATATTTGCTAGGTTCCAAGGTTGTTGTTTTTACTGACCATGCAGCTTTGAAGTATTTGTTGAAAAAGCCGGATGCAAAACCAAGATTGATTCGGTGGATGTTGTTGCTCCAAGAGTTTAATGTAGAGATTAAAGACAAGAGTGGTGTTGAAAACTTAGTGGCTGATCATTTGAGCAGGATAGAAAGAGATGAAGATCCTTTCCCCATTCAAGATGACTTTCCTGATGAGAAGCTTTTACTTTTGCATGGGGTAACTCCTTGGTTTGCTGACATTGTTAATTATCTTGTTGCTGGTGTTTTTCCTACAGGTGCATCTCGGTCACAAATCCACAAACTCAAGAGTGATGCCAAATATTATGTCTGGGATGATCCATATCTTTGGAAGTTTGGTAGTGATCAGGTAATCAGGAGATGTGTCCCTGACTATGAGATTGAATATATTTTGAATTTTTCTCATTCATCTCAAGTTGGAGGACACTTTGGCTCACAAAGAACTGCTATAAAAGTCTTAGATTCCGGATTCTACTGGCCCACCATCTTTAAGGACGCTTTTGAGACTTACCGCACATGTAAAGAGTGCCAGATAGCAGGTGCAAACATCACTCGCAGGAGTGAAATGCCTCAGCAGCCTATGCTTTTCTGTGAGGTATTTGATGTATGGGGAATTGATTTCATGGGTATCTTTCATGTATCATTTGGTTTCCTTTATATTTTACTTGTTGTTGACTATGTTTCAAAGTGGGTGGAAGCTATCCCCACTAGGACTAATGATTCTAGAGTTGTTGCAGATTTTGTTAGGTCTAATATCTTTTGCAGGTTTGGAATACCGCGAGCTATCATAAGTGACCAAGGCACTCATTTCTGCAACCGCACCATGGAAACTTTGCTCAGGAAGTATGGAGTCATGCATAGAGTGTCTACTGCATATCACCCATAGAGTAATGGGAAGGCTGAGATTTCAAATAGGGAGATCAAGCAGGTTTTAGAGAAAATGGCGCAACCAAACAGGAAAGATTGGAGTCGTCGTCTAGAAGATGCACATTGGGCTCAAAGAACGGCTTTCAAGACTCCCATTGGGATGTCTCCCTTTCGACTTGTTTTTGGTACTGAAAGAAAACTCCAATTGCAACAGCTTGAAGAGCTGAGACTAGAGGCTTATGAGAGCTCTAGGATTTATAAAGAGAAAACAAAACACTTCCATGACAAAATGATTTATAGGAAGCAATTTTTTATGGGCCAACAAGTTTTATTGTTTAACTCCCACCTTAAGTTTATGGCTGGGAAACTCCGATCCAAATGGATTGGCCCTTTTGTTGTTACTAATGTTTTCCCTCATGGTGCAGTAGAAATTAAAAGTGTAGGTACCAACAAATTTTTTAGGTCAATGGGCAGTGCCTAAAGCTATTTCATGAAAGTGCAGTAGCTGAAGATGCAACCACAAAAGATCTTTCTTTGGAGGCACCAAACTACCCTGCAACTTGACCAGGGAGTTTTTCTTTCCTTCTCTCTATTTTAAATAGTTATGTCCTTTCATTGAGGACAATGTCTGTTTTAAGTGTGGGGGAGGGATTCCTTTATTTTATTTTTATTTTTATTTTTGTTTTGTTTTGGGTTAATAAAAAATGCATTTATTTGAAAGTTTTGGGTTGCAGACTAATTTGAGGTTATGTTTGTGGAGACTTGGGAAAAGCTCACAAGATCGGTATCGTCTTAACACTGTAAGTCTCCTGCATATGGAAATTGATTTGAATTCTTATTATGTATTAGCCTTGAATTCTCACTCTCTAATAGCTCTTGAGTAGTTTATTTCAGCAGTCAGCACCATCTCACACACTCTACCCAAGGAAGCCGATGAATATAAGTGAGTGTTCCAGAAAAAAAGTGTTTTAAAAAGAAAAAGAAAAAAAGGAATGTACCTTCTAAGTTTGGTGACCCTCACCCGGTCACTTAACCCAACGATCGTAGTGCCTACAAAATTTTTTTTTGAGAATAAGACTCGTTGTTAGTTGGTTCAGCGGTTTCTGGTGCTGAACTTGGTAGGGCGGATTACGGTTCGATCCCCCGCAACTGCAATTGAGTAAGCAAAGGGTTATGCCATGTAAGTACCAGAACCCCATGCAAAAAAGGATCAGAGTCACTAACCGGTCGCTTTGCTATGAGTGTGTGGAGATAACGGGCTTAATGTGATTGCGCCAGAATGAAAAAGAAAAAAAATAAGGATGAGTAAGTTAGGCTTTTGCATAATAATATGATTCATATTGGTTTGTATGTTCAGGAGGCAAGACTAGTGTTCCTACGATATCCTTAGTGTACGAGACTCGTACCTGTTGATGCAATCTTGACCGAAGATGAATTTGTAGCCTAGGATGACTAATTGATGATGCTTTTGTGTTTCTTTTTATTGCATTTTGCTCGGAGTGCAAAAGTTCAAGTGTGGGGGAATTTGATCAGTGCATTTTGATGCACATCTTTCCATGATTGTACTAATGCATTTCTTTAGTTTATTGTGTTTATTTTTATGTTTTAATATGTTTTGCTAATTTATTTTATTTTTTCATTTAATTAATTTTCGTATTTTATTTTCAGCAACTGTAGCTTTCGCGGAAAAATTCATAACTAATTCTACAAAAATCAGATCGAGGCGTTTGACCGTGCGTTGGAAAGCTAAGAAAATGGCCTACAACTTTCTAGTTTTGGCCAGAAGCTGATTCGAAGTGCAGAAAGATTGAAAAAGTCGTTGAAGTTGCAGCTTTAGACTTTTAAGTTTTGGGTTAGTAGTTTTGGGCTTGGGTTATGTTTTCAACCCAATTGGTTTGTAAACCGAATGGATTATTCCTCTTTAACCGGGGGCAGTCGCATAACGGGGGATTGATCATGTTTTTACTGTAGACAAAGGGAGAAAACAATTTGGTACTAATGGGAATGGAGAACTAATACGTTAGAGTTGATCTGCTATAACTTGGTTTCCAAAACTTGAGGTTAATATAATTTACAATTCAATTTCTATTCATATCAATTTTGCCTTTTATATTTGTTTGCTTAATTCGAATTATCTTAGAGTAATCTCGTTGGTTCGATTGAATTATGTTTCCCAATTATAATTGCGTTATATCGTATGCTTAATTCGTTATTTTGTTTGTTGATTAACCGTTTGCTTAATTCGGTGAAAAGGGAACATAATTCTTATTTTTTTTCATTCTCGCTTGTTGGATGAAATTGTGATCGAATTTGAATAGGAATCCGCTTAGGGAAGTTAAATTGTATTAATCGATGATAGTAGGAACCCGAAACAATAGATCGACTTATTTCATAATCACTTATTTTAAGCGCTTATTTTCTATTTTTTTTTATAAATCGTCCTTAAAACCAACCCCCCCCCCCCCCCCCCCAATTCAATTTCTGTTGTTTAATAAAATCAAGAATCCTTGTGAGAACGATATCCGAGTTACAGTTGTCGTTAAATACTACAGTTTTTGAAAAATACTCGCTTTGATCCGCGCGCGACAGCGGATCAGATTCTTTGGAGCCTCCTTCAAAGTCGCCAAATTAGATTTCAGCAGATGTGGTAAAACTTGGGCTAGAGTCATATTAATTCTGGTGAATTTCCGAAATGGCCTTTCCTTCCTTGGTTGGTTACTTCTTGGTTGATCAGATGCAGATTTTGGGATCATAACGGCCCCTACCAATGGTCGGCGTTCAGCTCTCCCTTGGTTCCTTTGTGGATAAACAGCAGATACCTCCTTCTTTCCAGCGAAAGGCTTTCTCACAGTTGTAGAGGCAGATGAATCTTTCTGAATCTTTCCACTTTTTATGCCAGACTCTACCCTTTCTCCAGTTAATATTAACTCAGTAAATCCAGCGAATGAACTCCGAATCAAATGGTTGAAGAAAGGGCCCAATAGAGTACCCAAGAACATATCCACCAACTCCCTTTCAGGCAAAGGGGGTTGCACTCTCCCAGCTAGATCTCTCCACTTTTGCGTGTAATCTTTGAAACCCTCATTTGAAGCCATAACCATACTCTGAAGTTGAGTACGGGTAGGCACCAAATCTGCATTATACTGGTACTGTTTATAGAAAGTTGCGGCAAGGTCTTCCCAGTTGTGGACGTCAGCCCTTTCCAATTGGTAAAACCAATCGAGTTGTGTTCTGGATAAACTATCTTGGAAAAAATGCACCCACAGGTCTTTATCGGTAGAGTGTAGCTGAATCTTTCTCACATATGATCGGAGGTGCATTTTAGGACATGACACCCCATCATATTTTGCAAACAACGACACTTTGAACTTTGGCGGGATTACAATTCCTGACACCAGCCCCAATTCTTCAAAATCTAGACTCGGTACCCTCTGTATTTCCATAGCGCTTAAACTCTCTTCAATATGTTTGTACTTATCATCATCCGGAGGGTATTGTTCCTCAGGGTAATCTTCCTCTTCTTCAGATTCTGACGGAACCGCTGTTTCTTTTCCTTTCCCTTCCCCGGAAGTGGTTGCAAAATTCAAGGTCCTTCTAGTCTGTCCCTGAAATCTTCTTCCATATTCAAAACCCCAGTGGCTTTCTTTGGTTTCTTATTTCTCTCTTCAGCTAACAGAGTCTTCAATTCATCTTGCCCCTTGGCTAGGGTCATAAGTAACTGTTGAAACTGCGTGTTTTGAGCTTGAAGATCTTTGACCATTTGTTCGAGATCCATCTTACTGAAATAAACAGTAGAGAGATGAGGAAACTGGTTGCAAAAGACCTGTTTATGTCATAATGAATGATATGTATACATGCAATGCTTTCAAGGATTAAAAAATTCAAATTTGTTTTAAACAAAAAGAAACACACTTTATATTAATAAGATAGAATTTGAGTACATCAATGCCACTTGGGCAAAATAATACAAAATTCTAAGATAAAAAAGTGTTGCGCATCCTCTTTAGTGCTATGTAGGTATTCAGAGTCCGCTCCTCATGAAGTAGCCTAGTGAGTTCCAAAACCTTCTTCTCTCTTGCGTAGAATTGGGCTTCGAAAGTATCTCGCTCTCCTTTGAGTTGTATCCAATCCCTTTGTAGATCTTCGAGTGATGTGGGCATGTCAGGATGTAGGATAGTGTATGGAACTTCTCCTTTCTTAACAGCCTCAATAATCACTGGGAGAATGGACGGATAAGGCATCATAAGACTTTGAGCGCGGGTTCGTATCCACTTGAGGTAAGGCTCAAGAGGGATGGAATTCTTGTGTCCCAAAGTCTGGCTATCCACCTTGTTTAGCATCCTACAAGCTCGGATGAATCTCTGGCGAAATGCTTGATCGTCGTTGTCATAGTCGAATACCAAGCCTTGAATCAGCATATCATGTGGGCCATCCCTTCGGGAATAACCAAACTGTCTTAGAGCCAAGCATGGGTTGTAGGTGATTCCTCCCCTAATGAAAAGTAGAGGGACATTAGGAAATTCCCCATAACGGTCAACAATGATAACATTCTCTTTGGATCGAGAGCACCAATAAATATCTGAATGTTTGAGCGTCATTAACCTTTGTGACCACCTTAATCCTTGCTCATTCTTTAAGACTGATTGGGGAAGATGAGAAATAAACCAACTTGCCAGGAGGGGAGTGCAACACATAAGGACCCCTCTCTTCCTCATTGTACAAGTGTGAAAAGAGTGTAGGATATCCCCTAGCAATGTAGACACCGGATTGCGTGACATGAAGATTTTGACGGTGCTCACATCTATGAATTGGTCAGGATTGGGGAACAAGACCATCCCATAGATAAGAAGAGCTACAATCTCCTCAAAAGCTTGCAAGTCTAGGAAATTCCAACAGCTTTGGGCCTTCTCAAACAGAAACTTTGCTAAGAAGCCTTTGACACCACTTCTAGTTTCCCAATGGGTTGTGACATCAGATGAGTGCAAGTGCAGGGCTTGAGCAATCTCTTCTGGCTTTGGATCACTTTCCGTACCGTTGAAAGGTATTTGATTGAGAATAGGAATCCTCAAGAGTTGAGAGAATTCTTCCAAAGCAGGCACAAGCTGATAGTCAGGAAATGTGAAGTAATGATGCAAAGGGTCAAAGAACTTGAAGAGAACCTTCATCATATCATCCTCTATGTTAGAGGTGATCAAGTTGAGTAGACGACCATGTCTCTCGGTGAATGGAGAGTTCTCAGGGATCCTTGAAGTTAGCTCCTTGAGTTGTGGAGGAATTCTTACAAGGTTGATTTGGATAGTTTTCCTGCGGAGTGAATCCATATCCTACAAAACAAGAACAAAGATGAATTTCCAAAATCCTTGAAGTGGTTAGTGAATGCATATGATGTTCATGATGTCCATGATTTTATGTACAAGTATGCATATACAAGCAGATCAAACAAATTCTTAGTTTAGGCTTGCATGGGGTTTTATGGGTAAGTACCCTCTTGAAGTTTTGTTGGCTCAACCTGTCCTAATAATAGTAACCGGGTTCTAAGGAGCTCAATATCACTGGATTGTTTCCTTGGTCCTTGTTTCAGCTCAAGCCTCTTTAATGGCGACCAAAATATCCCAAGAAACCAACCCTCAATGAGTGTAGTATCGAGTATCTACAAACTTCGGACTGCACCAAAGCCGGTCATCTCACTACATCCTAAAGGCCAAGTTGGTCAAGTAAAGGGTTCTAGAAGTTCATTAGTGATTCATGACATCACTCAGCGGCCCTGTATTCTCTTTGATTGACTCAAAGGCTATCGGTACCCATAAATATGTCACACTAACATAGCTATTGCTTAGACCATGTCGGTATACCCCGTATAGTTTCCACAACGTATTGCTATTTACCTATAATGTTTCCCAAATCCGGGTGGAGGATTCAAACCCAAACAAAGAACCATAATGTAAAGCAAACAAGTCAAACAATGTAAGTAAATAAATGTGATCTAAACCCTAAGGTAACCCCACTTTTATAAAATTCCCCAGCAGAGTCGCCAGTTATGCGATGCGGTGGGAGAACTGACTTGAAGGTTTTGCGTTTTATCACAAATGTTGCGGTTAGCAAGAGTCGCCACCGACTTTTCTTTTATCCAAAAGTAAAGGTGAAAAAGCACATGAAAGACCTTTGAGAATATTTCTTGAGTTCGGGGGCTAGATTATGAAAAGGGAAGGTGTTAGCACCCTTTTCATCTATGGTTTTCCATGGGCTCTTAGTTACTTGCTTAGATCACTTGCTTTTGTTTGTTTGAAATTGTGTTTGGTGTGGTTTTGATAGTATTTTTGTAAAAGAGGCCATTCGTTTAGGCAATCTTTGTAATGATTCTCGTTTGTAAGAATGTATACAAAGATGTTTGTCTTTTTGAGAATGTTTTCAATGTTTGTAAGATGTTTTTGAAATGTGTGTGTATTGGAAAATAGCAAGGATTGTTGTTTGAAAGGGGGCAAGTAACTAGAAGCTATCAACCTACTCAAATGTCTTTCTTATGTATTTTCTATTCCTTTGACGTTGTTGTCTTACCATTGATTTGATAAGCAACCCTATCTTTGGATGTAAATGGGACGGGCGTGGGTCATCGTATAACCATGATTAGCAATGTTGCAAAGTATCTTAGCATTTTTGAGGGACCAAGATCATTTTGTAAGGCAACTTTGAATAGCGTCATCGAGGGACTATGATCTTATATTTGTTTTGTTTTGCCAAGATACTTCGCATGCGTAACATGGCCATATTTAGGCAACCAAGTGGAGAAACCCTAAGGGTGTTTGTGTGCAAGTGTGTTATTTTCATGCTTTGATTTTGTCTTGTATTTAGGGTGTTCTATTTGCTTTGTTTTGTTCTTGTCATACACACCCTAATTACTAATCATGGCATATGAAACCGATAAATTGCGTAATGTAAATATTTCTAAGCTATTACAACAATTTATGGGGAGGGGGAATACAAGTTGAATGGGAATTTGCACAAATATAAAGCTAAATAAATTATTACAACCAAATCGAATTTGTAAGAATTAAGATAAATACAATGCAATATTTAAAATGCAATGCAATGTACATGTAAAAAAGATTTTTGTGTCTTTTCTTTTATGTAAAAGAAAATTTAATCTAAACCTAAAAAGATAAGGTAAAGGAAATAATTTTTGAAAGGGGGTTTAACCCTAATTATTATTTAAAAGAAAATAAAGTTTTTATAGTAATTATTTTGTGTATTTTCTTGTATAAAAATAATAAATAATATTGTATATAAATATAAAAATTAAATATATGCAAAAATAGGTATTTATAAGTATGAAATGCAAAAATAAATTAAATTAAATATATTTAATTATATTTACAAGTTTATTAAGAAAATAAATGATACCTATTAAAAAAAATATATTTTTATGTGAGAAATAGAATAAAAATAAAATAAAAGTGTAATATCATTAATTTATATTTTTGGGATTTTTATATGTTAGAGAAAATATTTAAAAGATTAAATATGAAAATAAAACAAATAAAAAAAATAAAGATATAAAAGTTAGTAAGAGGAGGTAATGTAGTAGAATTGATGGTAAGGTTAGCAAAAACACTGGCCTAAAGCAAAAGCCCAAACCTGCAAAAAAGTCACAAAAAAATGAAAAGGAAAATGTGAAAAAATGCAAAAGTAGCGCGCAGGTTCGAACCCAGGACATGGGTCTCACCAGCGCGCTACTCTGCCACTGGGGTGACTATACTTCCATTATCTTTACTGAAACAAAAATAACATATTACAAAATGCGCCATATGCCCTGTTTCATCTTCTTCCTCAAGCTCTGGCCAGATACCCTGTAACTTCTTCATACTTCCATAAAAATGAAAATGCATAACATGAAAATTATAGCACTTGAGCACACGATTCCAACCATATAAATTATGTGAACTATTAATCAAAGAATAAAGAGAATTTTATCATCCCTAAATCTTGACCTAATAGTTCCAGAAATTTCAAGTTCCAAATTCTCTCAGCACAAGTAAAATCAATGCAAGATAATGGTATGTACAGCTTCGTTATGATGAGGACTACATTTTTTATTCACAGATCGTAGCCTAAGGTTGCATGTACAAGGATATAGAGTTTGAAATTTTACCTCCTTCAGCTGGAATCGTGTATGAAAATGGAGTGACTATAATGGAGGCCTGATGCTTGATTGAGCTTCCTTGAGCTTTCCTGAATCTATTCCAACCCTTGCCTTGCTCTGAAAGTAGCTGGAACTCCTTGGCCAAGTCAAGTTGCAAGCTCTGAAGTCAACAATGGCAGATGGTGAAGGAGTAATTATAGAACAAGGATAATGGCTTGGATTGACTAGGTATCAAGTATGTAAGGTATTTGAATGATCCAAACTCAAAACGCATAAGCCAAATGGAAGATGGAAGTGTTTGTGCAGAAACTATAGGTTTGAACAGGTTTTTGGTGTTTTTCAGCTTGGGAGTATTTCAGGTCCTTGCCA
Source organism: Vicia faba (assembly GCA_948472305.1). Lineage (NCBI taxonomy): Eukaryota > Viridiplantae > Streptophyta > Magnoliopsida > Fabales > Fabaceae > Vicia > Vicia faba. The sequence continues at coordinate 137,879,229 of OX451741.1, forward strand.
ATCATGTTTTGTGTTCTATATTGTTTGTATATTAGTATGGAAATAGTCTTAGGTCAGCTTCCCAACAGATCTGCAAATGCTAGCCTTTTTGCCAACTTTCTTGTACTTGAAGTAAAGTGATAAGACCCAAGCTTCACATGCTTGTACCAGCTTGCTTAGGATTGGTATGAGTTTGTACAACTTGCTTGAGACCTGTGATATTTGTATGCACCAAGGGGACATGTCCAAAGCTCAAAATTGTAAAGTTTGCAAAAGTTTCTCTTTTTCAAAATGGCAATGGAACCTTTTTGACATAAATGGAATTACAAGTTGGATAAAGGTTCAAAAGCATGGATCAAAGCGTTTTCAACTGAGTAAGAATTTAATTAAGGAGTGTGGAACAATTTTAGGACATGTACAGCATGAATTAGCCAGCATAGCATTGATTTGCAACTTGGTTCTTTATGAAATGGCTTGAACAAAAAGTGAGAAAATGCCAACTTCCTCTCTGCGATTCTCCCTACTCAGAAATGATATTGAGGAGTTCTTGGACATTTTGGAAAGCTTGAAATGTGATCTATAATTCATCTTTGAAATTAATTTTGATATACCTCTTGGAACTAGGTGAAAAATGACCATGAAGTTGGGTCCAAAACCTGCCTAAATTAGGGCAAAATTTCACTAAGTTAACAAGTTCATGACCATGTATTCACAAATTTATATCTTGAGATCCAAGCATCTTTAGGGAAATGTTTGTGAAGAAAAATTGTAGATTTCATGTAGATCTACAACTTTCATGTTGGGAACTTTCCTTGAATCATTATGCATCATAGTGAAAAAGTGGTGTAAAATTGAGAAAAAATAAGAAAATTTCTAAGTTAGAAAATTTTCAAATTCAAAACCCTAATTTTCAAATTTGGTTTTCTTGATGAAAAAGTTTCACATTTTGGCATGTTTTGATGAATTATGACCCTAGATACTTGATTTTGACCAAAAAGTCTAAGTTTGACTTTTCAGTGTACAGTTGACTTTTGATCAGTTGATTGTAAATTTTATCTGTCAATCCAATGAATTTGAGATGTTTTGAGCCATGTAATTAAGTCAAGATGATACCATTGAATCCTTGAAATCATGCTTGAACTCAATTGGTCATTTGCTAGGTTAGAAATCAGAAATTGCCCTTCCTCAGTCAAAACCCTAATTTTGACCATTTTGCCCTTTTGATGATTTGATCAAATTTCTTGAGGAATTGTGATCCAAACTTGATCAAATGATTCATATAAGTTTTAAAATGTTGATGTGGATCAAAAATCATGAAGTTTGACTGTAAATTGGCCATGGTTGACTTTTTCCCCAATACAACTGATTTTTAGGTCAACTGTCCAATTGAATGATAAAAAATGTGGTTCAAGGCTTGAAACTTGTCATGAGTGATCTTAGGGGTACATAATGATGTTTGAGAGTCATATGAAGCATTGATAGTCCAGAAATCCCTGTGCAAACTCAAACCCTAATTTTGGGTTATCAGTGCAAGATGAGATGTCTTGAGCTTACCAAACCCTAATCCATTCTTGAGTCAAAGAGATCTTGTGAGAAGAGTTTTGATAAATGAGAGGGAAAATTTTGGGGTACAAAAATAAGGTACCTGGATAGTAGGGTTACTTCGAGATGAAATCATGGATGGTAGGGCTATGAGAAGGAACCTGGGTCGTAGGGTTACTTCAGAATAAAAGCATGGATAGTAGGGGTATGAGAAGGAACCTGGGTCGCAGGGTTACTTCGGAATAAAAGCCTGGATAGTAGGGCTATGAGAAGGAACCTGGGTAGTAGGGTTACTTTGAAATAAAAGCCTGGATAGTAGGGCTACGAGAAGGAACCTGGGTCGTGGGGTTACTTCGAGATGAAAGCCTGGATAGTAGGGCTTATGGGAAGGAACTTGGGAAAGGTTTCTTCGTGAGGAGTTTGGGTAAAACTGCATCTGAACCGAGAAGGAACCTGGGTAAGGTGGCTTCGTGAGGAGTTTGGGTAAAACTGCATTTGAACCGAGAAGGAACCTGGGTAAGGTGGCTTCATGAGGAGTTTCAGTAAAACTGCATCTGGACCGAGAAGTAACCTGGGTAAGGTGGCTTTGTGAGGAGTTTGGGTAAAACTGCACCTGAACTGAGAAGGAACCTGGGTGAGGTGGCTTCGTGTGGAGTTTGGGTAAAATTGTATCAGGACCGATAAGGAACCTGGGTAAGGTTTCTTCGTGAGGAGTTTGGGTAAAACTGCATCTGGACCGAGAAGGAACCTGGGTAAGGTTGCTTTGTGAGGAGTTTGGGTAACACTGCATCTGAACCGAGAAAGAACCTGGGTAAGGTTGCTTTGGGATGAGTCTGTGTAAAACTTCATTTGGAAATGTATGAGAATGGACCTGTGTGAGATTTTTCAAGATAAACCTGTGAGAAGCTGCATTTAGGAGAAACCTGTGTAAGATTGCTTCATAACGAACCCGTGTAAAGCTACATTTGGCCGCGCAGATAATTACTCTGTTTAGTTTCAGGAGCTAATCTTGGACCTGCTGGAAATTGTTGATGATAACCATCTTTCCTGAAAAGGTACATGATTAATTATATGCGATGCATGAAATGCATTATATGATGATGTTCTCAAAATAAATGAGATTATGTTGTATGCAGTATGTGTGCACACGTCATAATGTATGAACATGAAATGTTATTGTGACATATCCGAGTCTGGGAAAATAAATCCCTGACGGTTGTTGGAAAGTACTGGAAACTGAATTCCTGACCGCCGTAGAAAAAGTGGTTCCTCTACTTCCGCTGGAGATGGTGAACCGGAGATGAATATGTTGGGGATTTTCCCCTTGTCTACGGACATTCTATTGGGGGAGAGACACTGCTTGGAAATAAATCCGTGGGGGAATAACTCTGTTGGGAATAAGCTTCCGTATTCAGAGAAATAAACTCTGTTCGGGAGAAAACTATATGAACCGCTTGCGATTACAAAATTCGGCTGGAGAACATAGACGTCGGCTCTTTGAAGGAATTTTACTGGGGAAAGTAGCTCCTGTTTAGGGAAGCTGAGATCAAAACCTTTGGTTGCCTCTACTCTTTGGGGAGTGTAGATGCCACAGGGTCGTATGCTGAGGATACGACAATGAATTTGTATCAGGATTTTTCTGCCCCTGTGCCTTCTGAAAAAAGTACCTGCGGAGGCTTTGTGGATAGATTGAGTGTTATCCCAACTCATGAGGTTCTTGGTAACTGTAGATTAGAATGACAAGTCTTCTACTGATAGGCAAGTGACAAGTTGATGGGACATAGTCATACGCTTTAATCCCTAACTTTTGCCTGGACTTCCTTTTCATATTTTCAGTCCACCGGGATACCCTTTTTTGCCTAAGCCGCCTTTTCAGGTTTTCGACTTGCCAGGTGTACAGTTTTTTCATATGTATATCCCTAACTTTTGCCTGAACCTTTTCTGGTTTGCCAGGATGCCCTTATTTTTCCTAGCCCAGTCGAACTAGCGAGTCTTTTTCATGCATGGTATTTTATGACTATGTCCACGTTCACCAGGTACATAGAATTGTCATTGTCCATAGTAGTAAGTGTTGCCCCACTGCCGGAAGATGTTTGTTTGATTGTACAGGGTTCGTTGCAGGAATCCATGTTCAATGCCCCAAGTGATTCAGATGGAGATCTGCCCCTGGTTATTTGGCGCTTTCGGAGAGACTTCCTCAGGTGTGTTAGACATCATGTCATGCCCCTTGCTTGTGGAAGACCGATTATTGGAAGTGTCTTTCCTGCTGAGGTGATTTTGTCCATTGAGAGGATGTTTGTTCATTGAATATCCATTGTGCCGATTTCTCTGCTGTCAAGCAATTAGTCATGTGCAAACAATGTCATTTAAAGAATACAAAACTTATGTCTGTCTTGAAAATTTTTTGAAAATGTGTTTTGTGTAGTAAAACAAAATTTGCAAGAATGTGATATCAACTCAGGACGCGTAACAAGTCATACAGGAGTCAGGATACCTTTGTAACAGTATGCTCTCAAACTAACCCATGCTTCAGCTAGGACTTTTGAGGGTTATAACGTGGTCTGGTTCACGGTTTAAGAAACAAAGGATAAAGGCTCAAAATTTATTTGTACCCACCCATTCTTCGTGATGTCCTTCAGTCATATGCTCAGTTAATCGCGCGTTTAGAATCCCAATTGAGTCCTGGAGTACTGTCCTTGATGTTATGGTGATGGTTCGGATACTGGAATTTTATTTTGAATAGGCAGTCATCTTTTTTGTCAAGGATTTGTAGGACCTCTTTCTTTTTTATTTTAATATCCTTGTCTTTTGCCTGAGTTGCTTCTTTTTGTGATTACAGTCAGCGGGATGCCCCAGTTTTTTTCTTAAGTCTCCTTCATAGGTTTTGACTTAATGGGCCTTTATTTTGAGAGATAACGACTTCCTGCTTTAATGATTATGCGGAACCATCACCATCTTATGATTTGGAAGGACGTCTTTGAGGCCATTCATTATGTGTGAAGCGGAAGATTTCGACTGAGTGCGCCTCTGAATGAACTGAGAAAACTACCCTGCACCAGGTTGTGATTAAGGGTTTTAATTTGTGTGAAAGAAAAACTCCTACTTCTTTGGCTCAAAGGGGTTGACTAGGAATTATCTTCCTTATAACTCCACTGTTTAGGATTTGAAACAACGCATGTACATCGTTAGCGGGGTCTGTTCAAAAGCATACTGTAGAGATTGTGGTATCGTTTTTGTCATCCTCCCTCTAAGGCTTAGAGTTTTTAATCGAGAGTTGAATATCACGAAAAGGAAGTATAAAGCAATTTCAGCATAGTGAAAACAAATTAATTCAAGACAAACATGTGTAATGCATTAATGAAATAACAAAGTTTTGACATGACAATAATTGTTCGAATAAGCAAAGAAAATATAACTTGAGAATTAAATGAACAAAAATGCTTTCAATCCTAGCCATGTTTTGGAAACAGAGCAATGATCACGTTGGGGGTATCAGGAGGGTAGAATTTAATCTCCTTGGCGTCAATCATATTCTGAATCTTGTATTTCAGCGCCCAACAATCTTTAGTATCGTTCCCCGAGCTGTCAGAATGATAAGCACGTCTTGCATCCGGATTGTAGTTAGGAGAGGAAGTCTTAGGGTTCGGATGAGGGTTTATCACCGTAATTAGATTCATCTTCAACATGTGTTACAATGCTTGTGACAATGGCATGTTGATTTGGTGAACTGCCTTTGAGGTCTTTCCACCCTTGGCTGATTGTTTCGTTGTTGTGGTCGTTATGCGCGTGCCGAATTAGAGATCAACACTGCCCCCACAGATTGGTGGTAGTATGCCTTGCTACGCCCCTTCTGGCCGTGCACAACATTGGCTTTCCTCTTGCCACCAAATGACTTCTTCTCTGTACTCGAAGAGGTATTTTTCTAGATCTTGCCACTCTGGATCCCAGCTTCTACTTTTTCTCCCGTCAATATCAGCTCGGTGAAACCAACTGAGGAGCTACCAATCAAGTGATTGAAGAACGGACCAGAAAGCGTACCAAGGAACATATCCACCAACTCCCTATCAGATAAAGGGGGTAGGACTCTCCCTGCCAAATCTCTCCATTTCTGCGCATAGTGTTTGAAACCTTCGCTTGCACCCATGGACATACTCTAGAGTTGAGTACGGGTAGGGGCAAGGTCAGCATTATATTGATACTGCTTGTAAAAAGCAGCAGCCATATCTTCCCAGTTGCAGACATTGGTTCCCTCCAGTTGATAGAACCATTCAAGATGAGTCCCAGACAGACTGTCCTGAAAGAAATGGACCCACAAGTTCCTATCAGCAGTGTGAGGCTGAATCTTCCTCACATAGGAACGAAGATGAAGCTTAGGACAAGACACCCCATCATACTTCACAAATATCTGAGCCTTGAACTTCTGTGGGATGACTACCCCAGCTCTTCAAAATCCAGGCCTGGTATTCTTTGGATCTCCATTGCGCTCATACGATCCTCTAACTGTTTGTACCTATCCTCAGCCGGGGGATACTGTTCATCATTGTAGTCAGATTTATCCTCAAAAACTCTCGGACTAGGGTCTTCCTCCCTTGTTTCGCCCTCTTGGTTCTCCCCTTTTTGGATGAGGAGGTTAGATCCACCGGTTGCTTCAATGGTCCTTTGAATCTTCTGCCCAGATTCAGAACACCAGAGGTCTTCTTCTTCTTCTTCTTCTCCTTCAGAATAAGGGCTTTCAGATCTTCCCGTCCCTTAGCTAAGGCTACGAACATCTACTGGAATTGGGCATTTTGTGCCTGTAGATCCTTGATGCTTTATTCAAAAGACATTATTGTTGAAATAAACAACGAAGAAGATGAGAAACCTGTTATGGTACCTGTTTATACAATGTCATGGATGATATGCGTATGCAATGATTTCAAGGACTCTTAAAGGATTAAATTTTGATTAACCAAAAGAAACCCACGTTAATTGTATTAATAATTTTGAATTGTTACAAAGGGTGCCCTTTAGGCTTACAATTAAACAAAATAAAACTTATAGCCAAAAGAAAATTAGGTCTCCCATGAGCGCATCCTCTTTGGTGCAATGTAGGTGTTTATATTCCTCTCTTCATGAAATAGCCTAGTGAGTTCCAGTACCTTCTTCTCGCGGGCATAGAATTGAGCTTCGAACGTATCCCGCTCCTCTTTAAGTTGAACCCAGGATTTTTGTAACTCCTCATGGTCAGTTGGCATGTCAGGATGGAGAACAAGATAAGAAGTGTCTCCTTCAGCAAGTGGTTCCACAATCATAGGTAGGATGGCAGGGTAAGGCATCATAAGACTTTGGGCGTGGGCTCGTGCCCATCTGAGATAAGGTTCAAGAGGGATGGAATTCTTATGCCCTAGTGTCTTGCTATCAACTCTATGTACCATGCCCCAAGCTCGCATGAACCTTTTACGGTAACTCTGAGCATCATTCTCATAGTCTAAGGCGATTCCTTGGATAAGTGTATCATGAGGACCATCCCTTCTCGCATAACCAAACTTTCGCAGTGAAAAACAAGGATTATAAGTTATTCCTCCCCTAATGCCTAAGAGAGGGACATTATGGAATTCACCACAGCGATTGATGATGGTAACATCTTCCGAAGACCATGAACACCAATGAATGTATGAATGTGTAAGGGACATCAGCCTACAAGACCATTTCATACCATGCTCATTCTTCAAAATAGACTTGGGTAGGTGCGAAATAAACCACCTAGCCAATAGATGGGTGCAACACAGGAGGGTCACCCTACTCTTTAGAGTGCAAGCATGCAGAGAGTGTAGAATATCCCCAAGTAATGTAGGCACCGGATTATGAGACAGAAAAACCTTAATCGTATTCACATCTACGAGTTGGTCCGCGTTAGGGAATAGTACCATCCCGTAGATGAGGAGTGCCAATACCTCTTCAAAATCTTTTAAATCCAGGGTATCCCAAAAATAGTGAGCTTTCTCGAATAGAAATTTAACCGGGATTCCTTGGACACTTCCCCTAGTTTCCCAATTTGTCACTACATCGGACCGTTGTAAGGACAAAGCTCGAGCAATCTCTTCAGGCTTTGGATGTCTTTCCGTACTGTTTAAAGGTAACTGGTCAAGAATAGGTACCCCTAATAACTGAGAAAATTCCTCCATAGTAGGCACTAGCTGGTAATCCGGGAAGGTGAAGCAGTGGTGCAAAGGATCAAAGAACTGAAATAGCACTTTTAACAATTCTTCATCAGGTTTTAAAGTGACCAGGTTGAGCAGCCGACCATGTTTTTCAGTGAAGGGAGAGATTTCAGGAATCCTTAATGCTAAGTCCTTTAGTTGAGGAGTTACTTTCACAAAGTTAATCTGGATAGTGTTCCTGCGGGCGGATGCCATGTCCTACAAAACAAAGCAAAGATGAGCCCTAGAAAATCCTTGAATGGTCAGTATGATATGCCATGTTATGATGTCATGATTATGCTAGGAAATCACATGTATAGCAAGCAACAAACAAGTCACACCAAGTCATTAGGTTTAAAGCCTGCATGAGTTTTAAGGTCATACCCTCTTGAAGCTGGATTGGTTCAACATGTCCTATATATAGTAACTGGGTTCTAAGGGATCTCAATATCACTGATCTTTCCCCCAAGCTTCGTTCAATAGGCGATTGACTCGCAACCAAACAAAATTCAGGAGTCAAACCTCAATGAGTGTAGCATCGAGTATCTGTAGACCTTGGGAATACACCAAAGTCGGCCATCTCGCTACGTCATACTGGCCAAGTTGTGAAATTAAATGTTCTTAGGTCATTTGACGCTTTATGACACCATGCAGCGGCCCCGTATTCTCCTTGATTGACTCAAGGGCTACCGGTACCAACCAAAGTGTCGCATCAACGTAGCTACTGCTTCAACCGTGTAAGTATACCCCTAACAGTTTATTGCTACTTACCTACAAGGTGTTCCCAGATCCGAATGTAGGATCTTCAACAATACCCAAACAAAACCCTTGAATATAAAGCAGGCAAAGAAAAACAAGAAAGCAATTTTAAAAATGACCTAGATCCTAAGGTATATCCCACTTATTTAATTCCCCAACAGAGTTGCCAATTCTATGATACGGTGGCAGAACCGAGTGTTAATACTGGTTTTTGTTTTTTGTTTGCAAATGTTGCGGTAAGCAAGAGTTGCCACTGAATTTTATTTCATCCAATAAAGGAAAAGGAAAAAGAACGACAATAACCTTTTTCAAGATATTTCTTAGTACGGGGGGTAGATTATAGAAAGGAAAGGTGTTAGCACCCTTTCTATCCATGGTTTTCCATGGACTCTTAGGTACTTCCTCATTTTGAAATTGCTTGTGTGTGTTTTGAAAAGTTTTTATTTAACTTCGTGGTAACCCTTGTATCTTTCCTCAAGAGTGTGACAAAGTTGTTTTTGAAAACTGTTTTGAAAGTGTTTGTGTAAAAGAGTTTTTATTGTTTTGAGCAAGTACTTAAGATTTTCTACCTACTCGAAAAAAGACTGTTCGTTCTCGTTTCCATTAGACAGCATTATCCTACTATTAAGGAGTAGGTAGCCCCATCGTTGGAGTTTAAGGGACATTCAAAGGGACAAGTACAATCACAAAAGCAATGGTTAGGAAACTTTAGTAATTACCCTAGAGTCCTAAAGATCTTTCCAAAGCAACATTCGAATGGGTCATTTTTGATCTTTTGGGACTAGAGGACGACCACTAAAATTCCCTATGCTTCATGGCCGTTTACCGAAGGCAACCAGAGTGAGGCAAACCCTATGAGTGAACATGTGCATATGTTATTTTTCAGTTTATTTATCTTTGCACAATTAGGGTTATCTACCGTTTTAATTTCATTTGTCTTTCGCATACAATCCTATCATACATACATCTAGCAATTTATAATAGCAGAAAGTAAAGTTTGAGAAATTAAAGTCCTAACTATTACAAGGCCTCGGGGAGTAAATAGGGAATGACAGTAATAGACCTAATTAAACTAATACAATCTCGAAGCAATTACAATAATTTGAAAAATAAATAAATAAAGTGCGCGCGAGAAGGGACACGGGAATTAAATATCCTAATGAATCTAATTAATTAAAAAAAAAATTGCATTTTTGTTGAGAAAAATAATTGAAATTTGCAAGTTAAACATAATTTTTAGTTAATTGTATTTAACAAAATAATCAATGTTGAAATAATTAAAATAATTAATTTTCAAAAATTAATTTTAATTATAAAAACCTAAATCTATTTTTGTGATTTTTTGATTTAATAAAAAATGATTTTTTTTTTGTAAAAAATATTAAAGCAAATAAAAATTAAATGAAATCAAAACAAAAAAAGAAAAAAAGAAATTGGCTTGTTGTGAAGTAGTGATCAGGGGGTGTATTGCTGATTTTTTTCAAGCCCAAGATGATTGGCCCAAGGACTGCATGTGATTCAATGCAACGAGTCTTTAGGAGGTCTACCACGCGCCTGCTTGCTTGAGGAGTCAGATCTGAGATGAAGATGATCCAATGGTGTGGATCTTGGGTGCATGATGGCCCTTTTGAAGGTGATGCTCACTGGATTTGGGACAAAGAAATTGAAAAATATGAAAATGTGAGATTCTGGGATCGAACCCAGAACCCCTTACTTCAACGCCTGCGCCTTTTCCATCTGCGCTAGGATGGTTAGTTGTACATATAATAAACAAAATAACACATAAATGAACAAAACGCCTTATGCCCAGAAAATGCGCCAACATTCAAACAGGCCATTCACGTCTTGACACGCCTTCATCTTCTTCAAGGAAACTGTCGTTTTAGGTAAGGACCTTTACCTACGAACACAAGCTGTAACTATAACCCTAAAAATCTCAAAAAATCAATACCAGGCAAGATAAATCAAATCCAAACATACAAATCAATTAGTTTTGATCTCGTGAGTATGATGGTATCCATCTTTCGCCCTGATTTTACCTGTATCAAAAAGTCCTAAAATGAAGCTCTAAACCCTAACAATGGCATTCCATCAAACAGGCATCAAAACACATAATTAATTATGCAAACACGTTCTGAATGATGATACCAACATGAATGTATACTTAGAAATCATTCATAATGCGTAAATTTGCAAAACCAAATTCAAGAAAAATGGCAAACTGTGATGCTGTAAGGTGATGATTCTTGGAGATTTTATGCGTGCAAACGATGTTGTTAGCTTCAGGAGGTTCCCAGGAGTGGATTGGTGGACTTGAATCACCTTGAATTGCCCTCTAACTCAGAATTCGAACCACACTTTTTTGTCAAACATTGGAGTTTTTTATGGACTTATGGAGGCAGCCTTTTCGTGTGGTTTTGGTCTGGCAACATTGTGTATATGTATTAGAAGGCATTAATCAACAAAAACATATTCAATCTTGAACAATCATGGAGAAAAGATTTGATTTATTCCTTGCATTATTTGTTTCCAAAATAAGCCAAACCATGCCATTTTTGTTCCAATCAGCCTTTGCATGATTTGATCTTTGTTTGAAAGCATATATTATCTTCATTCAATGCAAAAATCATCCCAAAAGCAACTTATATGATTTATTTTGATTTTATTTGATTTTATTTTAATTTTAAATGAATAAAATCACAAAAAATAAAATAAATAAGTTAATGAGGCATTGAGTGGTTCATGGGTCGTGGACCATGTTAGGAACAAAATGCAAGCATAAAAAGTTAGGCCCATTTGAAGAAAAATGCATTTTAGGCATGGTTGACTTTGTGTAAATTTCTAAAAATGGCCAACTTTGACAATGCACATATCTCTCAATTTTGACCCTAAGAGGGTGTTATTTTACTTTTTAGAAATCTTAGGATGTCCTATAAACAACCCTTTTGGTTTCACCTCAATTGGATCATCCATGTTTATGTAAGAAGCTTTGACCCAAAAGGTGTTTTTGTTGACTTTTTGGAATGACCTACAATGTCTGAATTAATATCTTTTCATGACTGAATTTTTTTAACTTTAGGTATGAATATGAGTTGTATGAAATTTCATCCTCTTCAAAATTAGCCTTGGATGGGAAATTTCTGATAAATTGTGAGAAAGTTATGCCTGATCAAAGTTTGGTTGACTTTTCCTATAGAAACCCTAATTTAGCAACTTTTGAGTTTTGATGCATTTGGGGCATTCCTTGAGGAATCATGATCAACCCTTGATAAAATGATTGATGTTACTTCAAAATGTGGATTTTGACCAAAAATCTTGGAGTTTGACTGCATGAGGGTCACATTTGACTTTTGACCTAGTATAGTTGATTTTCAGGCATTTGAGCAGTTGACTGAGCAAACTTCTTGTGCAAGGCATGAAACTTGACATGGATGATCTTGAGGACATAGTAGGGAAATTTAAATCATTTTATACCCTTGTAACTCAAACATCTTGATTAAAATGGAAACTCTAGTTTGAGGCTCATAGACTTAGGAAGAGGATATGTCTGGTCAATCCTTAGGCCTCCTTGAGCAAGTTGAGGACTTCAATGAGCATGTTTTGAGTGAAATGAGAGGGCAAATTTTGGGGTGCAATGGTTTTAATCAAAGCTTTTGATTTCATACCACTTTAAAGAAGGTTTTATGTTGTTAATTTTTGGACATTTCTAAATCAGAAAGGCCCATATAGGATTAAGGGACTGTTCGGTTTCTTTTGTAAGAAGGGTGTATTTACTAAACCTATTCAAAATGATTGAAATAGATAGGAAGAGGGTTTGTTTTATTAATTAGTGGGGCCAATAAGAGATTCATTTTTTTAAGGCCCAAAATTAAAACCATTTGGCCCATTTCAGTTTTTGTTTGTTTTAAAAATTGCATTTTGTGTCTACTAACATTATTATTTATATTATCATTAAACATTACAATAATATATTAAAACCATTATATTATAAAATAAAATAATTTGTTTTATTAAATTGAAAAAAAAACATTTGATTAAAGAGGCCATCGCAGGGTCCATTACAGGCCCGATCCAAAACAAAAAAAAAACACATGTTTCAAAACCAAAACGAACACTGTTCAGATTAAAGGAAAAAAACACATGTTTTAATGTTATAACATGTACTGTTCAAATAAAAACTAAATCAAATAAAAAATCTTAACTAAATCAAATAAAATCAAATTATATCAAACTTATTTGACAGATCCATTACAATCAGAATCAAATACAAAATTACAACCGAATCAAATCTTGGCTAAACCTAATACATAATCAAATCAAAACAAATCACTAATCTAACTTAATTCTTAACGTAATATGCCAAATCAACCCTAAGTAACGAAAAATCATAAAAATGTTTCCTAAATAACCTAGACCTATGATACTATAAAAACCTAAAGAAGTCTAAGAAAAAGGGGGATAATTTTTACAAAAAAAACGGAATAGAGATTAAAGAATGGAGAAGGAGATCCTGAGGGAAGAAGGAGGTTAGAGCGCCTCCACCATCAACTTTTTTTTATCGTCACTAAAGCTTAGGGTTTCAACATATGAAACCCTTACTCTCCTTAAACCGCCACCGCTACTGCCTCCAGGGTCTTCATCAAATACCTGTCAACACCAAAGAAGAGGAGATCTGAAGGAGAATGATACAGAAGGAGACTCGAAGAACGATCAAAGGTAACGATAACCTAGCTTTTTCTTGTGTTTTTTTTATAATTGTTGCGATTGGGGTTTTATTGGGGTCAATTGAGGCGATTAGAGTTTAATTTGTGGAAAAGGGACGATCTTCTCCGTTTAGGGTTGTGAGAGACGACGACTTAGGGTTTTTGGTGTTGTTCGGGTGGATAGAAGAGAGAAACGAGAGACAGAGGAAGAGAGACAGAACGAAATAATGAAATGTTTAGTAAAAACAAAAGTATATTTTGTCTAGTGATCAGATGTGCGCAAATCTATAGCCATTATCGTACACCCTTAATTGTAACCGTGTGACCCACACCAAGCATCCCTAATTCGCGTGCCCATGATAAGACATTGTCCTCTCCCACACCCTGTCCAAACTAAACAAACTTAGAACACTTTGGGCCATGCCCGTTACTAGTCACGCCCCCCTTTGATTTATTTTTACTATTGTGTAAAGAGATTCTCACCCCCTCAGCCTAGTGGGCCAAGTCCAATATCTGGACTTGGACCCTTACTCCCTCATACCCCCAAATTTGCTACGTAGCATAAATTCAACCCCCCCTGTCTTTTGGGCCTAAATTTAATATCTGAATTTTGGGCCGTGCTATATACATCCCCCTATTTTGTTATCCCAATATAATTTACACCCCCATGCGTTTTCTAATTTTAATTTATTTATTTTATTTATTTATTATTTATAATATTTATATTTTATGTTTTAATATATTTATAATTATAATATTGCATTTATTATTATTATTATTATTATTATTATTATTATTATAAATCAATCATTAATTTTTTTCTAAAATTCATCAAAATATTTATTTATTTTATTGCATCAAATTTATTTTTTCATCATGCATTAATAAGATATTTTTATAATTAACACATTAAAAAATATTCAACAAACAATAAACTCTTTTTCATAACCAATTAAATTCAACAATTAATTTTCAAAAAGGATTACGAGTATATTTTAATCGACTGCACACTTTGTCTAACTACTCCGCTATTCACACACCCAGACTAAGTACACGGGAAATTCAAATATCTTCGTAATCCATAAAAAACACCAACCAACTGCGAACTACGAATTGAGACTCTGATTCCTCATAAGAGGATACGTAGGCATACGACTAAAATCGTGGCAAGTTCCCCTAATAAAAAAATTAAAACCCTATTTCCTAAGCCATAATTCTAAACCCTAGTATCCTTGTGAACAAGGTAGATGAGGGGTGCCTAACACCTTCCCTTCATCTAAGAACAAGTCAAACAACTTAGAATCTCTGACCAAATTAGGATTATCCTTTATATTCCCTTCCTAAAGATAAAAATTAAGGGCGGAGACTCTCATTTTAATATCGGTTACAACAGGAGCTAGTTCATATGGATTATAGATTTGATATTTCATTTGGTTTTGGTATTTCATTGAAGAAGGAGGTGGATGATGAGTATTTTTTAATTAACTTTTGGTTAATCTGGTGTTGTTGGATACATATGATGAAGGTGGTGTTGCATTTTCTCAGCCTCAAGGGATTATATTTTTATTGCTTGTCTTTTAACATTTGGTTTTATTTATATCTTTATTGAGTCTCCTCTAGATTATGCACCTTAGGGTTGACCTTTAAATTTGTTTTTACGCATGTGTTGTACCCCAAAATTTTCTCTCTCATTTCATCAACATTTTCTCACCACAAGACTCTTGGAACTCAAGATCAAGTTAGGGTTTGCTCTGCTCAAGACTCCTCTTTGCACTGTTGACCCAAATTAGGGTTTGAGTTTGCACAGGGATGTTTTGACCCAAAAATCTCAAAATGACTTTCATGCTTTCATGTTGGACTTACAAGTTTATCCATACCAAGTTTCAAGCCTTGATTCCAATCTTTGCCCAGTCAATTGGATAGTTGACCTAGAAATCAGCTGTATTGGGGAAAAAGTCAACTGTGGCCAATTGATAATCAAACCTCATGATTTTTGACCCACATCAACATAATGAACTCATATGAACCATTTGGTCAAGTTTGGATCACAATTCCACAAGAAATTTGATCAGATCACCCATAGGGCAAAATGGTCATTTTTAGGGTTTTGACTGCACAAAGACAATTTTTGATTGTTTGACCTAACCAATGGCAAACCAAGCTCACATATGGACTCAAGGACTCAATGGCATTGTCTTGACCCATTCAACAAGTTCAAAAAATCTCAAATGCATAGGATTGACAGATGAATTTTTCAGTCAACTGATCAAAATTTGATTGTATACTGAAAAGTCAAACTTTGACTTTTTGGTCAAAATCAAGTGCCAAGATTCATTTTTCATCAAGACATGTCAAATTTTGAAACTTGTTCATCAAGAAACCCAAAATTGCAAATTAGGGTTTAAAATGAGAAAATTTCATAACTTAGAATTTTTCTAAGTTATGAAACTTCCTTATTTTTTCCTAACTTTGTCCCATTTGTTCACCAAGATGCAAATGGATTCAAACAAAACTTGAAACATGAAAGTTGTAGTACATTGAAAAATCTACAACTTTGATTCACAAAGTTTTCTCAAAGGAAGCTTGTATCTCAAGTTATGATTTTTGGAACAAGGGTATAAAACACTTTTAACTTAGAAGAATTTTGCCCTATTCTAGGCAGGATTTTTGTCCAACTTCTTGGCCATTTTTCACAGGGTTCCACTTGGAGTTTCAATTTTCATTACATAGATGGATTGTAGTACACATTCCAAGCTTTCCAAATTGTCCAAGAACTTCTCAAACACCCTTGTGGTTAGAGAGAATCGAATTTGCAAAGTTGGCCAAAACTCACTTTTGTTCATGGCCAAGGCATGTTCATCACAACTTGCATTTTCAAATCAGCTTGTACAATGTTATCTTGCAGGCCTCTAAACCTCTTTACACTCAATAATTAAATGCCTAATTATTGTGTTAACGTGTTATTTCTTCCCTTTGGGCAATACATGTTAAACCAACCCTTAATTGGAAAAAGCAAACTTGCCATTTTGGAAAAGTGTTACTTTATGTCAATACATGATCTTTGAAGTACAGGTCAGATCTTTGAGGCAAAGTTTGGAAGAAAAATCCCACTGATCAAGAGAAAATGATGCAGCATGCTTGGGAGTATTGGACAGGCCTATATCACAACTTGCACTTTCTTGCTTCAAGGAAAAGAAATCTTGCAAACTCAATCTAACTCTCACTTCCTGCAAGCATAAGCCTAAGCAAACTTTGTTCACATCTTCCATACACCAAAACAGACCTAAGGCACGATTCAACCACCTCTCAAACCTCCTCATACATCAAAACACCCTCTTGTTGCAGAAACAGGGCATACCCTGCAACTTGAGTTCCACAATCCATTCCTGTCGTGAGTTTTGTCCAAAAGGAGTTCAAACACATTCCATTCCATCCACAAAAACTATCCCAAGCCCTAAACACAAGCTGTAACACCCCTAACCACGTTTGCCATTTTTACTTTTAAGTTGTGCAGGTGAACTTCTACAGCACGATACAGGCAGTTTCAAAGCAAGCTAGGTGTTGGAGAAGCTTCCTTGGACTTCAGGCAAGCTGTACAGAAGCTCAAACTCCATTGAAGTTGGCCACATTGCTGTACACGATTCAAGCTGAAACAGGTAAAACCATGGACTTCTATCTCTCAATCTAGGAAGATTTAGGCTTAGGTTTGTGAATGAAACATGTCCTACTCATAGCCCTGAAGCCATACATATGATCACTTTTCATTTATATTAAGCATGCTGTGAGAATTTTAACCATGAAAATTGAAGAAAAACTAGGTCAGAAATTGGGGGTGAAGAAATTCTCCCTGGTTTCTTAGAGTTAGATTTCATGCTTTATATGGTTGAAATCGTGGCTTCAAGCTCTACAAGTTTCATGTTGTAAGATTTGTCAAAGGATCAAAGAATCAGGAGATGGCAGTTGTACAAGGAAGCGCGCGTGTTTTTTTGAAACAGAAGATGGAGGTTGAAGAAGGTTGGCTTGGGCTGGGCCTGAGTCTGTCTTGCTGTTCACACCCCTTTTTTCCATTTGCACCCCCTGGCCCATTATGTGAAATATTTGTTATTTTTGCATTTTTCTTTTTGATTCTGACTTAATATTTTTATTCAAACATAAAAAAAAACCCTAAAAATATTTTTCCACACATTTTAGCATTTATTTGGCATTTATTTGTTTTATTTAACATATGTATGTAAATAATATAAAACCTTTTTATTTAAAACCCTAAAAAATAATACAAAAATATTTATTTTTCAGTTATTATTTTTTTATTTACATTTTGAAAACATTTTCTAAAATACACATTTTTTGTAAATAATTAATATTTTATTTTTGTACATATTTAGCATATTAAATATATATAATATATACTTATACATATTTTATTAATATTTAGGGCAAAAATACCAAAATAATACATTTTATTTTTATTTAATATTTGACATCAAAAATACTTTTTCACCATATATTTTTTATTTATTTTTTGTGTGCATAAATTAACATATATTGTACATAATTAATAAATATTACTATTTATTTAAAAACTAGGGTTTTGCCCTAAACCATAAAAATAATCAAAAAATGACTTTTTCTCATTTTGTTTATACCACAAACATGAAAACCTTTTTACATACATAAAAAATCATTTTTGTGCATAACACATTCTTATTTATTTATTGTATTTATTTAAATATTGTACAATTAAATCTTTGTATCCTATACATTCGATATGGTTGTAATAGCTTAGATTTTATTTCCTTGTCAAATATCCCCAATGCAAACTTGTACCCCCATCCCCATAATCATTGTTGTAATAGCTTAGCATTTAAATTTCCGCATTTAAAAGCTTTCAATTATGCCATGTTTAGACTTAGGGTTTGTATGCAAAAATCAATCAACGAATAGCTTGACCTAATTCAAGATAAACATGCATGAAAAAACAAACACAATGCACACTCACACCCCTAGGGTTACTCCACTTGTTGCCTTAAAAAATGGGCCATGTTTGCATGTCAAGTACTTTGGCAAAACAAAACAAAACAAAAACAAACAAAATGATCATAGTCCCTCGATGACGCTACCAAGTCGCCTAAACAAAATGATCATAGTCCCTCAAGAAAATTGCCAAAATACTTGACACTATTGCATTCATGGTCTATACGATGACCCGCGCCCGTCCCGTTAACATCCTAACACAAGGTTGTTCACCAAATACAATGGTGAAACAACACTGTTAAAAGGGTTAAAACATGAGAAAGATCTTTGAGAAATTTAGGGTAGATAGCTCTTGGTTACTTGACCAAACTTGCAAAACAATCCTTGCCATTTTTCAAAACACACATCACAACACAACTTCAAAACAAGCTTTCAAAAAACATTGAAACATCTTTTCAAAAAGACAAACACCCTTGTAAAACATTCAAACAAGAATTGTTATAATGGTTGCCTAGACAAGGCCGCTTTTTCAAAACATTTTCAAAAACCACACACAAAGCACCATTTCAAACAATTGAAAAGCAAAGGCAAGTGATCTAAGCAAGTAACTAAGAGCCCATGGATAACCATGGATAGAAAGGGTGCTAATACCTTCCCTTTCTATAATCTACTCCCCGAACCCAAGAAAACATCTCAAAAGGTTTTTCCTGTGCTTTTTAACCTTTCCTTATGATAAAATAAAAAGTCGGTGGCGACTCTTGCTAAACCGAAACATTTGCGAAAACAAAACGCAAAACTCAAGTCAGTTCTCCCACCGTATTACAGAACTCGCGACTCTGCTGGGGATATCTTTAAAAGTGGAGTAACCTTAGGGCCTAGATCACCCTTTTGCATGACTAATTGTTTGCTTTGATTGCTTTACATTTTGGTTCTCTTGTTTGGGATTGAAATCCTACACCCGGATTTGGGGAAACATTCATAGATAGTAATACGTTGTGGAAACTGTACGGGGTATACCGACACGGTCGAAGCAATAGCTATATTAGTGCGATATATTTGTGAGTACCGGCAACCCTTGAGTTCAATCAAGGAGAGTACGGGGCCGCTGAGTGATGTCACTAAGCACTAATGACCTAGAACCTTACTTGACCATCTTGGCCTTTTATTAGGGGTAGTGAGATGACCGGCTTTGGTGCAGTCCGAAGTTGGTAGATACTCGATACTACACTCATTGAGGGTTGTTTTCTTGGAATATTTTGGTCGCTAGTTAAGTGGCTAAACCAAAACAATGAACATGGAAAACAATCCAATGATATTGAGCTCCTTAGAACCCGGTTACTATTTATAGGACAGATTTTTAAGCCAACTACACTCAAGAGGGTACTTACCTATGAAACCTCATGCAAGCCTGAAACTAGGGTTTTGTGTGACTTGCTTGTACATATGTTTGTGCGTACATCATGAACATCATAAAGCATCATATGCATCCACTAACCATTTCAAGGGTTTGGATCTTCATCTTTGTTCCTGTTTTGTAGGTCATGGAAATTCTTCGCAGGAAAACTATCCAAGTTAACCTTGTGAAAATCCCTCCTCAACTCAAGGAGCTTACATCTAGAATTCCAGAAAGTTCTCTCTTCAGTGAAAGACATGGTAGACTGCTCAGCCTAGTCAACACCAACATTGAAGAAGATATGGTGAAAGTGTTGTTCCAATTCTTTGACCCCCTTCACCACTGTTTCACATTCCCCGACTACCAATTGGTGCCTACTTTGGAGGAATTTTCTCAACTCCTGAGAATTCCTATTCTTAATCAACTACCCTACAACGGTACGGAAAAAGAACCAAAACCTGAAGATGTTGCTCAAGAACTACACTTGCAACCATCTGACATCAAGGGGCATTGGGAAACTAGAAGTGGTGTCAAAGGCTTCTTGGCAAAATTCTTGTTTGAGAAGGCACAAGAGTGTTGGAATTCTTTGGATCTACAAGCCTTTGAAGAGATTGTGGCACTCCTCATTTATGGGTTGGTCTTGTTCCCAAATCCTGACCAACTTATAGATGTGAATGCTGTCAAGATTTTCCTATCCAGGAATCCCATACCTACATTGCTTGGGGACATCCTCCACTCATTTTACACACGAACAATAAGGAAGAGAGGTGTTCTCATGTGCTGTACTCCTCTCCTTGCAAGGTGGTTTATTTCTCACCTTCCACAATCTGTTTTGAAGAATAAGCAAGGTTCAAGGTGGTCACAACAATTGATGACCCTCACACATTCTGATGTACATTGGTGTTCTCGGTCCAGAGAAAATGTCATCATCATCGATCGCTGTGGTGAGTTCCCTAATGTTCCATTACTTGGCATTAGGGGAGGCATTACCTACAACCCCTGTCTAGCTTTGAGACAATTTGGATACGCTCGGAGGGATGGCCCTCATGACATGCTGATTCCTGACCTAGTTTTTGACTTCGACAACGATGCGCAAGGACTTCGCCAAAGATTCATCAGAGCTTGGAGGATGCCTAACAAGGTGGATAGCAAGACACTGGGACACAAGAACTCTATCCCTCTTGAGCCTTACCTCAAGTGGGTACGAACCCGCGCCCAGAATCTTATGATGCCTTACCCTCACATTCTCCCTTTGATCAAAGATCCTGTTAAGGAAGGAGAGGTTTCATACACCATCCTACATCCTGACATGCCAACATCATGGGAGGAAATGCAGAAGAGTTGGATCCAACTCAAGGAAGAAAGGGATACTTTTGAAGCCAGCTTCTACGCCAGTGAGAAGAAGGTTTTAGAGCTTACCCGCCGACTTCACGAGGAGGAGACCCTCAACACTTACATCGCACCAAAGAGGATGCGCAACGTATTTTTACCTTAAGAAGTTTTTGTAATATTTGGCCCATGGGGCATTTATGTACTGACAAAAATTCTTCTTATTAATATGACGTGTGTTCTTTTTGTCTGCAACAACTTTGAATTTCTAAATCCTTGAATGCATTACATGAATAAACATATAATTCATCATATGCATAAACAGGTCTTCACACCAAGTTTCCTTATCTTTCTGCTGTTTATTTCAGTAAGATGGACATTGAGCAGACGGTCAAAGATCTGCAGGCACAAAACTCGCAGTTTCAACAGCTCCTTATGACCTTGGCAAAGGGTCAGGAGGATCTTAAAGCACTGTTAGGGAATAAAGAGCAAGAAAAAGGAAAAAATAAGAAGAAAAGAGTTGGGGTAGCTATGCTGGGAAGAAGATTTGAGAATGAAGCTAGGAGAGTTCTAGAATTCCCCTCCACATCTGATGAGGGGACCGACAAAGGAAAAGGAGCTGCATTACCCTCTGAGTCTGAGGCTGAAGAAGAAGAGGTTGAGGAAGATGAAGATTATTCAGAGCAGCAATACCCGCCAGCGGACGACAAATACAAAAACCTGGAAGATAGACTGGCAGCTATGGAGCTGCAAAGGGTTCCCGGGTTAGATTTTGAAGAATTGGGATTGATTGCTGGGATTGTGATCCCTCCAAAGTTTAAGGTGCCAACTTTTGCAAAATACGACGGTCTGTCTTGCCCGAAGATGCACCTGAGGTCGTATGTCATAAAAATTCAACCTCATTCATCCGATAGAAATCTTTGGGTACACTTCTTCCAGGACAACCTGTCCGGTACACAGCTGGATTGGTTTTACCAGCTTGAGAGGTCAGAAGTGCATAGTTGGGAGGATTTGGCAGCTTCCTTTTATCGCCAGTATCAATACAACGCCGACTTGGCGCCAACCCGTACTCAGTTACAAGGTATGGGGATGGCCTCAAATGAGGGATTCAAAGAATACGCCCAGAAATGGTGCGACTTGGCCAGAAGAGTGCAACCACCTCTTTCAGATAGGGAACTAGTTGATATGTTCTTGGGGACTCTATCTGGCCCTTTCTTCAACCATTTGATCGGGAGCTCTTCTGCCGGGTTTACCGAACTGATTCTGACTGGCGAAAGGCTGGAAGTCGGTATTAAGAGTGGGAAGATTCAAAGGGACGTCTCTGCCTCCGCAAATGTTAAGAAACCGTTCCCGGCCAAGAAGGAAGCAGCTGTTATATACTCTCAGAAAAGATCAGGAAGAACTGAGCGTCGGCCGACTGTAGGGGCCGTGATGATTCAAAATTCGTCAAATGATCAGCCTCGTAACAATCAGTCTAGACCTAACCAGCAACGGGTAGAACGGCCACAACGGCGGTTCACCCGCATCAACATGACGCCTGCACAAGTTCTTCCCCATTTGTTGAAGTTGAATATGACTGGTTTAAAGGAGGCGCCGAAAAACCCTAACACCATATCTCCATACTATCATGCCAATGCCAAATGTGCCTATCATTCTGACAGCGTCGGGCATGACACCAACAATTGCTGGGCGTTAAAGAATAAAATTCAAGATTTGATAGATGCTAAAGAGGTTGAGTTTGACGCCCCTGAGAAGCCGAATGTAATCTCTTCCCCAATGCCAAAGCATGGTCACAATGTTCATGCTGTTGAAGAGGATCTGTTTGTTTCTGCTGTTGATAATCTGATAACTCCACTACTGACAATCAAGTTGAATCTGTTGAAGGCTGATATTTTCCCAGGTTGTAAAGAAGATTGCTACCTTTGTTCCTCCCTACCGACCGACTGTCCATTGCTGAAGATAGGCATCCAACGCCTAATGGACAACCAACAAATTCTTTTCGAAAAGACTCCTGTTACTCCAACTCCTATCAATGAAGTTTCAATAATAACCATTTCCGCCAATCTTTCCAAGGTCCCCAAAAGGCTTGTTAAGATTACATCCGCTCCGAAGACTGTACCGTTGAAGATAACCATGCCTGGGCCCGTCCCATACAAATCTGACAAATCAATACCGTGGAATTATAGTGGAGAAATCTACTACCACGGTGTTAAACAAATTGAGATAACTGAAGAGAGCTCTGACGAAGAAACTGCCGACATTGAAAACATCGCCGGTACGAGCAAAATTACCCGAAGTGGAAGAATTTTCTCTCTAGAGATTGCCCCTCCAAAGGCAATCTTTGGACCCTCAGCTGCTCCCAAGGTTACTCCTGCACCGGTAAAACTATCTGCAAGAACTCCAGTGGTTGAAGAAGCTGTTACTCCTATGGTTGCCCCTTTTGCTGCTGCTGATAAAGGGAAAGGGATCCAAGAAGAGCTCGTCAGGACGAGGGCTCAGCCATTGGTCATCCCCGAAACCTCTAAAAAAGAAATGGAGGAGATTCTGAAAATAATAAAGAAGAGTGATTATGATGTGGTAGAGCAACTGGGGCAAACCCCTCGAATATCTCCATGTTGGCCCTGCTGCTTTGTTCGGAGGCTCATGCCAAAGCCTTGATAAGGTTTTTGAAGACAGCCCATGTGCCCCAAGAAACCTCAGCCGATCAATTCCAAGATTGTGTAGCCAGCCTTACCGCCGACAACGGAATGGGTTTCTCTGATGCTGACCTAACTCCGAAGGTAAGAAAGCACAATGACGCATTGCATGTGTCAGTTGAATGCCGAGGAACTACTCTCGCCCATGTCCTGGTCGATACTGGTTCTTCCCTAAATGTGTTGCCTAAGAAAGCTCTCGACCGGTTTGATTGTGAAGGCTTGGAGCTGAAACCAAGTAATATCATTGTCAGGGCCTTTGACGGGTCTAAAAGAATGGTGCATGGGGAGATCGACATTCCCATCAAGGTAGGCACTGAAGTGTTCCACTCAACATTCTATGTGATGGACATCCTCCCATCATACTCTTGCTTGCTGGGAAGACCGTGGATACATAATGCTGGGGAAGTCACTTCTTCTCTACATCAGATGCTGAAATACCCTGTTAAGGGTAAAATTATAACTGTACACGGTGAGGAGGAGTACATGGTCAGCCATCTGAACTCCTTTCGGTATGTGGAAGTGGATGGTGAATTCATTGAAACACCGTTCCAACACTTCGAGGAAGTTTCTCCCGAGGTTGCAGTAGCAAAGGCAGTAGCTGAGGTACCCAAGAAGGTGGCCAGGATGGCATCTCTGAAAGACGCAAAGGCTGCAATGAAGGAGGGGAAAAGCACAGTGTGGGGTCAGTTTCCTGACTTTCCCCACAAGACAGACAAGTTTGGGTTGGGGTTCACCGCTGCGGGGCAAAAGGCTATGCGTCGCTCCAAAATTGAAAAGACACCCATCAAGATTTCTCCTCATGGAATCAATGCTTTGGAAGACGAAGACGAAGAGGGTAACATTGAAGATTGGATCTTCCCAACCATTGAAGGGGGACTGCACAACTGGGAGGAGAAAGACTTCGTTCCCATTACTTTCATCAATCAGTAATTTATCTTTGGAACATTTCCTGTTGGTCTGTAATAATTACTAAAACAATCTGCACACTATTTTTTTCACCTCATGCCCTGCCCGAGGCATGTAGGTCCATTTGTAAGGGCTTGATTCTCTTCATAATCATATGCCATGTTTAATGATTCATTGGACGTTTTTCATTTATAAACTGTTCTGTTCATTTTCTTTCCTTTTACATTTTTGTTTGTTTAAGGATGGTTATCCCTTACACACACCCACACTCACAAATGCAGGTACCTATCCACTCTGGATTCCATGGGTGACTATTCTGTTGTATCCTTCAATAACTCTGAAGATTTGGTCAATCAGGCTGAGTACGAAGATGACGAAGATTGTGAAGTACCGGGAGAGTTATCCAGACTTCTACAACAAGAAGAGAGGGCCATCTTACCTCATGAAGAATTGTTAGAAACCGTCAACTTAGGAACAGAGGAAGACCGGAAAGAAGTACAAGTGGGTGCCAATCTGGAGCCAAGTGTCAAGGAGCGCTTAATACAGCTGTTGAATGAATACATTGAAATTTTCGCCTGGTCTTATGAAGACATGCCGGGGTTGGATACAGATATCGTGGTTCATCGTCTCCCTACAAGAGAAGATTGTCCACCGATCAAGCAAAAAGTCCGTCGAATGAGGCCCGACATGTCTGAGAAGATTAAAGCTGAAGTAATGAAGCAATTCAACGCTGGCTTTCTGGAAGTTACATCCTATCCATAATGGGTTGCTAACATTGTGCCCGTTCCCAAAAAAGACGGCAAGGTCAGAATGTGTGTGGACTACCGGGATTTGAACAGGGCTAGCCCTAAAGATGATTTTCCGCTACCACATATCGACATTTTGATTGACAACACGGCTCAGCACAAAGTGTTTTCCTTCATGGACAGATTCTCGGGCTACAACCAAATTAAAATGGCCCCCGAGGACATGGAGAAAACAACTTTTGTTACACAATGGGGTACCTTCTGCTACAAGGTGATGCTGTTCGGACTGAAGAACGCAGGGGCAACTTATCAACGCGCCATGGTAGCTTTGTTTCATGATATGATACATCATGAGATCGAAGTTTACGTAGACGACATGATAGCTCGATCACAAACGGAAGAGGAACACCTTGAACATTTGCAAAAGCTGTTTGCCAGGTTGAAGGAATACAAACTCGGGCTGAATCCAAGTAAGTACACTTTTGGAGTTAGGTCTGGTAAACTTCTGGGATTTATTGTCAGTAACAAAGGCATTGAGGTCGATCCAGCAAAAGTAAAGGCTATACAAGAAATGCCTGCCCCCCGTACTGAAAAGGAGGTTAGAGGATTCTTGGGACGCTTGAACTATATCGCCAGGTTCATCTCTCACCTGACGTCTACCTGTGAGCCAATTTTCAAACTATTAAAGAATGACCAGGTAGTCAAATGGAATGATGATTGTCAAACTGCTTTTGATAAGATCAATGAGTATTTGCTAGAACCTCCTATTCTGATGCCACCCGTCGAAGGAAGGCCGCTGATCATGTATCTGACTGTTTTGGACAACTCACTGGGGTGTGTATTGGGCCAACATGACGAGTCTGGTCGAAAAGAGCATGCCATTTATTACCTTAGCAAAAAGTTTACCGACTGTGAGACTCGCTACTCACTGCTCGAGAAAACTTTTTGCGCTTTGGTATGGGCTGCTCGCCGACTAAGGCAGTATATGTTGACCCATACCACTTTGCTGATTTCCAAAATGGACCCGATCAAGTATATCTTCAAGAAGCCTGCTTTATCTGGAAGAATCGCTAGATGGCAAATGATCCTGACTGAGTATGACATCCAGTATACTACCTAAAAAACTATAAAAGGGAGTGTACTAGCTGACCATCTAGCTCATCAAGCTATCGAAGATTATCAATCCATGAGATTGGACTTCCCAGACGAGGACATCATGACATTGGACAACATTGAAGGTAACGAACCGTATGACGGACCTGAAAATGGATCTCGATGGACCCTGTACTTTGATGGTGCTTCAAATGCACTCGGAAACGGTATCGGTGCGGTACTCATTTCCCCGGAAGGTTGCCATACACCTTTCACGGCCCGACTTTGTTTCATCTGTACCAACAACATGGCCGAATATGAAGCTTGCATCTTTGGTCTCAAGGCTGCTATAGACTTGGGGATCAAATCTTTGATCGTATTTGGGGACTCGGCTTTGGTTATTAGTCAAATCAAAGGAGAGTAGGACACCAAACATCCTAATCTTATCCCATACAAAGAACATGTCCTAACATTGTTGCCTCATTTCGAGCAGATCACCTTCGAGCACTTCCCGCGAGAAGAAAATCATCTAGCAGATGCTCTGGCTACAATGTCTTCCATGTTTAAACTCAACTGAGATAACGAGGCTCCCCAAATCACCATCGAGCGAATGGATGAACCTGCGCATTGTCATTAGATTAATACCGAAGAAGTAGTGGAACAACCTTGGTTTCATGAAATCAAAAGGTATCTCCAGACTAGAGAATATCCTGAAGGAGCTTCCGTCAATGACAAAAAGTTCTTAAGGAGATTTGCGGCCAAGTTCTTCCTAAGCAATGGCATCCTTTATAAGCGCAGCCATGATTGTGTTTTACTTCGTTGTATGGACAAAGCTGAAGCAGAGTTGATCATGACTGAGATACACAGCGGCACGTTTGGCACCCACCTGAGCGGACATACGATGGCTAAGAAGATTCTAAGGGCAGGCTATTACTGGTCTACCATGGAAGTTGATTGCCATCAACATTCCCGTACTTTCCACAAATGTCAGGTTTACGCCGACAAGGTTCATATTCCTCTTGTTCCTCTCAACGCCCTGACAGCTCCTTGGCCATTCGCAATGTGGGGCATTGACATGATTGGAGAGATCAAGCCCACAACGTCCAATGGACATCGCTTCATCCTGGTCGCTATTGACTATTTTACCAAGTGGGTCGAAGCAGCTTCCTTTGCCTCTGTTACAAAAAATGTGGTTGCCCGCTTCATCAAGCAGAACCTCATATGCCGGTATGGTGTCCCCGACAGGATCATCACAGACAACGGTACAAATCTAAACAATACTATGATCACCGCTCTATGCGAACAGTTCAAGATTTATCATCACAATTCATCTCCCTATCGGCCGAAGATGAACTGTGCTGTTGAAGCTGCAAACAAAAACATCAAGAAGATCATTCAGAAAATGACAGTCACCTACAAAGACTGGAATGAGATGTTACCGTTTCTCTGCATGGATATCGTACCACGGCACGTACTTCAACAGGGGCAACCCCATTTTCTTTGGTATATGGTATGGAAGCTGTCCTACCCATGGAAGTTCAGATTCCTTCTTTAAGGATTATGAAGGATGTTGGTTTGAGTGAAGACGGTTGGATTCAGACCCGACTTGATCAACTCAATTTGATTGATGAGAAGCGACTCACTGTTGTTTGCCATGGTCAGACGTACCAAAAACAGATGATCAAGGCTTTCAACAAGAAAGTCAGACGTCAAGTATATCAAGTCGGAGATCTTGTAATCAAGCGGATCATCTTGCCGCAAAGTGATCCCAGGGGCAAATAGACTCCTACTTACGAAGGACCGTTTGTGATCAAGAGCATATTTTCTGGTGGGGCAATGATTTTGACCACCATGGACGGCGACGATTTGCCACACCCTGCGAACGCAGACATAGTCAAAAAGTACTACGCATGAAACAACCCGACAAGTCGAAAACCCGAAAGGGTGACTTGGGCAAAAAAGGGCATCCCGGTGAACCGAAATCCCGAAAGGGAGGTTCAGGCAAAAATTAGGGATAAAAACAAAAAAACATTTGTACACCCGGCAAGTTGAAAACCCGAAAGGGCGACTTGGGAAAAAAAGGGTTTCCCGGTGGATTGAAAACCCGAAAGGGCGATCCAGGCAAAAGTTAGGGAATTAAAGCGTATGACTATGTCTTGTCGGATCACTCTAAAGAGCAATCTCTTCATCAACAAGCTCCGAGCTTCTGATCAATCCAATCATCGGCGGACGAAGCATTGAATGGACAAGATATTCAGAGCTGTGAAGGCTATAGCAGAATGGGAATCCCATGGAATTGTTACACATAGCCATCTTTCTTTTGTATAAAATCTTCAATTTTTACGACAACATCCTCTTACAAGGATGCATGTCTCCTTTGTACAAAGATACTCATAAAAAGTTAATACAAATACTTTTCCAAATACAGAAATTTGCTTTGTCTTCTTTTTCTCTTTTGCACTTATGTTTTATTTGAGAAACGTCCAATGTTTTGTTAAATAGGCACATGCATTTGAACATAATCATTTTCTTACAAATCAAGAAAGATGATTGCTGATAGGTTGAAGGTACAGATAGATATCTTGATGCCCTTTCAGAAGGAATCCCCAGCAGAATTAAACTCCAAATTCCTCAACAAGGTTAAAATCCAGAACTTAATTCCCCAAACAGAGTTAAACCTCAGGATCCTCAGCAGAACAAAAGCTTTCTCAAAGCTGATTTCCCCGGCCAGAGAGCCTTCCAGAATCTAATTCCCCTCAGAGTTAAGTTTTAAGATTCCCAATGGAGCCAAAACTGTTAATCCCCAGCGGAGCTAAAACTTCCAACTATCAATCCCCAGCGGAACTAGATTAGTGAACATTCCCCCACAGAGATACTTCCCATCAGATTGAAGATCCTCAGTCTCACTCCTCTAGCATGAGTCTCCCAGGTTCTGAGCTCCCCAGTAGAGATCATCAGAATTCTCATTCCCCACAAGTCACCAAGGATTTTCAATCCCCAGTAGTGGTCCTAAAATCCCTCAACAACTGAAGATCTTGCTCCCCAAGCAATCGGCAGTCAGCAAGGATTTCTCACCCCCAGTCACCAAGGATTTTCAATCCCCAGCTTCGGTTATGGGTTTATTTCCCCAACATTTTCCAAGGATTCATTCTCCAAAGCAAAATTTCATTTCAAGTTGAAAGGTCATTCAAAATCTCCTTCATCACCTGCTGGAAGTTACGATCATCATCAAAAATTCCTTCATCACCTACTGGAATTCAAGGTCGTTCAAAATTTCCTTCATCACCTGCTGGAAGTTACAACCACCAACAAGATAACGGACAACTGAAGTTCCTAAAAATCTGTCTCTCTCAAGAATGAAGACTCTCATCCTTGAAACCTCAGAAGATTGGTATACTCCCAATTTATGACCCTTAACAGAATGAAGACTCTCATCCTTGAAACCTCAGAAGATTGATATACTCCCAATTTCTTACCCTTAACAGAATGAAGACTCTCATCCTTGAAACCTCAGAAGATTGGTATACTCCCAATTTCTGACCCTTAACAGAATGAAGACTCTCATCCTTGAAACCTCAGAAGATTGGTATACTCCCAATTTTTGACCCTTAACAGAATGAAGACTCTCATCCTTCAAACCTCAGAAGATTGGTATACTCCCAATTTCTGACCCTTAACATAATGAAGACTCTCATCCTTGAAACCTCAGAAGATTGGTATACTCCCAATTTCTGACCCAACAGAATGAACATTCTCATTCTCAAAGTGGCATATAACCTGAATTTCTGGTATTTCCAACAGAATGAAGATTCTCATTCTCAAAGTGGCATATAACCTGAATTCCTGATATCCCCAACAGAATGAAGATTCTCATTCTCAAAGTGGCGGATAACCTGAGTTCCTGATACTTCCCAACAGAATGAAGATTCTCATTCTCAAAGTGGCATACAACCTAAACCTGAACTTCTTCCAGACAGGATTAAGCTTCTTCCAGAATCCTGAGTTTTACTCGTCAACAGGATAGCTACTTTTCAACAGTATGGCTATTCCCCACATAATTCTTATTCCCCAAGTAGAATGAAGACTCTCATTCTCAGTTCCTCAGAGTATTCAGATATTCTCCAGTGAAGATCTCCTCAAGGCAGGAATCCCCAATAGATTGGCATACAACCCAAACTCCTGATTCCCCGACAGTGGTCCCCAGGACCTCTCATTTTCAACGATCAAAGGATTTTCGATCCCCTGCAGCAGTCAAGGATTTACTTTCCCCGGCAGCAGTCAAAGATTTCATTATCCAGGATTCATCTATCCTCAGCAAGACAGCTACTCAGCTTACATGCGCATTCATTACATTCATATATCACAAACATTGATATATCATATATATTGCATCATACATATCATGCAACATAACTTTTTGTTTCAGCTAACATTTTATCCTTTTCAGGATAAGATTAAAAGGCTATCATTAACAATTATTCAGATACGGTATGGATACACCCCAGACACGGCGGTCATTCTATTACTCATTCAGAACTTCAAGTCAAATACAGTACAGATACACCCCAAACACGATGGTCATTCTATTACTCATTCCGACTACAACAATCAGATACAGACTAGATACGCTCCAGACACGGCAGCCATTCTATCTCTCATTCAGATTCATTTATCAACCTCAAGGTTCAATGCATTCCAAACACGGATACCATTCTGACCCTTACAACAACAATTTGATTATCCCCAGTGCATTCGCCACAGAAGTCATTCTGTCATTTATTCAGATCCCAGTTACAGTTTCAGATACACTCCAGACACGGAAGTCATTCTGTTACTCATACGGATCTCAATCCCAGTTACAGTTTCAGATACACTCCAGACACAGAAGTCATTCTACTACTCATACAAATCTCAACTTCAGATACAGTCCAGATACGCTCCAGACACGGTTGCCATTCTGTCACTCATTCAGAATTTATCCCCAGCACGCAGTTGCTCCATACACAGATATTTCTCTGTTACCCAGATACAATACAGATACACTCCAGACACGGCAGTCATTCTGATATTCATTCTACATTCAAGCACAGTTACAGCTCAGATACGCCCCAGACGCGGAGGCCATTCTTTTGCTCATACAAACTCAGTCTCCAGATACAGCTCAAATGCATTCCAGACACGGATACCATTTTGATCCTCATTCTTCTGACCTACAATATTGCAATTCAACAAAGACTCTTGGATGGCATCTTTAAGCCCATCTCCCGCAAGATTCTACCATCTCCAAATGGCATCTTTAAGCCCATTCCCGCACCTATTGTTTTGACGAGTGCAAATTTACGGGCACTCTAGTGTCCAATCTTCTTTTACCTTCGAGACGTGAAAGGCAAACTTGCCAATCTAACTCTTCAGGTTCAAGAAGATTGAACAGGGGAAACTGTTGTATCCCAAAATTTTCCCTCTCATTTCATCAACATTTTCTCACCACAAGACTCTTGGAACTCAAGATCAAGTTAGGGTTTGCTCTGCTCAAGACTCCTCTTTGCATTGTTGACCCAAATTAGGGTTTGAGTTTGCACAGGGATGTTTTGACCTAAAAAGCTCAAAATGACTTTCATGCTTCATGTTGGACTTACAAGTTTATCCATACCAAGTTTCAAGCCTTGATTCCAATCTTTGCCCAGTCAATTGGACAATTGACCTAGAAATCAGCTGTATTGGGGAAAAAGTCAACTGTGGCCAATTGACAATCAAACCTCATGATTTTTTACCCACATCAACATAATGAACTCATATGAACCATTTGGTCAAGTTTGGATCACAATTCCACAAGAAATTTGATCAGATCACCCAAAGGGCAAAATGGTCATTTTTAGGGTTTTGACTGCACAAAGGCAATTTTTGATTGTTTGACCTAACCAATGGAAAACCAAGCTCACATATGGACTCAAGGACTCAATGTCATTGTCTTGATCCATTCAACAAGTTCAAAAAATCTCAAATGCATAGGATTGACAGATGAATTTTTCAGTCAACTGATCAAAATTTGACTGTATACTGAAAAGTCAAACTTTGACTTTTTGGTCAAAATCAAGTGCCAAGATTCATTTTTCATCAAGACATGTCAAATTTTGAAACTTTTTCATCAAGAAACCCAAAATTGCAAATTAGGGTTTAAAATGAGAAACTTTCATAACTTAGAATTTTTCTAAGTTATGAAACTTCCTTATTTTTTCCTAACTTTGTCCCATTTGTTCACCAAGATGAAAATGAATTCAAACAAAACTTGAAACATGAAAGTTGTAGTCCATTGCAAAATCAACAACTTTGATTCACAAAGTTTTCTCAAAGGAAGCTTGTATCTCAAGTTATGATTTTTGGAACAAGGGTACAAAACACTTTTAACTTAGAAGAATTTTGCCCTATTCTAGGCAGGATTTTTGTCCAACTTCTTGGCCATTTTTCACAGGGTTCCACTTGGAGTTTCAATTTTCATTACATAGATGGATTGTAGTACACATTCCAAGCTTTCCAAATTGTCCAAGAACTTCTCAAACACCCTTGTGATTAGAGAGAATCGAATTTGCAAAGTTGGCCAAAACTCACTTTTGTTCATGGCCAAGGCATGTTCATCATAACTTGCATTTTCAAATCAGCTTGTACAATGTTATCTTGAAGGCCTCTAAATCTCTTTACACTCAATAATTAAATGCCTAACCATTGTGTTAAGGTGTTATTTCTTCCCTTTGGGAAATACATGTTAAACTAACCCTTAATTGGAAAAAGCAAACTTGCCATTTTGGAAAAGTGTTACTTTATGTCAATACATGATCTTTGAAGTACAGGTCAGATCTTTGAGGCAAAGTTTGGTAGACAAATCCCACTGATCAAGAGAAAATGCTGCAGCATGTTTGGGAGTATTGGACAGGCCTATATCACAACTTGCACTTTCTTGCTTCAAGGAAAAGAAATCTTGCAAACTCAATCCAACTCTCACTTCCTGCAAGCATAAGCCTAAGCAAACTTTGTTCACATCTTCCATCCACCAAAACAGACCTAAGGCATGATTCAACCACCTCTCAAACCTCCTCATACATCAAAACACCCTCTTGCTGCAGAAACAGGGCATACCCTGCAACTTGAGTTCCACAATCCATTCCTGTCGTGCGTTTTGTCCAAAAGGAGTTCAAACACATTCCATTCCATCCACACACACTATCCCAAGCCCTAAACACAAGTTGTAACACCCCTAACCACGTTTGCCATTTTTACTTTTAAGCTGTGCAGGTGAACTTCTACAGCACGATACAGGCAGTTTCAAAGCAAGCTAGGTGTTGGAGAAGCTTCCTTGAACTTCAGGCAAGTTGTACAGAAGCTCAAACTCCATTGAAGTTGGCCACATTGTTGTACACGATTCAAGCTGAAATAGGTAAAACCATGGAATTCTATCTCTCAATCTAGGAAGAGTTAGACTTAGGTTTGTGAATGAAACATGTCCTACTCATAGCCCTGAAGCCATACATATGATCACTTTTCATTTATATTAAGCATGCTGTGAGAATTTTAACCATGAACATTGAAGAAAAACTAGGTCAGAAATTGGGGGTGAAGAAAGTCTCCCTGGTTTCTTAGAGTTAGATTTAATGTTTTATATGGTTGAAATCGTGGCTTCAAGCTCTACAAGTTTCATGTTGTAAGATCTGTCAAAGGATCAAAGAATCAGGAGATGGCAGTTGTACATGGAAGCGCACGTGTTTTTTTGAAACAGAAGCTGGAGGTTGAAGAAGGTTGGCTTGGGCTGGGCCTGAGTCTGTCTTGCTGTTCACACCCCTTTTTTCCATTTGCACCCCCTGGCCCATTATGTGAAATGTTTGTTATTTTTGCATTTTTCTTTTTGATTCTGACTTAATATTTTTATTCAAACATAAAAAAAACCCTACAAATATTTTTCCACACATTTTTGCATTTATTTGGCATTTATTTGTTTTATTTAACATATGTATGTAAATAATATAAAACCTTTTTATTTAAAACCCTAAAAAATAATACAAAAATATTTATTTTTCAGTTATTATTTTTTTATTTACATTTTGAAAACATTTTCTAAAATACACATTTTTTGTAAATAATTAATATTTTATTTTTGTACATATTTAGCATATTAAATATATATAATATATACTTATACATATTTTATTAAATATATAGGGCAAAAATACCAAAATAATACATTTTATTTTTATTTAATATTTGACATCAAAATACTTTTTCACCATATACTTTTTATTTTATTTTTTTGTGCATAAGTTAACATATATTGTACATAATTAATTAATATTACTTTTTATTTAAAAACTAGGGTTTTGCCCTAAACCATAAAAATAATCAAAAAATGACTTTTTCTCATTTTGTTTATACCACAAACATGAAAACCTTTTTACATACATAAAAAATCATTTTTGTGCATAACACATTCTTATTTATTTATTGTATTTATTTAAATATTGTACAATTAAATCTTTGTATCCTATACATTCGATATGGTTGTAATAGCTTAGATTTTATTTCCTTGTCAAATATCCCCAATGCAAACTTGTACCCCCATCCCCATAATCATTGTTGTAATAGCTTAGCATTTAAATTTCCGCATTTAAAAGCTTTCAATTATGCCATGTTTAGACTTAGGGTTTGTATGCAAAAATAAACCAACGAATAGCTTGACCTAATTCAAGATAAACATGCATGAAAAAACAAACACAATGCACACTCACACCCCTAGGGTTACTCTATTTGTTGCCTTCAAAAATGGGGCCATGTTTGCATGTCAAGTACTTTGGCAAAACAAAACAAAACAAAAACAAACAAAATGATCATAGTCCCTCGATGACGCTACCAAGTCGCCTAAACAAAATGATCATAGTCCCTCAAGAAAATTGACAAAATACTTGACACTATTGCATTCATGGTCTATACGATGACCCGCGCCCGTCCCGTTAACATCTAACACAAGGTTGTTCACCAAATACAATGGTGAAACAACATTGTTAAAAGGGTTAAAACATGAGAAAGATCTTTGAGAAATTTAGGATAGATAGCTCTTGGTTACTTGACCAAACTTGCAAAACAATCCTTGCCATTTTCAAAACACACATCACAACACAACTTCAAAACAAGCTTTCAAAAAACATCGAAACATCTTTTCAAAAAGACAAACACCCTTGTAAAACATTCAAACAAGAATTGTTACAATGGTTGCCTAGACAAGGCCTCTTTTTCAAAACATTTTCAAAAACCACACACAAAGCACCATTTCAAACAATTGAAAAGCAAAGGCAAGTGATCTAAGCAAGTAACTAAGAGCCCATGGATAACCATGGATAGAAAGGGTGTTAATACCTTCCCTTTCTATAATCTACTCCCCGAACCCAAGAAAACATCTCAAAAGGTTTTTCCTGTGCTTTTTAACCTTTCCTTAGGATAAAATAAAAAGTCGGTGGCGACTCTTGCTAAACCGAAACATTTGCGAAAATAAAACGCAAAACTCAAGTCAGTTCTCCCACCGTATCACAGCATGCATAAATCAAACAGTTTGGTAGTGTAAGCAGTATGCTTCAAGTTAATTTGTTGAGTTTTTGAATTAAGAAATGTATTCGAAAATGATTCAAGTCATAACAATCTTAGAATCTCATAAAAACATTTGATTTGCAAAAATTGAGATTCTGAAAATTTGATTCAAATCAGACACTTGCATCACTCGAATTAGAGCCACGAGGAATCCATGAAATATTTTTAGTTTGCCATGATTCGAAATACAACACCGATGATTCAAATCAAACTTGCTTGATTTGAATCACTAATTGTTTGATTTGAATAATACTAAGACACTTTTTCCTTGGAATTAGTTCTGTGAGCATGATTCAAATAAAAAAATTACATTACTCAAATCATTTGATTTGAATCACATAAAGTATGACTCGAACTACTGAGTGGGTTATTTTAGTTTTTCAGCTCTTGATTCAAATCACTTAATCATTTGACTCGAATCATACCTCTTACAGATGGCTCAAATCAAACATTATTTTCCACTCATTTTTAGTGCTAGATCTCCAACATATATAAGAGCTTTTTCATTCAA
This sequence comes from Vicia faba, assembly GCA_948472305.1. NCBI lineage: Eukaryota > Viridiplantae > Streptophyta > Magnoliopsida > Fabales > Fabaceae > Vicia > Vicia faba. The sequence continues at coordinate 137,915,662 of OX451741.1, forward strand.
AACCTTT